>BLSH010346819.1:42099-75631 GCA_018402905.1 Glandirana rugosa | reverse complement strand
GGTGTGAATACTACGGTCGCGGAGGTTCCCTCCCCCACTTCTCGCTCGGGAGCCCGCTGGTGTCTCGACCTCGCTCCCTGTCCACTCATAGGCTAATAATTTCAACAACCACACCGCCTAAATAGCAGCAGGTTTATTACAAGTGCATTGCCAACACTGAAAGTACTGCGTGTGCCAGCTCATTCAAATACCATGCATGTGCAGTTCGAGACCTTTCCTTTTGTATCCGCACTGGCTGAGACAGGGAGGAAGAGATCAAACACTGTGCAGGCAGGTCTTTGAATGTGGTGTCTGAGCGTGGTGTCTGATCCTTTAGTGGATTGTAATGTGCTTGGGGTGCCGCAACACATGGGGTGTTTTGTGGAAAACATTCCCAAAATAACCCTTTAAATCTGAAGCTCACAAAGAAAAATAAATCAATAAATTATCCCTCTGCACAGGTTAAAGCGGAGTTCCACCCACGTAAAAGTCAGCAGCGACAAAAAGTGTAGCTGCTGACTTTAATAATCGGATACTCACCTGTCCCTCGCTCCAGCTCTGTGGTCGCCCGAGGGCTCGCTCTTCACCCCCTCCCTTGGAGGCGCTGGCATCATAAGTGTGGGCACCCGGCTTTGGCTTCCAAGCTGGTCACACTGCGCCTTGTGGCCGGTGTATCTTCTGGGAGGGGGGGGGGGTGTGGACTTCCTTCCTGGGACCCTGAGAAAACCTCCCCTTAAAGTGGACATTCCGCTTTAAGCCCTAACCAAAAAATTAATATACTGCAGGTGTATTCACATTGGATGTGGTTGCTGCCTTAATTTTCTTGTTTATGCTTTTTCCAGTTTTTCCCCTCTGTTTTGGTGATCTGGCCAGTAATACAGCTCCGGTATCAGAGTGCCGCCACTCTAGAACATGCATAACAGCACCTTTGGACAGCAACATTGTCAGTCTGGGGGGAGGGGAGTGTTAGATGTACTATCAGATTTAGTTACACTAATAACTTAAAACCAAACTCCAGCTGACACTTTATCAGTTACAGCAAACCTTTTTTCTTTTGGGATAAAGGTTTTACCACAATAAATAAAAGCTGATCATTGTACGCACCTGTCGGCAGTAAATCATTTATGTAAACTGAAAATCTGGAAGAGAGCTTGTTCTTTTGAAAAACAGACTTACTGACTGGATCAAAAAAAAAAAAAAAAAAAAAACCTAATGCTGCCATCACATCTAAGAATCGGTTGGGTTTAATACCGCTTTAAATGCTTGTTTGTCTAGGGGGGTTGCAATAAAACGAATAACTTGCCTTATTCTTCTACCTTAGACTTCCTCCTCTCAGTTTCACTTTATCACCTCAAGCTGCTGCTCAACTGGTTGTAGCCAGCTGACCAAGGACAATGACAAGGATCAGCAGTGCTGCATTTTGGGAAAGGATGCTGAGGGCCCACCCACATGCCTGAAGCATCAGAGAAAAGAAAGCCGCCAGCAAGGGGAGCCAGGAATAAGGCAAGTATCATGCTTATTCATATTCCCGTTGCATTCCAGGAGTTACCAATACAAGGCATATTTTTAGAGATACCCTGAATGCAGCCATAATGATACTATTTAGGATTTGGATGAATGGTCAGATAAAAGACCGACAGCCAAAATGATAAAACATGCACACAGCAGAAAGCAAGAAGTAAATTCCCTTTTCTCCAGCATTCCATAAAAACAAGATAACAAACATTCATCTCCCCTTACAATACAAGCCCTAAACACAAGCAGAAATAGTTTATTAGATTAAGAGAAAGTTGTCAACTAGGATTTACATACGTTGAGTCAGATTCTGCATTGCACTGAAGAAAAAATCCCACACTTTTTTGATGTGGTCTGTCAGGGTAGAATCGTGGCATCACCATTATTTTCCATGGGAGATTCCGCACAAAGCAAGGAGGACTCAGCACAGATTCACTAAGGCGAGTGAAACGTTCCACGGTGAATTGAAAGGTTGCTTCTGATCGCCAACTGGTATCTGAAAACAATAAAATACTAGAAATAAACTCAACCCACAGCTTGTGCTAAAACTCTGAAAAAGGATATCAAAATACGTAAGGACAACAGACATCTTTCAGGCAAGTAAATATATACAATTCTAAAACCTGATACATGTTCTTTTTGGCTCAAAGTATTGTGCTTATGAAAGAATTCTCTATTTTGATTCATTATTTTGTGCTGCTTTGTATATGACATTTTAGAAGTCCATGTATCAGTCCATTCACCAATATCAAAAGTGTATATTCTTCTAGAATCTTCCAGTGCTTCCTTAAACTGTAAGCAATTTATGTGCTCACCTCCATCAGTGGACCTCAATTTCCATCAAGGTCATAAACGCATTGTGTAAATAAGACCACCAGAGAACCTCCACCACACTCGATGTGTCTCCATGTCCTCTTATCACAATCTCCCTGTCTCCAAATTGGGTACATGCAAAATAATGAACACATCTAGTTCTCTCTGTATACAAGGAGATAAGCGGCCAAATTAAATAAGTGCACATTATTCCAAATAAGCCAGCCTAAAACAGATTGCTTATCAATATACTGCTACAGGGTGTCCTAGCTGCTCACCTCCTTAAGTGGACCCAAATAAAAAGATCAAGGTCATTACAGACTTATGCATTTTATGCTAAAATCTGCCAGTGTTTCATTACAGTGTAAGCGATCTGTGCGCTCAGCTACCTCAGTGGACCTCAATTTCCATCAAGGTCATAAACGCATGTGTAAATAAGACCACTGGAGAACCTCCACCACACTCAATGTGTCTTCTCGTCCTCTCATCACAAACTACCTTTCAAACATGAGTACATACAAAAAATAAAAATCGAAGTTACACTTACCGGTAACGTCTTTCCAGTAGTCTTTCAGGACAGCCACATTGAGAGACCCTGGCTCCTCCCTTCCACAGGAAACACCATGCCAGCCAATACAAATAGAAGCTCCCCCTGCCGGTCCTTCGTTTTTTTCAAGAGAACCTCCGGCCCGCTGGGGAAACACAAGAACATATTTAACATATATAACTACTTATTTCAACCTTTCCTGTGTTGAGGTCCCCTCAACACCCCCATGGGTAACTGGTGCTGTCCTGAAAGACTACTGGAAAAGACGTTACCGGTAAGTGTAACTTCAATTTAATTTTTTTGCATTTTTTTTCCCTCCCAGTCTTTCAGGACAGCCACATTGAGAGGATAAGGGAGCACTTACCAATTAGGGAGGGACTACCGCTTTCAACACCTTACGTCCAAAGGCCTGCTCCTTTGCAGACACCATGTCCACTCTCTAATGTTTTACGAAGGTGGTGAAGGTGGACCACCTTGCCAGTCGACAGATTTGCTCTGGCGTCGCTCCAGCCCTTTCCGCCTGTGAGGTTGCCATAGCTCTAGTCAAATGAGCCTTTATCCCCACAGGTACATCCTTCCCTGCTAGCGTGTAAGCCTGGCTAATCTGAGACACCTTAATTGGGCGTCTGGATGCTCTACATCCTTTCCTTGTCCCAGAGAACACCACAAAGGAATCCGTTTTCCTCATTGACTTGGTTACCTCTAAATATCTCAGGATGCACCTCCGTATGCCCAGGGTGTGAAACCTAAAATTCTTTTTCCGTGGTAGGGTTAGGGCAAAACATAGGTAAAATAATTTCCTGACTTCTGTGAAATCTTTTAGCCATTTTAGGCAAAAATGCCGGATCAGTTTTGAAAACCAAACGGTCCGGAAAGACAACAAAAAGGGGATTTTATTTAACTTACCGTAAAATCCTTTTCTCCGAGTTCACTGACAGACGCAGCTCTCCATTACGTGTGGGGTTTTATGCTGGTCTCAATAGGAGTTAACTAGGCAGGGAAAAAAAAACAGCTGGCCCCTCCCATGGGGGCCGTCCTCTCTTCCCACATAAAACCCCCTCATAGCATAGCTCTTCAGTTCGTACACAAGCCGTACCAGAACAGAGCACAGAGGGGTGGGTGCTGCGTCTGTCAGTGAACTCGGAGAAAAGGATTTTATGGTAAGTTTTAATAAAATCCCCTTTTCTCCTATCATTCACCGACAGACGCAGCTCTCCATTACGTGTGGGGATGTCCCCAAGCTGTGTCAAAAAGAGGGGTGGGTAAACACGAACAGTACCCAACTGAACCTCTAAGGAGGCGCCAGACGCGCCTACACTGCCGCCTGCAAAACTTTGCGGCCCAAAGCAGCATCCGAAGATGCAAACACATCAACTTTATAAAACTTGGTGAAAGTGTGAACCGAGGCCCAAGTGGCCGCCTTGCACACCTGTGACACCGAAGCCTGGTGTCTAAAAGCCCAGGAAGTGCTAACCGCCCGGGTGGAATGAGCCATGACCGGAAAGGGGGGGCCTCGCCCCAAACAGAATACGCATGGGTCACGGTTTTTCTAATCCAACGAGAAATCATAGCCGACGAGGCCGCCAACCCTTTGCGCGCACCCTCTGGCAGCACAAAGGATCAGCTTTTCAAAAAAAAAAAAAATCTGCAGCAGCCAAGTACCCTCGTAAGGCCCTCACTACGTCCAAAGCATGCAACTCAAACTCCTTTGGGTGCGATGGACAAGGGCACAATGAAGGAAGAACAATATTTTCATTAATGTGAAAGGAAGAGAACATCTTCGGAAAGGAAGGAAGGAGAGGGTCGCAAGACCGCATTATCCTTATGCATGACTAAGTAGGGAGACTTGCACGATAGTGCTGCTAATTCAGACACCCGTCTGGCAGAAGAGATGGCAACTAAAAAGGCCACCTTCTGCGACAGCAATTGTAAGGAAATCTCCCTGATATTCTCATATGGCGGTTTCTGAAGAACAGAAAGCACCAAATGCAGATACCACGGAGCCATCGGAGCCTTCACCCGAGGCGCCACGTGTCGCACACCCTGTACAAGGGTATGAATCAACGAGTGCGAAGCCAAAGGTCTCTGAAAGAGAATCACCAGAGCCGATATCTGGCCCTTGAGGGTACTCAAAGCCAGTTTTTTGTTCAGGCCCTGCTGCAAAAAAGTTAGGACCCTGGACACAACATAAGAGCGAGGGTTATGACCCTCCGCCTCACACCAAGCTATATAAGCCTTCCAGGTGCGGAGATAAATCTTGCGAGAAGTACACTTGCGAGCTTTTAACAAAGTAGGGATCATGGAGTCGGCAACTCCCCTATCTCTTCGCACCTGGGACTCAATAGGCCTCAGTAGCCAAGCCGTCAAAGCCGGCGAGGGCAAAGCAGGGTGCAAGATGGGTCCCTGAGACAGAAAATCGTCTCGCAGCGGGAGCCGCCAAGGGGCGTCTGCCACCATTTGCACCACATCGGCGTATCAAGTGTGCCGAGGCCAATCTGGAGCCACCAGGATTATTGGTATCCCCTCCGCCACTATCCTGCGTATCAATCGCGGAAGCAGTTTTACCGGAGGGAAAGCGTACAGAAGGCGGTAACAGCCCCAGGGGGCCACCGGAGCGTCCGTGGCCACTGCCAACGGATCCTTCGTTCTGGACACAAAGGTTTCCACCTTGTGATTGAACCGGGACGCCATGAGATCCATGTCCGGCGTCCCCCATCTGCGGCGAATTTGATTGAACACCTCCGGTTGGAAAGACCACTCTCCCTGGTCCAGCGTCTGGCGACTGAGAAAGTCCACCTGCCAGTTCTCCACCCCTGGAATGTAAACAGCGGAGATTGCCAGAACGTGACGTTCCGCCCAACGCAGTACCATAGCTTCCTCTGCCGTAGCTGCTGGACTCCTTGTGCCGCCCTGATGGTTCATACACGCCACTGCTGTGGCATCGTCCGACTGAATTCGAATCAGACGACCCTGCAATCTCATCCAGAGAAAAAAGCACAATCTGATTGCTCTCAGCTCCAGTACATTGATGGGGAGGTGAGCCTCTTGTGCCGACCAACGGCCCTGGGCAGACAGCCGTGCCAGGACCCTGCCCCAGTCCAAAGGACTATCATCCGCCGAGACCCGGAACCATAGGTCAGAGACGCCTTGGTCTGGGAGCTCAGATGGATCAGAAGGTCCAAGGCCCGGGGGGGGGGATCTGTCCCACCGAGCCAAAATTGCACGTTGAAGGACACGAGTGTGACTCTGGGCGTATTGTATCGCCTCTAAGCCCTAAGTCGAAGGGAAGAACCTGACTGGTGGCAGAGTGATGAACTCAGAAACGTCTCCCACCCGAAGCCCGGGCGGAGGCAACCCATCAAGCTGAGGTTTGTCTTCCGCCTTGTTGGTTTTGCGCTGTCACTGCCGGCACCCAGCCCCTGCAGCGACCTTACCGGAGCGGGTCCCTTTACCCTCTACGCCCGGGGTGCAAAAAAACCTCTTCTGACCCGAGGTAGGGGGCCCCTGTCAACGGCGAAAACTCACGCCTCCGGGGCTCTGGACGGAAGGTGCTTACCTCCTGTGAAATCTTTAATAATCTCACCCAGGCGTGGACCGAATAGACGTCCACCCTGAAAGGGAAGGTCTGCGAGACCTTTCCTGGAAGCATGGTCACCGGACCAAAAATGCAACCAGAGTACCCGTCTGAGGATACAGCAACACCGCTACCCTGGATCACATAGGCAGTAAATCAACCGCCGCATCACCAAGGTACTTGAGACCTCGGAGCAAAAAGTTAGCCCTCTGCGGCGTATCCAGCAGGCGGCCACAGACCAGAAGATTCTGGAGCTCAGTCATAAGCTCAGACAGATATTGCGCCGCCATGGCTGGCCGCAGAGCCTGTCACCAGGAAGAGTGACCTTAACAGCGCCTCTGTCTTCGGCAGCGGGGCCCTTGAATGCAGGAAACCCTTCCAGAGGACTGGTCGTTGTCTTATTAAAGCGATCATAGGCGGGACACCAAGGCGACTCCCATTTCTTTTTTTTTCTTTTTTTTTTTTAAAAAAAGCTTTCCTCAAGGGATAGTGAGCAGCGAACTGTCAAGTCCCTTGGATTGTGGGAGGAAACCGGAGCACCTGCAGGAAACCCACGCATGCACAGAGAGGACATGCAAACCTCAGGCAGGTCATGCTCAGGATCTGAGCCAGCAAGCATTATGCTGCCAGGCACAAGTTCCACTGTGCTAAAAGGAAAGCTGCAGACGCTGCCATTTACAACAAACAAGGTGATCAGGAAATTGATCATGTGGGTAAGCCTTGGGCGCCCTAGGGGGCCTGGACGACCACACCACATTCGCAGAAATCAGCGATTCGCCATCCTGGCTCAATCACATCGCAGTGCGATACCAATTATAATCGCAGCTGCCGCCCCCGATCCCCTTCTCCGTCCGAGGGACCTTCCGGATCAAAAAATCCTCCATTGAAAAGCAAGGAGGAGGGGGACGCTTCTTGGGGGGCTTGTTGGTGACATCCCCAGAAAAGCCCCTTGCGCTCCTAGCATGTTCAGCTCCCTTAGGAACACATAGATGCATGAATTCCCCTTTAGGGAAGCCAGGTCAACTCCTTGCAAACTAGGCATTGAAACTGAAGAGCTATGCTATGAGGGGGTTTTAAGTGGGAAGAGAGGACGGCCCCCATGGGAGGGGCCAGCTGTTTCTTTTCCCTGCCTAGTTAACTCCTAGTGAGACCAGCATAAAACCCCACACGTAATGGAGAGCTGCGTCTGTCAGTTAACGATAGGAGAAAAAGGGTTTGACAGAGCTTCCAGCTCACTGACCCTCCTGGCAGTGGTTATTGCCACAAAAAAAAAAAAAAAAAAAAACCCAGTCATTTTAATGTAAGTAGCCTTAAATAACAGTCCCCTCTACAGGCTCAAACGGCACTCTACCAGGGACTGTAAAACTAAAGAAAGATCACATATGGGTAAGGTCGACCCCTGCACCGGTCTTAGTCTTCCTAGTGACCTAAAAAAAAAAAAATCGTATTACCCAGGGGCCCAAGGCTAATGGATTCTCCAAGAAAACGCTAAGTGCTGAGACCTGCACTTTCAAGGTGCTTATCGCTAATCCTTTGTCCGCTCATTCTAAAAGAATTAAAGGTTGCGTCTCTATTGCTGCTATTGAGCAGAGTGGTCACCAGTTTTTCTGAAAATCCTTTAGATCTTATCAACCCTTCCTCAGTAGCCACGCTGCGAGGTTCCACCGTTGCACCTGCGGACGTAGTACTGAACCCTGTGAGAGGTCTTCCCGGGTTGGCAGAAACCAAGAGGGTTCCACCGCCAGTTGTTTCAGGGCTTACAACCAGGCCCTTTTGAGCCAGTACAGACCACCAGGATCAAAGAGGTTCTCCGTTTGGAATTTCCTTAAGTCCGCTGGTAGTGGGGGGGTGGGGGTAAGGCATAGCACCTTGCGAATTGGCATTCCTGTGCCAGGGAGACTACCCCCAGGGCCCCTACCGACCTGTTTAGGGAAAATAGAGGAGTGCTTGCGGTTTCCTTTGTGGCAAATAAGTCCACGTCTGAAAACCCCCACCTCTCTGCTATGAGGTCAAAGACCTCTTGGTTCAAGGCCCACTCGATCTCTCAGCCTTTTCCTGCTGAGGAAAAACGCTATAGTGTTTTCTTCCCCTTTCAGATACACTGCAGAGAGTGACAGAGCATGGTCTTCGGCCCAGCTTAGGATATCTGTAGCCAGGGACAGTAAAGCTCCGCTCCTTGTGCCGCCTTGCTTATGTGACAAATGAGTTCTCCGATCGCAGCTGGATGTGGTGGCCTTGTAACTCCTCCTGAAAGGCTCCAAGTGCCAACCGTACTTGTAGTGGAGGGGACACAAGGTAAGGGAAAGGGCCCCCCTTAACCTTCCTTACCTTAATGTGGCTGGAGCTGACATCGCTGGGCACCGTCACTGAAACCTCTGCTTCCGAAATGGGCGCTGGTGGGTGCCTCGGAGCATTGCGCTACCTCTGCAGCGTCCTGGCTCCTCTCCTGCCTCTGCCTGGCCTGCTATCAGCGACCGTGGTGGAAAATGAAGCGGCGATTCAAAAGGAAGCCTCCCCGCCGGAAATTACGTCACTCAGCCCTGGGGTTCCAGTTTCCAGTGTGTGGGGGGGTGGGCTGCCTCCCTGCTTCATCCCCCTGGATGGATAGCCGGCGCCCGGATCCAGAGAGCCTCATCGTGCCGGCCCGCAGGTACCGGACCCGCTCTAGTCCAGGGAGACCTCGGCCCCCCTTCCGGACCACATCGCCACAGGCCTCCCCGGCCATCAGGCTCCGGTTCCCCAGCAGTGTCTGCCCACCGAAGGAAACCCCAACAAATAAAATACCGTCAGGGGGAAGTTCTTTCTGTATTGGTTGGCGTGGCATTTCATGTAGAAGGGAGGAGCCGGGGTCTCAATGTGGCTGTCCTGAAAGATGGGGGGGGGGGGGGGGTTAAACATATCTGGTGCTTTCTGTATATAGGGAGATGATGGGTAAGCAAATGTAATGGACACATATTATGCTCATATTGGTGAGATAGAGATGGTAATAAGAGGACAAGAAGTCACATCATGTGTAGTGTAGGTTCTCTGGTGGTCTTATTTACACGTGTTTATGACCTTGATGGAAAATGATGTCCACTGAGGGAGGTGAGCACAAATTGCTTACAGCGTAATGAAGCACTGGAAGATTTTCGAATACAATAGATAAGGCCCCTTGCAGATGGGGCAGACAAAGCCAACTCTTCTCTATGGGGCAGATGGATGAAAATTGACTGCCTATCTGTTTCTATCCAATGGTCATCCAATCCACCATCTATCTGTTTTTAGCGGCCTGGATCAGATGCGGGTGTCAGATCAGGTCCGCCTGAAAAATGGACAGGTGTACCCGATCAGCCTGTCAGTGTGAAAGGAGCCCAAGTCTGTATGACCTTGATATTTTTATTGGAGTCCACTTGAGGTGAGCAGCTAGGACACTCTGTACCAGTATATTGATTAGCCGGTTCCCCACCGCACGCCGTGTTTTTACGGCGGCAGTGGGGGAGCCCTGCGCGAATCGCCGTAAATATACGGCGATTTGCATATTGGCCACCAGGGGGCGCGCGCGCACCCGCCGCACTCCTGAGGAGTGTGCCCGCGGCTCGGGCGGACCCGATGTCCGCCGGCGAGCCGCGATGAGCGGCTGCAGGGCAAAGAACGGGGAACCGCAGATGTAAACACGGCGGTTCCCCGCCCTGTCAGTGGGGTATGAGAGATCTACTGATCCCTGTCACTGGGATCAGTTAGATCTCTCATGCCCATGTTAGCCCAACCCCCCCACAGTAAGAACACACCCAGGGAACACAGTTAACCCCTAGCTCCCCCCCCCCAGGTTAACCCCTTCACTGCCAATGACATTTATACAGTAATCAGTGGACATTTAAATTTCTGATCGCTGAATAAATGTCATTGGTCCCAAAAAAGTGTCAAAAATGTCCGACATGTCCGCTGCAATATTGCAGTACCGCTAAAAATCGCAGATCGCCGCCATTACTAGTAAAAAATTAAAAAAAAAATAAAAGCCCCAGAAATGAATTCTCATCATCCGTAAACGCGGCCACTTTTGCGCAATCCAATCAATAAACGCCGATTGCGATTTTTTTTTATCGCAAATATGAGGAAGAATATAAATCGGCCAAAAACGGTGAAAAAAAATTTTTTTTTATATTTTTGTTTTGGATTTGAATTTTAGCAAAAAGTAAGAAATTTGTTTTTTTTTGCACAATGGTCGCTCTTCTTTTGTTTATAGCGGCGATAAGAAATGACGCAGAGGCGATCAAATACCACCAAAAGAAAGCTCTATTTGTGGGGAAAAAAGGACGCAAATTTCGTTTGGGTACAACGTCGCACGACCGCGCAATTGTCCGTTAAAGCGATGCAGCGCCGAATCGCAAAAAGGGCTCCGGTCCTAAAGCTGCAAAACCTTCCGGGGCTGAAGTGGTTAGAGATATGTTTTAGGCTGCTTATATTGAATATTATGTGAGTTCATTTACTTTGTACATATATTTCCCTATACACAGAGAGCACTAGATATAGGTTTATTATTTTGCATGTACCCACTTTGGAGAGAGAGAGAGAGAGAGAGAGAGAGATCATAAGACGTGAAGACACATTACAAGATGTCCCCAACTTACAAGCTGCCCTCAATGCACTGTTTTATTGGGCAACTATGTGGCAAATGAGGTTTAAGGTTGGTAAATGTAAAGTTAAAGTGATAGTAAAGTCTTTTTTGTTTTTTTAAATAAAACATGTACTAGTTACTTACTCCGTGCAGTTGGTTCTGCACAGAGCAGCCTGGATCCTCCTCTTCTCGGGTCTCTTTGCTCCTTCTGGTTCCTCCCTCCTGCCCCCACAGCCAGCAGCCTCAGAGCTCCGTGTATCCATTCAGACATGGAGCCCCGACCTGGCCCTGCTCCATCTTCGCCGATTGGCTTACTGATCTTGATTGGCAGCTGCTGGAGCCAATAGCACAGCTGCTGTGTGTGTCTCAGCCAAACCGGATTAGTGTCCCGGACAGCTTTAGACATTTGTGGCTATGTCTGAAGAGAGATGGGGCTCAGGTAACTAAATTAGAGGGGTGCTGGGAAGGCTGCTACACACAACGTTTTTTTATCTTAATGCAATCAGATAAAAAAAAAAAAAATTCTGCCTTTACACCTCCTGTAAGCACTTAGGGCCTAAGAATATGCATGCATCATACATATCAGAGGAGTACAACTGGGGGAATCAATGGTAGAGAAGGATCTGGGCGTTTTCGTAAATCATAAGCTTAACCCGGGTGAATAAAAAAAAGTCAATGATTTGCCCATACCAATTTTAAGCTTTCAGCGCTGTTGCACTTTGAATGACAATTGCACGGTCATGCAGCACTGTACCCAAATGAATTTTTTTTTCCCCACAAATCTGTTTATTTTGGTTGTATTTAATCACTGCTGGGTTGTTTTTTTTTTGCAAAAAAAAGAAGATGGATTATAACTTACCATTAAATCCTTTTCTCTGAGTTCACTGACAGACGCAGCACTTCTTATAACACGTGGGTTTATGCTCATATTACTAGGAGTAGACTAGGCAAAAAAAAAAACAAAAGTATAGGTTGGCCCCTCCCAGGGGGCCGTCCTCACCTTGGCATATAACCCCCTGCTGGACAATAGCATATCAGTTCGTAACAAGCCGTACAAACTCAACTGAGGGGTGGGTGCTGCGTCTGTCAGTGAACTCAGAGATAAGGATTTTAAGGTAAGTTATAATAAAATCACTTTTTCTCTTACATTCACTGACAGACACAGCCCTTCTTATAACACGTGGGGATGTCCCAAAGCTGTGTCAATCAAGAGGGCCGGGCAAACTACAACTGTACCCAACAAAAAAACCCTCTGAGAAGGTGCCAGTCGCGCCTACACTGCCTCCTGTAAAACTTTGCGGCCAAAAGCAGCATCCGCAGATGCTGAAAAAAATAACCTTGTAAAACTTCGTAAACGTGTGCACGGAGGTCCAAGTAGCCGCTTTGCACACCTGAGACACCGAGGCCTGGTGTCTAAAAGCCCAGGAAGTACTAACTGCCCTGGTGGAATGAGCCGTGACTGGAAAAGGCACCTTGCCCCGAACCTCATATGCATGAGTCACGGTCTACCTGATCCAACGAGAAATGGTAGCCGACGAGGCCGCCATGCCATTGCGCAAACCTTCCGTCAGCACAAAAAAAAAAAAGAGTCAGACTTCCGAAAAAAAGCTGTAGAATTCAAATACACCCGCAAGGCCCTCACCACATCCAAAGAATGTAGTTCAAGTTCCTTGGGATGCGACAGGTGCGGGCACAATGAGGGAACAACAATATCCTCATTCAAATGAAAAGAAGAAACCACCTTCGGAAGAAAAGAAGGGGAAGGTCACAAAACCTCCTTGTCCTTATGAAGGACCAAGTAAGGTGACTTGCAGGATAATGCTGCCAACTCAGACACCCACCTAGTGGATGTAACAGCCACCAAGAAAGCCACTTTCTGCGACAACAATTGCAAGGGAATGTCCCTAATCTTCTCATATGGTGGCTTCTGAAGCACAGAGAGCACCAGATTCAAATCCCAAAGCGCCAGAGGCGACCGTATCCGAGGAGCCACGACGTACACCCTGTACAAATGTACGGATCAACGAATGTGATGCCAAGGGTCGTTGAAAAAGAACCGTCAGAGCCGAAATCTGACCCTTAAGCATACTTAACGCCAGGTTCTTGTTCAGTCCCTGCTGCAGAAAAGTCAGCACCCTGGACACCGCATAAGAGCGGGGGTTCCAACCACCCGCCTCACACCAGGCATAATAGGCCTTCCAGGTCCTATGATAAATCTTACGCAAAGTACACTTGCGCGCTTTAAGCATAGTAGGGATCACGGAGTCGGAGACACCCCTATCCCTCAACACCTGGCACTCAATAGCCAAGCCGTCAAAGCCAGCGAGGGTAAAGCAGGGTACAAGATGGGTCCCTGAGACAGTAGGTCTTCACGAAGTGGAAGACGCCATGGAACATCTGCCACCATCCGTACCACATCGGCGTACCAAGGACGCCGAGGCCAATCCGGAGCTACCAGGATTGTCGGGATTCCCTCTGCTTCTATCCTGCGCAGACCCAGCGGCAGAAGCTTCAGAGGAGGAAAGACGTACAGTAGCCGATACCGACCCCAGGGTGCTACCAGTGCATCCGTGGTGACCGCCAACGGATCTCTTCTTCTGCACACAAAGGTCTGTACCTTGTGATTGAATCTGGAGGCCATGAGGTCCACCTCTGGCATGCCCCACTTGAGGCAAATCTGGCAGAACACTTCTAGATATAGGGACCATTCGCCCTGATCCAGAGTCCAGCGGCTGAGAAAGTCCGCCTGCCAGTTTTCCACGCCTGGAATGTAGATTGCGGAGAGTGCTGGCACGTGAAGTTCTGCCAATCGTAGGATCAGAGCCGTTTCCGCCGAGCTTCTTGTTCCGCCCTGATGGTTCACATATGCCACAGCCGTGGCACTGTCCGACTGAACCCGGACAGGGAGGCCTCGCAGCCTTGTCGACCAACGGGATAGACAGTCTGATCGCTCTCAGTTCCAGTACATTTATCGGAAGGCAAGCTTCCTGAGCTGACCAACAGCCCTGGGCAGAGAACTGACCCATGACCCCTCCCCAGTCCGATAGGCTGGCATCCGTCGTTCCTATCGACCAATTGAGGGGGAGGAAACATTTTCCCAACTTTAGGGCTGGAGCCCGAATCCACCAAATCAAGGATCCTCGGGACTGATTATCCAACCTGATCAGTCTGTCTAGGGATAGGGGAGATTTGTCCCATTGCGACAAAATCGCCTTCTGCAGGAGCAGAGTGTGACTCTGGGCGTAAGGTATCGCTTCGAAAGTCGACACCATGAGCCCCAACACTCGCATACAGAACCGTAAGGAGGACCACTGGCGTGATAACAGGGTTCGCACTGCTGCCTGTAGTGTCAGGAGCTTGTTCGGCGGTAAAAACACCCTTGCCTGCATCGTGTCCAGAATCAGACCCAGGTATTCCAGACGGCAGGATGGAGTCAACGTCGACTTCTGCAGGTTGATCAGCCAACCGAATTCTTTTAACGTGGACACCGTGATTATCACGTTCTCCTCCAGAGCTGCAGCCAACTCTGCTCTCAAAAGTAAATCGTCGAGGTACGCAACCACCGCGATACCTCTCTGTCTCAACAGCGCCAGCATTGGGGCCACCCGCGATGCGAAGCGCAGAAAATGCTGGCGCCTGTGACAAACTGGAACGTGGAGATAAGCGTCCTTGATATCCAGGGACGCCATGAATTCCCCTTGGTGCAGGGCGGCCATGACCGAGCGGATGGACTCCATCCTGAACTTTTTTGCCTTTACAAAGCAGTTTAGTGCCTTCAGGTCCAGAAGTGGCCTGACACTGCCCTTTTTGGGCACCACAAAGAGGTTTGAGGAAAACCCGTGAAATCTTTCCGTCGTGGGTACCGGTACAATCACCCCCTGTTCGGCAAGCGCCCGAACGGCGCCTAGAAGCACCTCCCGACACCCCTGAGGGAGTCTTAAGTTTGAAGGGAAGAACCTTTCCAGGGGTATAGTGATTAACTATCCTGTACCCGGAGGACACTACCTCCAGCACCCACCAATCGGTGATGCGGGCAGTCCATCTGTCTGTGAACCCCAGTAACCGACCCCACACCCGTGACTCAAGCAGGGGCAACCCATCATGCGGATGTTGGCTTATCCTACGTCTTTTCAGACTTGCATTGCCAGGGCCTTTTACTGGGCCCAGCGGAAGACTTACCGGACTTGAAGCCCTTACCCACTGAGCCGGGCGCACGAAAAAACTTCTTCTGGCATGAAGAAACAGGGCCCTGCTTACGGCGACAATCCCGCAGTTTTGGCTCCGGAAGTAAAGTACTCTTCCCTCCCGTGAAATCCTTAATGATTTCATCCAATTGTGGACCAAACGGACGCCCTCCCTGAAAGGGGAGATCCGCAAGAGCTTTCTTCGACGCCTGGTCGCCCGACCAAGAGCGGAGCCACAGCACCCGCCTGATAATAACTGCAAAAACAGACATTTTTGACAGCATGGGAAGCAGGTCCAATGCAGTATCGCATAGGTAGCAGAGACCCTCTTCCAAGTGTTGTGCCCATTGCACTCCAGCCTGCGCACACTCACAAGTCAAACCAGTGTGCACTGCGGTAGCGCACTCAAGAAGAGATTGCGCCGCATGGCTGACCCAGCCAACAAGAACAGTGCCTTAGACACTGCCTCCGTGCAGCGAGGGCCGCCTCTTTAAAAGACGGAGACCCCTCCAAGGGAATGGTCGTTGCCTTATTCAGACGGGCCACTGGTGGGTCCACTGCTGGGGAAGCCCATCTCTTAGTAAAACTATCCTCAAAAGGGTAACGAACAGCAAAGCGTTTGGGCAAAGCAAAGGAATTTTGCGGCCGCAGCCATTCCTTGAACACCGCCTGCACAAAAACCTGATCATAAGGGTAGGCCCTGGGGGACCTAGGGGGCTTAAGTGATCCACAAGCATATGTGGACTCATGCGACCCCCCTGCTAGGTCAAGCCGCATGGACTTGCGAATATTAGTTATCAGCAGCCACAATCGCCTTGTCGCGCGATAATAAAGCCCCTTGATCATCTTCACCGTCTGAGGGTATCCGTTCACCCTCTGATAGCTCCACAGGGGTTCCCGTGACCACTGAGGCGCCCTCTGGTTCCGAATCCTCCCCCGAAGAATGACAGGGGGGGGGGGCAGTTTTTGGGGGCCCCCCCAGAGTCGGGTCCGAACCCGCCCCGGATAAAGAATTCACCAAACACTGTCCTCAGCTGTTCCAAGGAAACCAGGGACCCCGGCGTGGATTGTTGCTCAACTGATTCCTCCTTGGAAGACCCCGCAGGTACACCTGCCATAGCACTGCCAGCCTCTGACATCCCAGACTTCCGGCACCCCCACTGTGTGACCACCACCTCTACCCCACCAATCAGCCAGGGAGACCCGGAAGGATTGTACCCACCGCTACCAGCACCCAGGAAGATACAGCTATACTTGCTGTATTTAATGCCTCAGCGCTGTGACCAGAATGAGCAATGAAGAAAAAAACTCCACTTCAAGAGCCTGCACCACCACGTCTGTCAGCCACGCTGTCCAAAGCGAAAGCGTTAGTGCCAGGTGCCTGCCGCACGTCTTTTACCACTTCCCCATACTACCGGAAAAAAACCACTGGGGGCCGCCAGAGGACAGGCTGAAACAAGCATGAGCTACAGAAAAATGGGCGCTGCCATCAAAAACATGCCGATCTACGGCAAAATGGCGTGGTAGCAGTGAAAGAACGGTGATCCACCGCGAAATGGTGGCGAATCGCCAAATGTAGTGCCCAAAACGGTCAGTGCGGTATTGTGTGGGGGGGGGTTGGAGTGGGGGAGATGACAACCCCAGATGGCGTCGCCACTAATAAGCCTCCACCGGCCGGCTACCTCAGAAGGTGCCCACTCTCCGCGCCCCTAGGACGGAAGAGGGGTCCACTCGATCCGACGGGGGCAGCGGGTAGCCACAAGGAGCAGACTTTCCTCCCCATGGAGAGGGATGCTGCTGGCCAGGCCACTGGACAGGAACAAACCAGTCACTGGGCACAAGTGGGATCAGCCACTGGCCGCCCACACAACGGGCACTATGCGGCGTGACCCCGCTAAGGGTAGCGCGCACAGACGTTGGCCGGACTGGGGAAAGTTTTGGATGTCTAGGTATCCTCTATACCACCAGCTGCCTTCTTGATAGCAGTCTTCATCAGGAAAAAAACCATCAGAACGCAGATCCCATAGGGAACCAGGTCTAACTCCTTGCACTAGGCAAATAAAAACTGATATGCTATTGTCCAGCAGGGGGTTATATGCTAAGGTCATGATGGCCCCTTGGGAGGGGCCAACCTATACTTTTGTTTTTTCTTTGCCTAGTCTACTCCTAGTAATATGATCATAAACCCACGTTTGTAAGAAGGGCTGCGTCTGTCAGTGAATGCAAGAGAAAAAAAAGTTATACATTTTTGAAAATTGGTAATTTCTACTTCATTGATGTGGGCTCATGAGGCTGTACTGATGGGCAATGATAGGCTGCACTTATGGGCACTGATGAGGTCATTCTCTTCCTTCTTCTCAAGATCTCCTGCTCTCTAGCTCCCTCATCACCTCCTCCCATGCTCACCAACAGGGCTTTTCCAGAGCCTCTCCAATCCTATGGAACGCCTTACCCCAAACTGTCTGATTATCTTCTACTCTACAGGCGGTCCCGGTCCCCTAGTTGCAAACATCCGACTTACAAACAACTCCTACTTACAAATGGGAGACAACAGGAAGTGAGAGGAAATCTACCCCTAGGAAGGAAAAGTCACTCCTGTAAGAGTAGTTATGGGAAAGAGGGGTCTGCAATGATGCTTTATCACCAATCCTTGTTTCCACAACAACCCAAAATTTTCAAAA
Organism: Glandirana rugosa; assembly: GCA_018402905.1. Classification (NCBI taxonomy): domain Eukaryota; kingdom Metazoa; phylum Chordata; class Amphibia; order Anura; family Ranidae; genus Glandirana; species Glandirana rugosa. The sequence continues at coordinate 57,741 of BLSH010346819.1, read as the reverse complement.
TCTAATTATCATTGGGACAGGAAGTGAGGTAAAATCTTCTGAACAGAAACAGCAAAATAAACATTACAGGGGTGTTACCCCTTCCCTATGCTATCCAAAAAGCTTAAAAATAGTTATTTTGGCTGGAGCTACTACAAAAATGTAACTGTTCCGACTTACAAATTCAACTTAAGAACAAACCCCATCTTGTTTGTAACCCGGGGACCGCCTGCATTAGCTTTTAGACAATCCCTGAAAACCCTTCTCTTCAGAGAAGCCTATCCTACCCACACCTAACAACTGTATTTTCATTTTCTCCATCAGTTCATCCCCCACAGGTATTACCTTTTGTCCCTATTGACTCTCCCTTCTAGATTGTAAGCTCTAACGAGCAGGGCCCTCTGATTCCTCCTGTATTGATTTGTATTGTAATTGTGCTGTCTGCCCCCATATTGTAAAGCACTGCGCAAACTATTGGCGCTATATAAATACGGTATAATAAATAGGTGGCACTGATGGGCATTGATTGGCAGCACTGGTGGGCATTGGTAGGAGGCATTGTGGGCACTGGTGGGCAAACAGCCATCTGCGGCTCTCTTTGGGAGGGACATACATGTCCCTCTGCCAGAAGCTGGTAGTGATCGGCTTTTTTTCCCTCACGCTGATCACGTGGTAGGGGGCCGGGACGAGCCCATTACTCCGATCTGTGATCAGCCAAGTCTCAGACTCTGGGCAGGGATGCGAAAACAGTGCATGCTCGGGACGTCGTCTATTGACAGCCTCCCAACAAAACAGATCCTCGCTGCAGCCGTCTTTTGGCTATAGCGTGGATATAAAGTTAAAATGGATTGTTTTGATCAAAATTTATTTTAATACAATGCATTTAGGGTAGAAATCTATCTATCTAAAGATAATTTTCTATTTAAGATACATTAATTGTTTATTTAGCATAAATTGGAGCTTAATTATGTAGCATGAGGCTGTATATTCTGCAATATTTACATTTTGGTAAACGTATTCAATGAATCCAAGCTCCGCAAGCTAAAACAACATGCACTGCATTGATGCATTCATACAATTTCACAGTAGCCATGAGATAAAACAAAGTTCTGGAATACTACTTTATCCCATTATTTTGCAAATCTATGTACACTACAAACTAAACCTATTAACCTAAAATCGGTTCTCATATCACCGTTTTACTAACCTGACATCTTATTCTAGGAAACCTTCCTTTTGTTTGCAATTATTAAAGATTCTATCAGCAAGAATAAATCCTTACATTTAAAGAGCACCTGTCATTTCAGAACCATCATGGCATCACCCGTTAGTGGGCATCCACTCACCTGCTGGCATGTCCCTCACCTTGTCGTGGCACTGCTGCATCACCAGCCGTCACATTAAAGTGAATGGGACTGTCAGTGGGTTAACAGCGTGTCAGTGGAGGAGCCGCTAAGGGACAGAGATGACAGTTGCTCTTTAAAAATGATGATTTAAGAATTGAGTGGATTAAAATCAAGCATTTTACTAATGGTTTAAATCAAATCCACCCTGGTAATAGCATACAATACCAAGCTGCAGTTTCCAAAGAGTGTAAAGTCTTTTCTTGTTTTAAAGTGGAAGTTCGCCCAGAACTCAAAAAATGTAAAAGTCAGTAACTACACATACAGTAGCTGCTGACTTTTAATAATAGGACACTTACCTGTCCTGGAGTCCAGCGATGTCGGCACCCGCCGCCGATCTTCAGATCCAGGGTCGGGTGCAGCCGCGTCCATTGTGGGTAAGGGATCCCGGACACGTAGCATTACAGCTTCAAGCCGGACGCCCTACTGTGCATGTGCGAGGCTCCCCTGTGCTCTGCTATTGGCCAGGCAGCCATTAGCAGAGCGAGGAGGGAGCCGGGCTGCTGACGTATCATATCTTCTATGGAAGATATGAAGGTTCCCATGTTACAATCAACCATTGGAAAATGGTATTGTTTGTACTAAAATTAAAAATATACAACATACATGTGCAAAATGTGACAGTGAATTAAAGTGTTTGTTCACCAATGCCAGGAGTCTGCCAAGCAAAATAGGTGAGTTGGAAGCTCTGATGCATGAGAACTATGATTTGATTGGTATAGCTGAATCTTGGCTTCATTCTTCACATGACTGGGCTATTCCTGGCTATGCTCTCTTTCGGAAAGACAGGGTAAAACTGAAGGGTGGTGGTGTATCTCTCTCTATGTGAGAAGTAATCTCAAAGTAAGTGTGAATGAGGACCTATCTAATATGCAGTTCAGTTTTGGGCACCAGTTCACAAAAAGCATATTGGGGAACTAAGAGAAAGTGAAGAGAAGGGAAAACAAACCGATAAGCCATAAGGGCCATAAATCAATTCTCAGTTTGCAGATGCCATAACTTTTTGCGCAAACCAATATATACACACAAACTGCGATTTTTTTTTTTTAACCACAAATATGTAGAAGAATATATAAATCGGCCTAAACTAATGAAAAAAATTTGTTTATAATTTTGGATATTTATTATAGCAAAAAGTTAAAAAAAAAAAATGGATTTTCAAATGTCACTTTTTTTGTTTATAGCACAAAAAATAAAAACCACAGTGGTGATCAAATGTCACCAAAAGAAAGCTCTATTTGTGGGGGGAAAAAAGGACGTTGATTTTGTTTGGGTACAATGTCGCACGACAGCGCAATTGTCAGTTAAAGCGGCGTAGTGCCGAATCGCAATAAGTTTTCTGGTCATTAAGGGGGCAAATCCTTCCGGGGCTGAAGTGGTTAAGGACCAAGCCCATTTCTGACACTTGTTGCTTAAAAGTTCAAAATCAGTATTTTTTGCTAGAAAATTACTTAGAACCCACAAACATATTTTAGCAAATAATCTGGAGAATAAAATGGCGGTTGTTGCAATATTTCATGTCACACGGTTTTCATGCAGCGGCCTTTCAAATGCAATTTTTTTTGTGTTTTTTTTTGTTTTTTAAAGAAAAAATACTCATTACAAAAAAAAAACACAGTAAAGTTAGCCGATTTTTTGTGTATTGTGAAAGATGTCTCAAGTAAATAGATACCAAACATATGGTTTAAAATTGCACACTGGTGGAATGGCGACAAACTACAGCACTTGAAAATCTCCATGGGCGACGCTTTAAAAAATGAACGATCATCTGTTTAACCACTTCCATACCGAGCCCGGTTTTTGGGTTCGGTGTTACAAGTTAAAGCGGAGTTCCACCCAAAAATGGAACTTCTGCTTTAAGCACTCCTCACCCCCTTACATGGCACATTTGGCATGTAATTTTTTTTTGGGGGGTAGTGTGTCCCCAGGTTTCAGAGGGACTTCCTGTCCCTCTTCCACCTTCCGCCTCTGGGCCGCCTAGGCGACTCCTCCTCTCCTCCTAGGCGGCCCCTCCCTATTGGCAATCTTCTGGGACACATCACAGGTCCCAGAAGATTGCCTGGCCACTAGGGATGCACAGCGAGACTCGCGCATGCGCAGTGGGTGCCCGGCCGTGAAGCCGGGCGCCCATACTAGGAATGGTGGTGCCGTCGGGAGGAGCGGGGAGACTAGCGAGGCTTCGGGAGCAGCCGTCGCTGGACCGGGAGACAGGTAAGTTACTGTTTATTAAAAGTCAGCAGCTACACTTTCTGTAGCTGCTGACTTTTAATATACAAAAAACAGTGTGGAACTCCGCTTTAAAAGCAGGTATTTTTGTTATAAAATTACTTAGAACCCCCAAACAATTCATTTTTTTTTTCTAACACCCTAGAAAATAACATGGCGGTCATTGCAAAACTTTATGTCACACCATATTTGCGCAGCTGTCTTTTAAGCGTGCATTTTTTTGAATAAATTCAGTTTTTTTAGTTAAAAAATAAGAAAAAAAAAAACAGTAAAGTTAGGTCTGTTTAAATTTGCTTTAAATTTTTTTTTTTTGCTTTTTACACTGTTCTTTATTTAAAAATGTATGATCACTTTTATTCCCATTACAAGAAATGCAAACGTTCCTTGTAATAGAAAAAAGCATGACAGGAACTCAAATATGAGATCTGGGGTCAAAAAGACCTCAGATCTCATATTTACACAAAAAAAAAAAAATAAAAAAGGGGCCCTGTAAGACCATAGGATCATCTCCGCCGGCAGAGTCCGGTAAGCGGGTCCGGTAAGTGGTGGAGATGGCAGGAAAGCGGTGGGGGGCCCCCCTCCCGCCGCTGATTAAAGTGATCTGGCGGCGAATCCGCCGCTAAGACCACTATTAGCTTACACAGAATCGCCTGCAAAAAAAAATATCTGAATGGTGCCTAAAGCTGCCGGCACTATTCAGATATCACTTCTCTAAGGCAGGACGTCAATAGACGTCCACCTAAAGAGAAGTGGTTAAGGTTACAAGGAAGGTCTTGCTAGAATTCTTGCTCTGACGATCGTGGAGATACCTCACGTGTGATTTGAACACCATTTACATTTGCGGGCGCCACTTACGTATGCGTTTTCTTTGGTGCGCGAGCACGCAGGGACAGGCGGTTTTAATTTTTTTTTTTTTTCTCGCATTTAAATTTTTTGGTATTTACACTGTCTTTTAGAATATCTGATCACTAAAAGTCCCCAAATCCCTCCTTTTGCACTTAAAAGTATTCCAAATGCCAAAAATATGCATTTTAGAATACAGACCTTTTTTAACAAAAAATCTGTGCCATTGGCAGCAGAGTAAACCGGAAGTGACGATTCTGGCTTTGTTCGGGTCTCCGGCCAACTGGCGGACATGCTGGCTGGTCACTCGGGTCTCCCGGTAGGACGTCACCTCCCGCACCTGGCGAGAGCAGCAGAGTGGCTGCTGAGCTGCATCGGTTGTGATTAATAGAAAGCCGACCGTCAGCTCCAGAAAACGTACTGGGGTGAAGCCTGCAGCTGCTGGCTTCTCCCCAATACATCCACATTGTTTTGTGTGAAGTGGTTAAGGAAGGGGGAGGGGGGTCTGATCAACATGTATTAATACATAAGTGATCCATATAGTGAACTTGCTTTTGAGTTATTAACCAAGGTAATCTGAGACGACAAGGGGGCACCAAGTCTGGAGGAAAATCAGGGTGAACATAAAAAAAAAAAAAAATTTTTTTAACAAATTTATTTTAATAAAAAGGAGTTTGGAGTAAAAATCTTTCTAAAGATAGTTTACTTGGGGCGTGGTCTGGAGCTGCATGGAGTAGGGTGTGCGAAGTGAGAGCTCCGCTCGACCGATCTCCTTTCACTATCCTGGGGCCCTTATCCTTGCTGCTAGACACGCCGCCGACTACAACCCCTCCTGCTATGTCTCCGCCATAGAGAGCACCAGAGGCCATTGCAAAACTGGATAAAATCCGCCATGAGGAGCACGGCCTGCCTGGGGAAGATGGCGCCTCCCCTCCCCCAGACGCTATAGCGCCGGTCTTGGTGGAGACTGTCAGTCCTAAAATCCATCGCCCTCTGCCAAACCACTCTCATGGCTCAGATTGAGGTAAAGGTGGACATATCTCTGATCTACCAGGATATCCACACCCTGAGGGAGAGGGTCACTGAATCCGGCTTGTCTCTAGCGAACGAATGCCTCCTGCACATCCATTATGTTCATCCTGCCTCAATGCCGTCAGACTGAGTAGACTGTATTTGCAATTCCTGCCCTTTACTCTCCTTACTCACCTTCCACAGGCTTCTAAGGACAACATGTTTTCCCCACATTAGGTGGCCCTCCACTATCTACTCTCACCCCCAAAGGCTCTGAAAATCGGGCGGCTCACCTGCACCCCAAACTGTAACCCTTGCTGAAAGTACTGTATTTGGCAAGGGCTGGGTGCTTTACAGCAACTATACGTCCCCAGACCTTCAATGGTCACACTGCTAGCAATAATGACAGAACTTCAAGTTTGGTTTCCCTGGTCAGCTCATGCCCCCCTCAGGTTTGGGGGATCGCAGCCCGCTGCTTTTGCTGTGCTGGTTTGTCTGTTACTGTTTTACATTGCCTATAATACCTTGTTGACATGCTGCTGGTTCTCCCCTTTACCGCTGTTGCACTGTACCTCCACCAGGATTGACATTAATCCCCGTTATTGGTTTCTCCCTTCATTGCTGGATGTTACCTGGTTCCTGATGCCTCTGAGTGGGGAGGAGCCATTACGGACTGACTGCAGGATCTCTGCTATATTTATCTTTTTGCTTTATTACTATGCTTGCGCTTTTATTTTTGCTATCAGAATATAATATCAGTATACTGATGTCCCTGTATTGTTTGGTGCCCCTGTGGGTCCGACTGCATCCTGCTACGTATCCCCCCCTTTCAATCCACAATGGCGCCTCTTACCTTTGTGACATGGAATCTCCGGGGCCTGTGTGCCAAACCCAAAAGGACTGCGGCCCTCTCCTATCTAAAGTCTCTACGGGCTGACATTTTGGTCCTGGTGGAAACCAACCTAGAGGTACAAGCGCAATTGTCCCTCAAGAAACCCTGGGTCGGGTGGCTGTATCAAGCTCCCTTCACCTCTAACTCCAGGGGTGTCGCAATTCTCATTGCTAAATCAGTGCAACTTCAAATTACATGATTTGCAGTCAGACCCGCAGGGTCGCTTTTTATTCCTTCATGCAATTGTAAACGGGTTGGAGGTCCTCCTATTGGCGTATTATATCTCCCCTCCATTTCCTCTATCACCATATTTGGCAGATTTCTCACAGAAGTCTCCCTCATCGATACTTTGAGGCACAAATACCCTGATGCATCACAGTTCTCGTTTCACCCCAGCCTGTTCTATGTCCCGCATAGATTTCATCCTCGCTACACCTACCCTACTGCCGAATCTCCTGGATGCGGGATTCGGCGTTAGGATATTGTCAGGCCACGCCCCATACTGGATCACTCTCCGCTTACCCTGCGGTGCGGATCTGGAGGCTGAACCCTTTTTGGCTCTCCGTCCTGGCCCATATCGGTGACATCAAGAGGGAGTGGACATACTTTTTTCGCACTAATGGCGGTTCGGCCCCAGTCAGCTCCGTCTGGGAGGCCTTCAAGCTCCATGCTTGTATGCACCTCTCGGTACGACTAAAACGGCACAAGGCCTCGTCCAAGCTGGTGCTCCAACAAGCGGAGGGCCGCTGGAAGAGTCTGAGCAAAATTTTCTTGGGGATGCCATCCCTTCCAATGCAGCTTTATTACGCTCCCAGACTAGACTTGTTGATCAATTGCACTTTGAGAAGGCCAACCATGGTATCTCTTTCACTAAGCAGCGAGTGCACAAACATGGTGAACGTGCAGGCAAGCTACTCGCTTACATGGCCCACCTTGGTCATAAAACCCCTGTAGTTGTGGAACTCCAGTCCGCTGGAGGCATAATCACCGACCCTGATTGGTGGCTGCAGAGTTTCGGTCCTTTTATGCTGATTTATACACATCCACAGCCAGTTATGCCAAAGAGGAGCTGACTGTGTTCCTTCAGGGTATCAGAGTTCCCCCCAGCTGTCCCTTGCTAAACGGGCAATATTGAAGGCACCTATTACCACTGACTGCATAGAGGCCCCGTCATCTCTCCCTTCTTCCAAGGCCCAGGGTCGGACGGGCTCTCCCTAGAGTTTTATAGGCAATTTGACTATATACTTGCCCCCAAATTACGAGAGTTGTGTACCCACATCTTTGAATCCTCTACCCTCCCCCCCCCTCCATGGGCAAAGCCCTGATAGTGTTAATACCCAAACCTGGCAAAGACCCTCTATACCCCGAATCTTCTCGTCCGATCTACCTGCTTCAAGATACTTGCCAAGATTCTTGCCCTCCGCCTTAAAGTTATCCTCAGTTTAATCCACCCAGATCAAACTGGGTTAATGCCCAACAAAAACACAGCCTTTAACATCCAACGTCTATTCTTAAACCTCCAGGCACAACATAAGGAAATGGGCTCCAGAGTGGTGGTCAGCCTTGACGCTGCAAAGGCGTTCGATTCGGTAGAGTGGGACCTCTGGGAATGCCTGCAATGCTTCGGATTTGGTCCCAACTTCATCAAATGGCTCAAATTGCTATATCATGCCCCCACTGCCCGCATCCAAGTTAATGGCAAGCTCTCGGACCCCTTTCCCCTTACCCTCGGGACCCGTCAGGGATGCCCCATCTCCCCCCTCCTGTACGCACTGGCCGTGGAACCATTGGCTATAGAGCTCAGGGCTCACCCTGGTGTTTGGGGCTTCCGCACTGGTCCTTTGGTAGAGGTCGTTGGCTTATATGCTGACGACATGCTCCTCTGTCTGGCGGACGCTGGCCCCTCACTACAGGCTGTCCTACAGCTCATCAAGCAATTCGGCAATTTTCTGGCCTTCGCATAAATTGGACCAAATCACTGATCCTGCCAGTTGATGTTGGGGTCTCCTCATCTGTTCAGGCTTCCCTGCCCCTTATTTGTGAAAGCCAAATTAAGTACCTAAGTGTCAAAGTCTCCAGATCTCCCACCGACTATATAACCCTTAACCACTTTTCGATATGCTCAAAACCAAAACTCAAGTCTGGTCCCCATTGCCCCTTGAGGTAATGGGATGGATTAATCTAGTGAAAGTGATCCTCCTCCCCAAACTCCTTTATATTTTTTGGCAGGCCCCAGTGGGTATCCCACTCCACCTACTCAAAAAAAATGGAATCAATTATCAACACCTTCATCTAGGGGTCCTGACGCCATAAAATTACACTGGACAGCCCTGAAGCACCCAACCGATCTGGGGGGTACTGCACTTCCTGATCTGGCGATATACTACATTGCTTCCCAACTCTCCTTCTTTCAACATTATCATACAGAGAGGTATATCACGTTGGCGTGTCCTCAGCCCTCCCAAATGGTGAGCCACCCATTCCAGCTTTTATTCCGTGAAGCCCACAGGGGGTCCCACCCAGGCAGCAGAGGCTATGTTCTCCCATCACTGCGAAATCTGGTGACTTGCCACACGGTGAAACAGGGCCCCCCATTCCACTCTCACGCGCTCCTATGGGACTCATGGCACCTCCCTGAGCTGTCCTTTTTCGCTACATTCAGCTCCACCATGCTCTGCAGTCGCAATTCCGAGAGTGTCCCCCAGCTGGAAACACTGCCTCTGGTTGACATCCTGCTGGGACAAGACCCCAAAAAGCTTACCGCACTATGCTAAAACAGCCTCTTGATCCCCAGGGCCTCTGCCCAAGCGTACCAACTCAAGTCCAGATGGGAGCCGGATGAGGGCAACACTGCAGAGGATGACTGGGAGGAGGCACTGCCTTACACATCTTTATATCCTGCATAGGTCCTACGTCACACCTCACTGCAACCTCAAATGCGACCTGAGCTATAACCCCAAGTCCAAGATGTGCTGACCCTGAAAGCTTAATTTTCCACCTCGTGGTCCTGCCCGGCCATCCAGGGATACTGGACACAAATCACTAAGTTCCTGCATGACAGGAATGGCTCCCCTCTAACACTCTGCACACATCAATGCATCTTGGGGATACTTTCCCACCCTGAGGAAAAGTTTCTGAATATTTTTCTTCAAGAAACATTATTCTTTGCCAGGATGCAAATAGCTAAATAGCTAGAACATGGCTAAAGAGCTCACCCCCCGTGATACAACAGTGGATAAGAGCGGTAAACGTTGCTCTTCCCAATAATAAAGTTCTCTACACGCACAGGGGCTGCCCCAAGAAATATCATAACATTTGGGATAGGTGGCTGGAGGACTCATCCACATGCGAAGATGTGAATGTCTGATTGTCTATTCCCCCAGATTGGTCTTGCACTCTGTCTCATTGTCATGTCTATGCTTCTTATCCCCACAGCAACCATAGATGTAACTGATGCTTATATGTGCTATTACAAGATCTTTACCATGCATGTCAAACTCTGTATCCTCATTGTAGTGCCTGTTGCACTTTATTACTTATTTGTACAGCTCTCCGGTGGTTTTTTCATACTCATTAAAACCCTTTTTCTCTGAGTTCATTGACGAACACAGCAGCTCCATCTTGACCTTAGGGTTATATCGCCACCTTCAGCAGTAGGACTAGGAAAAACAACAAATAACAAAAAACAGACAGTCCCTCCCAGGGGGCAGTCCTCACTGGTAGTAACCATCCACCCTCTAACAGAAAGCTCAGTTCGTAACAAGCAGTACAAACCACAAAAGGAGGGGTGGGTGCTGTGTCCGTTAATGAACTCAGAGAAAGGGATTTTACGGCAAGTAGAAAAAAAATATGATTTTTTGACTTGCCGTAAAATCCTTTTCTCTGAGTTCATTGACGGACGCAGCCTCTATTCTTGACATGTGGGCTTTATGCAGCTTTCACTAGGAGTGGACTAGGCAGAATGTAGTTAAGCTCAAAGCAGACAGCCCCTCCCAGGGGGCAGTCCTCACTCGGCATAACCCCTTCAGCCCTGCTCAGCAACTCTGTTCGTAACAAGCAGTACAAACTCAACAGAAGAGGGGTGGGTGCTGCGTCCGTCAATGAACTCAAAAAAGGATTTTACGGTAAGTCAAAAAATCCTATTTTCTCAATCGTTCATTGAAGGAAGCATCCTCTATTCTTGACACGTGGGGATGTCCCAAAGCAGTGTCACAACGAGGGGTGGGCAACAAGAACAACAGTACCCAACAAGAGAGTTCTCCGGGAGGTGCCAGACGTGCCTCACACCACCGCCTGCAAAACTTTGCGGCCAAAAACAGCATCAGAAGATGATGCAACATCAACTTTGTAAAACTTGGAAAAAGTGTGCACCGATTTCCAAGTGGCCGCCTTGCACACCTGAGACACCGACGCCTGGTGTCGGAAAGCCCAGGAAGTACTAATCGTGCTGGTAGAGTGAGCCGTAACCGGGAAGGGGGGCTCCTGGCCCCGAACAGCGTACGCATGGGTTGTCCGCCGTATCCTGCGGGAAATGGTGGCCGATAAGGCCGCCATCCCCTTGCGTGGGCAATCCACCGCAACAAAAAGCGCATCGGACCTCCGAAACAAGGCCGTGGCGGCCAGATACACCCGCAGAGCCCTAACCACATCCAGGGAGTGCAAGGCAATCTCCTTAGGATGAGATGGGCACAGACACAGTGAAGGTAGGACAATGCCCTCATTGATGTGAAACAAATCGACCACCTTCGGTAAGAAGGAGGGAGAGGGGCGCAAAACAGCCTTGTCCCTATGTAGGACCAAGTACGGGGACCTACAAGGCAGAGCCGCCAGCTCAGACACCCGCCTAGCGGATGTTATCGCCACCAGAAAGGCCACTTTCTGCGAGAGCAGTTACAGGGAAATTTCCCTGATATTTTCAAAAGGCGACTTCTGGAGCACAGAAAGGACCAGATTAAGGTCCCAAGGCGCCAAAGTCAACCATACCTGGGGGGAGACATGACGAACCCCCTGGACAAATGTACGGATCAGTGAATGTGTCTCCAAGGGACACTGAAAAAGAAATTGCCAGGGCAGAAATATGCCCCTTCAGCATGCTCAACAGCAACTTATGATCTAGGCCTTGCTGAAGGAAGGCCAGTACCCCGAGCCACCGAGAACGAACGGGGGTTCCAACCCCACGCCTCGCACCATGCAATGTAAGCCTTCCAGGTGCGGTGATAGATCTTCCGCTAATTGGCCTTGCGTGCCTTGAGCATAGTGGGAATGACAGACTCAGAGAGTCCCCTATCTTAACACCTGGGACTCAATAGCCAGGCCGTTAAAGCCAGCGAGGGTAAAGCAGGGTGCAAAATGGGCCCATGTGAGAGTAGGTCCTCGTGAAGTGGGAGCCGCCAGGGAACATCGATCACCATCCGCACCAGGTCGGAGTACCAAGGACGCCGAGGCCAATCTGGGGCTACCAGAATGGTTGGGATCTCCTCCACCCCCATCCTGCGCAGCAGGCGCGGGAGTAACGGAAGTAGAGGGAAGGCATAGAGTATCCGATACCAAGACCATGGAGCCACGAGGGCATCCGCCGCATCTGCCAGCTGATCCCTTGTTCTGCTCACGAAGGCCTGCACCTTCCGATTGAGCCGGGACACCAGTAGGTCCACGTCTGGTGTACCCCACCTTTGACAGAGCTGGCGGAACACCTGCGGATGCAGGGACCACGCTCCCTGATCCAGCTCCGAGATGTGAACGGCGGAGTTTGGCGGCACGTGAAGCTCTGCCCACCGCAGAATGTGGGCCAATTCCGATGCTGCTGCCACGCTTCTCGTTCCAACCTGATGGTTCACGTAAGCCACAGCCTTGGCGTTGTCTGACTGGACCTGAACAGGGCACCCATGCAACCTCCCTAACCAGTGGGAGAGGCAAAGCCTGATCGCTCGCAGTTCCAGCACGTTGATCGGGAGACGGGATTCTTCTGGAGACCAACAGCCCTGAGTCGAGATCCTCCACAGGACCCCTCCCGAGCCGTACAGGCTGGCATCCATCGTTATCACCATCCATTCTACGGGAAGAAACTACTTCCCCAGCTCTAAGGCCGGGGCCCGTAGACACCAGTTGAGGGAAACTAGAGTCCGGTGATCCAAACTGATCACCCGATCCCGGGAGAGCGGAGACTTGTTTCACCGCAGCAGGATTGCCCACTGCAGGAGCCGGGTGTGACTCTGGGCATAAGGCACCACTTCGAAGGAGGAGACCATCAGCCCCAACACCCGCATGCAAAATCTGAGAGGACCTCCGCTGGGACAGCAGGGCCCGCACCGCCCCCTGGAGCGTTAAGACCTTGGCGGCAGGGAGCGCCCGCTCCGTGTCCAGGACCAAGCCCAGGTATTTCAACCGACGTGACGTGAGTCAGCACTGACTTCGGAAGGTTGATCACCCAGCCGAAGTCCCGCAGGAAACAGAGGGTGATGTCCACACTGTCCGTCAGGGCTGAGGCCGACTCCGCCCGCAGGAGGAGGTCGTCGAGGTACACCATTACTGCTATGCCCCTCTGCCGCAGCAGAGCCAGTACTGGGGCTAGAAGCTTAGTTTAGACCCGCGGGGCTGAGGCCAGACCAAACGAGAGGGCCACAAACTGGTAGTGGAGATCCCCCACCGCAAAGCGCAGGAAGCGCTGGTGGTGCACGCATATGGGCACATGTAAGTACGCATCCTTGATATCCAGGGAGGCTAAGAAGTCCCCCTGACGAAGCGCCGCCACCACAGAGTGGACAGATTCCATTCTGAATTTCCGCACCCTCACAATGAAGTTGAGGTCCTTCAGGTCCAGGACAGGCCTGACCCAATCTTCTTTCGGAACTACTAAAAGATTGGAATATAAACTGAGGAAACAAAACGTTCCGCAGAGGGGACCGGGCAAATAACCCCCTGATGGAGCAAGACGTGCACGGCCCCGAACAGGACCTGCCGTCGTTCCGGGGGAAGCCTCAGATTGGAGGCAAGGAACCTGTCCGGAGGCTGGGTACGGAACGCTCTCTTGTAGGGAACTCTATCTTTTTCCCGGACTAAACCATCTTGCGCACCCAGAGATCCGAGATACGAAGTCCACCGGTCCGCGAGCCACCCCCTCACCAGAACAGCGGGTGGGGGCGACCCATCATGCGGAGGAGGACCTCTGCTCTGCCTTTTCGGCCTTACGCTGCCAGGGACGCTTCTGGCCCCCCCCCCCCCCGCGGGAGCCTTGGCGGACTGAGAGACCTTGTTCGAGGCACGTGGTGCACGAAAAAAAACTTCTTTTGAGTAAAGGAAGGGCCCGCCCTGCACCGGGGCTCCTTGCCCCTTCTGGGCTCCGGAAGAAATATACTCTTCCCCCCACTATAATCTTTGATGATCTCATCGAGGGAAGCCCCGAAGAGGCGACCCCCTTCAAACGGCAGGTCCATCAGGCCCTTTGATACCTGGTCTCCTGACCAGCATCTAAGCCATAGCAGACGTCTGATGACGATTGCAAACATGGAAAGTTTGGACAGCATGGGAGCCATGTCGAGGGCCGCATCACAGATACTTAAGGCCCTGGGCCAGCTGGTCTGCCATCTGCACAGGTTCCGGAGGGGCCTGGAGAGTCACCAAAGCTTGGTGCACAATGGCCACCCAATCCGTAAGCGCCTGTGCCACTAGGGCTGCGACCAGGAACATGGACACCGCCTCAGTTCTCCTGTCGGCCGGGTCCTTGAATGATGGAGAGCCCTCCATCAGAATAGTGGTCACATTGTTCAGGCGAGCCACCGACGGGTCGACCGTCGGGGACTTCCACTTCTGCAACAGGGTATCCTCAAAGGGATAACGCACAAAAAAACGTATAGGCAAGGCGAACGACCCCATGAGGGCGCCGCCACTCCTTGTAAACGAACTGGTCAAAGTACGACAAATAAGGGAACGCCTTAGGCGTCCGGGCCGGCTTATGCGATCCAAAAGCGTACGGTGCCCCGTGTCGCAGCCGGGCCCAGCTTCAGCGTCTCACGAACTGCTGAGACCAATGAGCCCACCAAAGCCCACTCACGAGCCGCGGTGGCACCTGAGGGCTCCTCTTCATCCAAGAGGTCCCCGAGTTAACCATCCGACAGCTCCGGGGGTTCCCCGACACCGCGGAGCCCCCCTCCAGCTCTGAATCCTCAGAGGACAGAGGAGGGGGTGGTCGTTTGCTCGCCACCCTGCGGTCATGAATCGGCTCTGCCGGGGAGAAGTACCCCTTCAAAGTGTGCAGCGGAACCACAGGTCCCAGCGCTGCCTGGTCCACACCGGAGACCCCTGGCTGAGAAGCACCGGCTTCGGCCGCCATAGCCCGCACCCCAGAAAACACCCACCAAACTGTGTGTCCCTCACTGCCCCTGCACTAGGGCCGGGAGGTTCCCAGGAGGACTCACCCCGCCGCCCCAGGAACTGCTGCTAGCGCTGCTGTAGCTGCTTGCCTCTGCCACTGCAAGTGATCCCCATGTGTCAGGAGAGGTGCTTCCGGCCTGTATCCGGCGCCAAGAGAGGCAGGGCCGCCCACCCAGCCAGCAAATCTAAGCCAGGATATGGCGGACCACACAAACATGGCCGCCGTAGGCACTAGAGGCCGAACGCAGCGGCCCGCTACGGCAAAAAGGGGATTTTATTAAAACTTACCGTAAAATCCTTTTCTCCGAGTTCACTGACAGACGCAGCTCTTCATTGACTTTGTGGGGTTTTATGTTAGTCTTACCAGGAGTTAACTAGGCAGGGAAAAGAATTCAGCTGGCCCCTCCCCTGGGGGCCGTCCTCTTTTCCTACATTAAAACCCCCCTCCCAGAGGAGCTCTCCAGTTTGTACACAAGCCGTACCAAAACAGATCCCAGAGGGGTGGGTGCTGCGTCTGTCAGTGAACTCGGAGAAAAGGATTTTACGGTAAGTTTTAATAAAATCCTTTTTTCTCCTACGTTCACTGACAGACGCAGCTCTTCATTGACTTTGTGGGGACGTCCCCAAGCTGTGTCAAAAAAGAGGGGTGGGTAAACGCAAAACAACTGTACCCAACTGAACCTCTGAGGAGGCGCCAGACGCGCCTACACTGCCGCCTGCAGAACTTTGCGGCCAAAAGCAGCATCCGAAGATGCAAACACATCAACTTTGTAAAACTTAGTGAAAGTGTGAACCGAGGCCCAAGTGGCCGCCTTGCACACCTGTGACACCGAAGCCTGGTGTCTGAAGGCCCAGGAAGTACTAACCGCCCGGGTAGAATGAGCCGTGACCGGAAAAGGGGGAGACGTCCGCCGTCAC
>BLSH010346819.1:20576-34541 GCA_018402905.1 Glandirana rugosa | reverse complement strand
GTCATCAAAAGTATCTTGGAGGGAAGGGCCAGTGCCGAGTGAGATGGTCCCGCTAAATCGTGAAGGACCCGAAAGGCCGTAGTCCGCAGAAAAAGAGTCCACACATTCCGCACCAGCAGACACGTGTGGAAAAGGTGTAAAATGTTTCAACCACAAAACCGTAGGAGCCTACGTCGGAAACCGGCGTTTCAAAACGTTCGCCGACATACTCCACATATTAGCCCAAGGGGAGTGTCCCAAGACAACCCACCTCCGAAAAAACACAAACCAAATGGGTGGGGAGCAAAACTGTGACGAAACCCTGCAGGGATTCCGTTCTATAAGCTGCATAAACCCCACATGTCAAGAATAGAGGCTGCGTCTGTCAATGAACGATTGAGAAAAATCCTGTTTTCGCTTTCGTTCATTGAAGGACACAGCAGCTCTATCTTGCCTTAGGGACGTCCCAAAGCAGTGTCAAAACGAGGGGTGGGTAAACCAAACACAAAAAAGCCTCCACCCAACAGAACCCTGTGAGGGGAACCCGATTATACACCTCATACAGCCGCTTGCAAAACTTTGCGGCCAAAGGCTGCATCCGAGGATGCCAAAACACCAACTTTGTAAAATGTGGAAAAGGTGTGCACAGACGACCACGCCTTACACACCTGAGAAAAAGACGCCTGATGCCGGAAAGCCCAGGAAGTGCTAAATCGCCCTGGTAGAGTGAGCCGTGACCGGGAAGGGAGGTTCTATGAAAACTACTGGTATTCCCCCTGCCTCTATCCTGTGCAACAGATGCACAAGAACCTTGAGGGGGAAAGGCATAGATGAGCCGATACCGAGCCCACGATGCCACCAGAGCATCCGCCAATGGATCTCGTTGATTGATGCGAGATGCTAGCAGGTCCACGTCCGGCGTGCCCCAGCGCAGACAAATCTGGCAGAAGACGTCCGGGTGTAGAGACCAATCTCCCAGATCCAGCACCTGCCTGCTGAGGTAGTCTGCTTGCCAGTTTTCTATGCCCGGAATGTGAACCTGCAGAGATCGTCAGCACGTGAAGTTCGGCCCACTGCAGAATATGGGACACTTCCGTTACCGCCGAACTTCTCGTCCCACCTTAATTCCCATACGATGCGGTGTTGTCCGATTGAATCTTGACAGGGCGCCCGTGCAAACGCCTCATCCACTAGGAGAGGCAGCACCTGATGGCACGAAGTTCCAGAACATTGATTGGGAGACTAGATTCCTCTCGTGACCAGCGGCCCTGGGCTGACAGAAACCCCAGAACCCCCAAGCCGGTCAGGCTGGCGCACATCGTGATCACCGTCCAGTGAAGGCGGAGGAACAACCTTACCCAGCCGAAGGGCCGGGGCCCGTAGCCACCAGAGCAGTGAGGCCCTGGTCTGACGGGTCCACACTGATCTTCCGATCCAGGGAAGATGGGGATTTTTCCCACTTCGTTAGAATCTCACGCTGCAGAGCATGGGTGTGACACTGGGCATACAGGACCACCTCAAAAAAGGTGGACACCATGAGACCAAGGACCCGCAAGCAAAAGCGTAGGGATGACCACTTCTGGGACAGTAGAGAACGAACAGCCGACTGAAGCGTCTGGAGCTTGGACAGTGGAAGGAAAACCATCTGGGCAGAATCAAGAATCAAGCCCAGGTATTCCAGGTCGGTGGGACGGGGTCCGCACCGATTTCGGGAGATTTAGCACCCAGCCAAACTCCTGTAAAGTGTGCATGGTGATCGCCACAATGTCCCTCAGGGCTGGGGCCGACTCCGCTCGAAAACAGGAGGTCGCCCAGGTACCCCACCACCGTGATGCCCCTTTGTCTCAACAGAGCCAGAACCGAGGGCAGTAGCTTGATGAAGACCCGAGGTGCAGATGCTAGGCCGAATGGGAGGGCCACAAACTGGTAGTGATACTCACTGACCGCAAAGCACAGGAAACGCTGGTGCTGAGCACATATGGGGACATGCAAGTACGCGTCCTTGATGTCAAGGGAGGCCAGGAAATCACCCGATGAAGAAGTGACGCCACCACAGAGCGGATGGACTCCATCCTGAACTTTCGTACGTGCATGAAACAATTGAGTGCCTTGAAGTCCAGGACCGGCCGGACCCCATCCTTTTTTGGAACCACAAACAGGTTGGCATAAAATCCCTGAAACCGGGACGGGAACAACGACCCCCTGGTAAAGCAGGTCTTGCACAGCCCCCAAGTAAGGCCTGCAGCCGGCCCGGGAAGAGATGCACATTGGAGGCAAAGAACCTGTCCAGAGGACGGGAGTGAAATTCTATTTTGTACCCTGACAAAATCAGCTCATGCGCCCAGCAGTCGGAAATTCAGGAAGTGCACCGGTACGCAAACTAACGGAGACGCCCCCCCAACCCGAAGGACGGGTGGGGGAAACCCTTTATGCTGAGGACTCTGGCTTGTCACGCTTGCGCTGCCAGGGACGCTTCGGTCCACCCGTGGGGGCCTTGGCGAGCTGGGAGCCCTTGCCAGTCAAGCGGGGTGTACGAAAAAGCCTCTTATGGCCAGAAAAAGAGGGGCCCTGCCTACGGTGGGGCTCCTTGCTCCTCTTAGTCTCTGGGATAAAGGTGCTCTTCCCACCAGTGAGGTCCTTGATAATCTCATCCAGAGTAGCTCCAAACCGGCGATGGGAGGAGACGTCCATTTTTTCAATAGACTGCCCTTGAAAGGATAGCACACTGAAAACCATCTCTGAACAGGAAAATAACTCTGAGGCCGTTCCAGTTTCCTGTAAATAAACTTATCAAAATAAAGCAAATAAGAGAAAACCTTGGCTGCTCGGGCCTCCAGGCTTATGCGACCCGAAGGGAACAGCCACCTCCTGCAATGCACCAGCTGCATCTTTCAGCTTCAGAGTATAACGCACGGCTGTAATCAGGGCGCCCACTAGCGCTTTCTCGTGCGCGGCAACAGTCGCCGAGGATTCCTCCTCGATATCTGAGGAATCCGGGACCTCGCCATCAGACAGCTGAAGGGGGGTCCCTGCCATCACGGCAGAATCCCCCTCATGGTCAGAGTCCTCCCCGGAGGAAGGGGGGTGGGGGACGCTTCTTAACCGCCTTACGTCCACACGCCACCTCTACCCGGGAGACAAAGGACTCCAGGACCGCCGACAGTGCGTCAAGGGGAATCGCAGCCCCAAAGGCGCTGCCCACAACCACGGAGGGGTCTGGTGGGGAAGCACCCCAATCAGAGACCACACACCCTGGTGACACACCACACTGGACAGAGGCCTAGGTGCCAGGGAGACCAAGCACCCCCCACCCAGAGAACTGCAATGGCCAGGAGAGTAACCCCCAAAAGAACTCCCCAACTGCCAGACCCACGATCTGGAAGGAAAGGAGGCTGTGCCTTGAGTCCTGTCCATGCTTGCCCTGTGCTCCTGTGTATGCTTGCCCTGTGCTCCTGTGTCCCTGTGCCACAAGGAGACCGGCGCCAGACTCAGCCCCTGGAAGTAGCCCCTCCCCTACACACAGGAGGCCTAGGCTACGGGAAGATGGCCGATCACACCGCCCCAGGCTGTTACAATGGGCAGCCGGACCACCGCAAAATAGGCGCCACGGCTACACCGGCCGGAACATGAGGCAGGGAGTGCAGCAAGGCACGGACACCCAGCAGGAGAGGGACTCCAGGGAGCAGCTGAGAGGGAGCAGCGGCAGCACAGCAGTAAGACAGGAGGAGGGGGGGGGTGAGAGACATGCCCACCAATAGTATAGTCTATCCCACTTAGTATAGTAAGTGGGATAGACTGAGTTACCTCCCGGGTGGGTCAATATGTGGACCATTTCCTTCAACCTTTGGTCAAAGACACACCATCATTCCTACAAGACACTAAACATGCCATCAACCTCCTAGACGGTGTGAAGATTAGCACTCCAACATTGATAGCCACCGCAGATGTGGCATCACTTTATACTTGCATCCCCCATGCGCTAGGCATTGAGTCAGTTACATATTTTCTATCGAAAGAAGACTCCCTTCCCGACGTTCAGAAGAATTTTATCATTGAGTTGCTGGAATTTGCAGCTCTACACAACTACTTTTGATTTAACCAGAATTTTTACCATCAGATTAAGGGTGTAGCTATGGGGGCCAAGTTTGCCCCCAGCCTAGCTAGTTTGTTCAAGGCTAAATGGGAGGAGGACATCATTTATGCCATGAAACCACCCCAGTTACGACTATGGGCCCGCTATATAGATGATGGGAAGGCACAGAAAGCGAGCTGAATAGTTTTTTCAAAACCCTAAATTCTAACGACAGAGGCATCTCCTTATCCTACCAGTGCAGTGCGACAGAGGTCCATTTTCTTGATTTGGTCATTCAGATCAAAGATGGTAAGATCAGCACCAAGACGTACTTCAAATCCACAGACCGGAACAGTTACATACCTAGATAGTTGCCACCATGAGCAATGGCTCAATTCGGTCCCACAAAGCCAGTTCTTGAGACTTAGACACAACTGTACGAATGCCAGAGACTACATAGAGCAAGCCAAGACTTTAGAACGATTCCTAGACAAAGGCTATAATGAGGAACATATCAAGGTTGAATTTGACAGAGCCTTAGCGACTGATAGGTCAACACTCCTGGCAGCAAACCCCAAGAACCATTCCAGGGATGATAACCACTGTAAGTGGTCTTTTTTCACGTCCTTTTCGTTGCAACACCGGCAGATCCACCAGATTTTCAATTAACACTGGGGAGTCCTTCAGAGTGATAGAATATTGTGATCCATACTACCACCTAAGGCAAAGGTTATTTACAGAGGGGCTCCTTCCCTTCGCAACAGGATCGCTCCCAATGTAGTTGAACCTCCTAAGAAAATACGTTTCTTTCATGATCTTAAAGGTTTTTTTTCCCTGTCGGAAATGTCGGGTATGTAAACTCAACAATAAAAATAGAAAGACTTTGGAATTTTCTTCTACTGTCAACTTGGCCACATATCCAATCAAGTGTTTCTGCACATGCGAAACACGAAATGTGGTCTATCTACTCACATGCCCATGTGGAAAACAATATGTGGGTAGAACCATTAGAACCTTTTACATACAGGTCAGCGAACACGTTACAAATATTATCAAAGGCAAGACTAACCATAGCATGCCCAAGCACTACCTGAAATATCATGACAGGAACCCAGAAGGCACCTCCTTCTCGGTCATTGACAAGTACGTTGCCCCATGGAGGGGGGAGACAGCACCAGAGGGGTGTCACATCAAGAGGTCTTCTGGATCTACAAACTGAGGAGTTTCTACCCTTATGGCCTCAATATTGTTTGGGACAAACTCATTCATTAACAAAGCCTGACTACGTCCCCACTAATCATACAGTTTTGGCCAGAGTCTACCTGTACCCATTCCTACTGTAACACAGTTCAGGTCAGGGCCCTTCTGTACCCCTTACCATTTTTCTACTTACCAATGCTAATCCTTCAACTCTTCCATATATATTCCCTTTCAATTCAAGGACCTAGAATATGTACACGACTTAGGATTGCACACCCTGATCATTGTACCTTGTGGTAAGAGTCTGTATACTAGCAATCCATTCTGACTTGTACCCCTAGATACATCTTTTCCAATTCAATGTATCATTAGTCAGGGTCCACCTGCATCTTTCATCAATTCATTTCATTTCCATTTATATCCATTCCCTTTTTACTCAATGACCCTAGATGCATCCCCCATTTGCTACCATTCTGTATACACGACTCAGAACCGTACCCCCTGATCATTGAGCTCTGGCTTAGGGGGTCCTAACTTTTTGAATTTAATTCCTGTGAATCCACTTTTTGAATTCATTTCCTATGTATAATCTGTTCTAGCCCAGCATACACTGATATAATTATCTATTTCATTATTTTAAAGTATATCCTCTTTTATCTTGGTCTCGGTTTTATTGTTTTTAACGCCATCATTGTTTATTGCACAAGTAGACGGGGCTCCCCTTTCTTGTGATGTGATCGAGAGCCCACGTCCTTTTTATTTGCGTTCCACCACCGGTTTGTTGCCCAAGGGGTTGTAGCTTCCGCATTTCCGGCTGCAGAGACGCAAACAATCATTGGATAATGTCATTTCCGGCTGACGCACTCCCCGTACAGACAACGCCGGTTTACGTCACTTCTGGCCGACGCATCTCCTCATAGTGACTTCCACCCCGCCAATTTCCAACGGAAGTGACGATGCTTGGAACGCACGCTGTGAAGAGCATGTTTTTTCTTTTACTTTCAGTATAGTTTTAAATCGTTCTCTCATTCCTGTTCATACATAGTTCTTGTGTCACTTCTCGTTTACAGCCTTTCACATTTCAGGCGTTTTATCCGAACCGGAAACGTGGTGGTGGAACGCACGCCGGTCCGCCCATGACCGGAAGTGCGTATCCGCAGCACGATTACAGAATGCCATATAAGCGCAGCACTTTGGGGGGTCAGCAGCCCCTGGACGACGTCTAATAAGATGAAACGAGTCGGACACTGCTGACCCCAATTTGCTGCATTACCTTCCTTACAATACTTTTGCAAGCTTGTGATTTTATTTGTTTTTTATCTGGACTTTTATATATGTCATATCAGTAATAAATACACCCTGTGACCGAGGGTATTCACACCACGAAGAGTTTTTTCCATTCATTTATATGACATTTTGGAGTTCCCTTTGAGCGTAAGTACAAGGATGTACTAGCGACCGGGCGTACACACTGGAGGACACCAGGCTCCGTCCCTCCAGTCCCGGCGGATTGGAGAACCCCCAGGAGAGTGTGACGTACCTGGACTAGTGTTGAACACAATCCCCCCCATTCGTACTCGAGTGTGTGATGTACCAAGACCGGAGAAGAATACATCCCCCTACCCTCATTTATATATTCAGGCTTGAATATATACATCTGGTAAACCTTCACTTTTACCATCTGTGGATATACCCGATTCCTGCTTACAACGCTTCACTGATCACCCCTTCCCTTGTGACCATTCTTCCTGCTAGCACTTTGATTATATATGAAGTCGCATTCAGAATCACTACTGCACTGAAGATTGTCACAGTTTATATGGACTGCACATTTGTTCTATTTTGTTATATTCCTGTATTGCACTTTATTATCCAGTATCGGACATTTGATCACGTTGGGTTTGGTCCCATTTGAATACGGACTGTACATTGGCATTTTTTACATGTTTACATTTCTATTTGTTATACAAATGTCTTTTTGCATTTCTTCACTGCTAAAACCATCTGCGCCCCGTCAGGTGGCACAATAGTTCGCTATATTAGCACATCTACTTAGCGCCACTTTTAGTTTGTTTTGCTGTATTTACAATTTCGTTTTGGTTGTAGTGTGGAAGCTTGTTTTATTGTTTTATCTCTACACCTAGCGCGGTTAATTTCTACACTGGACCCCAGGGGGGTACCCGCCTGCTCCCCCCGTACACCAGCAGGGGTTGGGAGCGTACTTACCCATCCACTCGAGAGGTTACGGGTATCCCACCCGAGACAGATCGGCCACCCCGGGGTGGGGTTGTCGGCCA
The DNA here is from genome assembly GCA_018402905.1 of Glandirana rugosa. NCBI lineage: Eukaryota > Metazoa > Chordata > Amphibia > Anura > Ranidae > Glandirana > Glandirana rugosa. The sequence goes on along the minus strand of BLSH010346819.1, from coordinate 26,993 downwards.
TGGTAGCACTGTGACTCAGACCTCTGGCATCTGGTCATATGTGCTCCTTGCGGGACATTTAACCCGCCGGCCGCACCATCCAGCTAGGGGCCTGTCGCGGCCAACCCAGCACGGAGCTAAGGTCTGCGCGCGTTCGCTGGCTGGGCTGGGAAGACTACCAGGATCTATATCATCCAGCCTGTCACCCAGCCCAGCGACTGCAGTCTTCACACGAAAGCACAGCAGAAGTGGAAATCAACAGAAAGAGGAACCACAGGTCCCAGCAGGGAGCCAGGTCCTTACTCCTTCACTAGGCAGAAAAAACTAAGCCATCGGTTACAGGGTGGAGGGTTACTACCAGTGAGGACTGCCCCCTGGGAGGGGCTGTGTGTTCGTTATTTGTTGTTCTGCCTAGTCCTACTCCTGAAAGTGGCGATATAACCCTAAGGTCAAAATGGAGCTGCTGTGTCCGTCAATGAACGAAAGAGAAATTCCTTTATTCCATTGTCTTGCAAATCTTTGTACACTACAATGCATGATTTTATCAGTTCTGATATTTCTGTTTTAGTAGCCTAACAGCTTATTATGCTAAACCGGAAACCTTCATTTTGTTTGCAAATATTAAAGATTCTAACTACCAGCAAGAATAAGTCCTTACATTTAAAGAGCACCTGTCATTTCAGATACATCACGGCAGCGCCTGTTAGCTGACATCCACTCCCCAGCTGCTGTCCCAATGTCCCTTACCTTGTTGTGTCACTGCCGAATCACCAGCTGTCCCATTAAAGTGAATGGGACTGTTAGTGAGTCAACAGTGGGTCAAAGGAAACGCCGCTGCGGACACAGATGACAGTTGCCCTTTAAAAATGATGATTTAAATCAAGCCTTTTTACTAGCGATTTAAAAAAATCGACCAGATTTAAATCCAATCCACCCTGAGGAAAACTGAATCTTCAAATACAGAAAGTATTCTTCACAGTAAGAGCTGTGAAAACGTGGAACAGTGTCCCTCAAGAGCTGGTTCTGGCTAGCTCAGTAGCTCTCTTTAAAAAGGACTGGCTTTGATCTACCTCTAGCTGTAGTGGCTTTACAGTATCTAGGGGTACATATTTCCTAATCTATTCAGGACAGGGTAGATACATTTTTTTTTTAAAAATATGATTTTTTTTTTTTATTTAAATCAGATTTTTATGATTTTTATTAAATGTATTTTAATAAAATGCTTTTGGAGTACAAATTATCTAAAGATAGTTTTCTATTTAAGATACATTAATAATTTCGTTTATTCAGCATGAAATGGAGCTTGGTTATCCACTTCAGCCCGCAAGGATTTCCCACGTTAAGACCAAAGCACTTTTTGAGATTCGCCACTGCGTCGTTTTATCTGACAATTGTGCGGCCGTGCAACGTTGTACCCAAACAAAATTTGTGTCCTTTTTTTCCCACAAATAGAGCTCTCTTTTGGTGGTATTTGATCGCCTCTGAGTCAATTCTGATCACCGCTATAAACAAAAAAAGCGACAATTTTGCAAAAAAAAAAATGTATTCATCGGTTTTGGATATATATTCTATTCACTCATTTTTAAATAAAAATAAAAAAAAAAATGGCAAATCAGTGTTTGGTTTGAGCAAAAATTGACGTGTTTACAAACCATGAGAATTCATTTCTGGCATTTCTAAATTATTTTTTTTTACCAGAAATGGGACGGTCTGCGGTTTTTATCGGGACTGCGATATTGCAGCAGACACGTCTGACATTTTTGACACTTTTTTGGGACTAATGAAATTTATACAGCGATCAGAAATTTAAATATCCACTGATTACTGTATAAATGTCATTGGCTGGGAAGGGGTTAACCTGCAGCGGGCAGTGAAGAGGTTAACTGTGTTCCCTGGGTGTGTTTTAACTTTGTGGGGGCTGGGCTGGCAGGGGCACCAGAGATCTGATCCCAAATACATGGATCCGTAGATCACGGTCATGCCGCCTGTCAGAACAGGAAACCGTGGGTTTACATCGGCGGTTCCCTATTCTGGCTCTGTCACAGGGGCTCGCGAGTTGCCGGCAGACAGAGTCTGCCCAACCCGCGGCCCCGCAGGTCCAATTAATCCAAGCTCGGCAAGCTGAGATAACATGCACTGCATTGGTGCATTCACACAATTTCACAGTAATCATGAGATAAAAGTTCAGGAATATTCCTTTATTCCATTGTTTTGCAAATCCGCTTACACTACCAACTGTATGATTGAATCAGATCCAACATCGCTGTTTTACTAACCTGACAGCGTATTATTCTAAATAGGAAACTTTCATTTTGTTTGCGAATATTAACCACTTCATATCCGGGCCATTTCTGGCACTCCTCTCCTACATGTAAAAATCATCATTTTTTTGCTAGAAAATTACTCAGAACCCCCAAACATATATGTTTTTTTAGCAGGGACTCTAGGGAACAAAATGGCAATAATTAAATACAAAACAGTAAAGTTAGCCCAATTTTTTGTATGTTGTAAAAGAGGATGTTACGCCGAGTAAAATGATACCCAACATGTCCCGATTTAAAACTGCGAACACTCGTGGAATTGTGCCCAACATTGGTACTTAAAAATCTCCATGGGTGACGCTTTAAACATTTTTACAGGTTACATGTTTAGGGTTACAGAGGAGGTCTAGTGCTAGAATTGTTGCTCTCACTCTAATGCATGCGGCGATACCTCACATGTGTGGTTTGAACACCGGTTACATATGTGGGCGGGGCTTACGTATGCGTTCGCTTCTGCGCGCGAGCACGTGGGGACGGAGGCAGTTTAATTTTTTTTATTATTATTTATTTTACATTTTCTATTTTCACACTGTCTCTAATTTTTTTTTTTTTTTTTGATCACTTTTATTTTTATTACAAGTAATGTAAACATCCCTTGTAATAGGAATGGGACGTGACAGGTACTCTTTATGGAGAGATGTGAGGTCAATATGACCTCACATCTATCATGCAGGCTGGAAAGACTGAGATCAGAAAAAAGGGGATTTTTTGTACAACTTACCGTAAAATCCTTTTCTCCGAGTTCACTGACAGACGCAGCCTTCTTATGACACATGGGGTTATGCTCATCCTACTAGGAGTAGCCTAGGCAAAACAGACAAAAGGGTATGGTTTGCCCCTCCGAGGGGGCCGTCCTCACCTTAGCATATAATCCCCCTGCTCTGCACAGCACATCAGTTCGTAACAAGCCGTACAAAACCAACGCAGAGAGAGGGGTGGGTGCTGCGTTTGTCAGTGAACTCAGAGAGAAGGATTTTACGGTAAGTTATACCAAAAAATCCCTTTTTCTCTTCCGTTCACTGACAGACGCAGCCTTCTTATGACACATGGGGACGTCATAACAACTGTACCCAACAGAAAAACGCCCTCTCAGGCGGCGCTAACCGCGCCTATACTGCGGCTTGCAACACCTTGCGGCCAAAAGCAGCATCCGAGGATGCCAAAACATCAATTTTGTAAAATTTAGTATGTTTGTGCACTGAGGCCCAAGTAGCTGCCTTGCACACCTGAGACACCGAAGCCTGGTGTCTAAACGCCCAGGAAGTACTAACCACCCCAGTGGAATGAGCCGTGACTGGGAACGGGGGAACCTTACCCCGAATCTCATATGCATGAGTCACGGTTTTCCGTATCCAACGAGATACGGTAGCCGACGAGGCCGCCATACCTTTGCGCGACCCTTCCGTCAGCAAAAATAAAGAATCAGACTTCCGAAAGGAAGCTGTAGAACTTAAATACACCCGCAAGGCCCTCACCACATCCAAAGAATGCAGCTCAACTTCTTTGAGATGTGACGGGTGCGGGCACAATGAGGGGAGAACAGTATCATGTAAATGAAAGGAAGAAACCACCTTCGGAAGAGACGAAGGGGAAGGCCACAGAACTGCCTTTGTCCTTATGGAGGACCAAGTAAGGGGACCTGCAGGATAATGCAGCCAACTCCGACATCCGCCTGGCGGATGTGATAGCCACCAGAAAGGCCACCTTCTGCGACGACAACTGTAAGGGAATGTCCCTAATTCTTTCATATAGTGGCTTCTGCAACACAGAAAGCACCAGATTCAAATCCCGCGGTGCCAAAGGCGACCGTATCCGAGGAACCACATGACGTACCCCCTGTACAAATGTACGGATCAATGAATGAGACGCCAAGGGCCGTTGAAAAAGAACCGCCAGGGCCGAACTCTGCCCTTTAAGCGTATTTAACGCCAGGTTCTTGTCCAGTCCTTGCTATAAAAATGACAGTACTCTGGATACTCTATAAGAGTGGGGGTTCCAACCCCCTGCCTCGCACCAGGTAATATAGGCCTTCCAGGTCCTATGATAATTCTTACGTGAGGAACTCTTGCGTGCTTTTATCATAGTAGGGATTACGGAGTCAGAGACACCCCTCTCCCTCAATACCTGGTTAGAGGAGGAAAAATGTACAGCAACCGATACTGACCCCGAGGCCTGTGAAGCACTGCCCCCCGAAGGATCAGAGCCGCGTCCGCGGCTGTTGCTGTGCTTCTTATTCCGCCCTAATGGTTTACCTACGCCACCTCCGTGGCATTGACCGACTGAACCAGAACCGGCGGCGCAGCCTCTCTGTCCAACGGGACAGGTAAAGCCTGCTCGCTCTCAGTTCTGGTACCTACATCGACCAATTGAGGGGAGGACCACTTCTCCCCCCCTTTAGGGCCGGAACCTGGATCCCCCAAACCAAGGGTTCCCGGAACTGACACTCCGACTTGATCGGCCTGTCCAGGGATAGAGGAGATTTGTCCTACCGCGACAACATTGCCTCTCGCAGGTGCCGAGAGTTCTGGGCGTAAGGTATCGCTTCGCAAGTCGACACCCTGAGCCCCAACAAATCTGACTGTTAAGCGCCTGACCGGCGCCTAGAAGCGCCCCCCCCCCCCCCCGACGCTCCTGCGGGAGCCTCAAGTTTGAGGGGAAGGACTTTTCTGGGGCAGAGCTTGCAACCCCCAGAAACCAAACCGGCCCCCCACCCATGAGGCGGGTGAGGGCAACCCATCATGCGGAGGCAGCCGCAGGGCCGGGCGCCCGAAAAAACTTCTTCTGGCCAGAAGAGACAGGACCCTGCCTACGACGACGATCTTGTCGCTTTGGCTCTGGAAGGAAAGTACTCTTCCCTCCCGTGAAATCCTTAATAATTTTATCCAACTGTGGGCCAAACAGACGCCCTCCCTGAAAGGGCAGGTCTGCCAGAGCTTTCTTTGAAGCCTGGTCGCCCGACCAAGAGCGGAGCCACAGCACCCGCCTGATAATTGAACAAACAGACATTTTTGACAATATGAGGAGAAGATCCAAAACAGCATGGCATATGTAGCGGAGACCCTCTTCTAAATGTTGCACTCGCTGTACTTCAGCCTGTGCACATTCACCAGACGAACTAGTGCGCGGCAGCTTGCTCACGAAGAGACTGTGCCACCATAGCAGTTGCTAGCGCTGGCCGCATGGCTGACCCAGCCAACAAGAATAGTGCTTTAGACACTGACTCTGTGCGGCGATCGGCCGCCTCTTTAAAGGATGACGACCCCTCCAAGGGGATGGTGGTTGCCTTATTCACATGAGCCACGGCAGGGTCCACCACCGGAGAAGCCCATCTCTTAGTAAAGCTTTCCTCAAAGGGGTAGCGAACAGCAAAGCTTTTAGGCAAAGCCAAGGAACTTGGTGGCTTAAGTCATTCCTTGAACACTGCCTGTTCAAACACCTGATCATAAGGGTAAGCCCTAGGGGACCAAGGGGGTCTAAGCGGTCCACAAACATATGCGGACTCATGCGACTCCCCTGTTTGGTCCAGTCGAATAGAGTCGCGAATATCAGTGATCAGTGCTTCCACTATCGCTTTCTGATCCTCTTCACCCTCTGAGGGCGGCTCACCCTCTGAAAGATCCACAGGTGTGACCACTGAAGCCCTTTCTAGATCTGAATCCACCCCTGAGGAAAAAGGGGGGGTAAGTGCTTCTGGGGGCCCCTCGGAACGGGCATCCCTGCCCGGGGGAGGAACTCCCCAAACACCGCCCTCAGCTGTTCCAAGGACACAAATGCTCCTGGGGTGGACTGTAGATCTGCAGGTACCCCTGCCATAGAGTTGCCGGCCTCTGACATTTCAGCCCAGCACCCCCGCTGTGTAACCACCACCTCTACCCCACAAATCAGCCAGGGAGACCCGGGCGGATTACACCCACCGCTACCAGCACCCAGGAAGCGCCAGCTATACTTGCTTTTTGATGCCTCAGCACTCCAACCGAAGAGCAATGCCCACGAACTGCTGCACGTCAGGAGCTTGTTACTGTGTGTCAGCCATGTTGTCCAAGCACAAACCGGAAGTCCACGCCCGTTTTTAAGGACTTCCTGCACAAGGACTGCAGTTCTCCCAATCGACCACTGG
>BLSH010346807.1:3696-14644 GCA_018402905.1 Glandirana rugosa | reverse complement strand
GACAGGTTCCTGTCGGTGCTGTGAGGGACAGATTATCAGTCTAAATTCATCTCATACTGCAGTAGGGACAGGTTCCTGTCGGTGCTGTGAGGGACAGATTATCGTTCTAAAATCATCTCATAATGCAGTAGGGATAGGTTCTTGGCGGTGCTGTGAGGGACAGATTATCGTTCTAAAATCATCTCATACTGCAGTAGGGACAGGTTCCTGTCGGTGCTGTGACGGACAGATTATCGTTCTAAAATCATCTAATACTGCAGTAGGGATAGGTTCCTGTCGGTGCTGTGAGGGACAGATTATCGTTCTAAAATCATCTCATACTGCAGTAGGGACAGGTTCCTGTCGGTGCTGTGAGGGACAGATTACCGTTTTAAATTCATTTCATACTTGAGTAGGGACAGATTCCTGGCGGTGCTGTGAGGGACAGATTATCATTCTAAAATCATCTCATACTGCAGTAGGGACAGGTTCATGTCGGTACTGTGAGGGACAGATTATCATTCCAAAATCATTTCATACTGCAGCAGGGACAGGTTCCTGTCGGTGCTGTGTAGGACAGATTATCGTTCTAAAATCATCTCATACTGCGGTAGGGACAGGTTCCTGTCGGTGCTGTGAGGGACAGATTATCGTTCTAAAATCATCTCATGCTGCAGTAGGGACAGGTTCCTGTCGGTGCTGTGAGGGACAGATTATCGTTCTAAAATTATCTCATGCTGAAATAGGGACAGGTACCTGTCGGTGCTGTGAGGGACAGATTATCGTTCTAAAATCATCTCATACTGCAGTAGGGACAGGTTCCTGTCGGTGCTGTGAGGGACAGATTATCGTTCTAAAATCATCTCATACTGCAGTAGGGACAGGTTCCTGTCGGTGCTGTGAGGGACAGATTATCATTCTAAAATCATTTCATACTGCAGTAGGGACCGGTTCCTGGCGGTGCTGTGAGGGACAGATTATTGTTCTTAATTCATCTCATACTGGTGTAGGGAGAGGTTCCTGTCGGTGCTGTGAGGGACAGATTATCATTCTAAAATTATCTAATACTGCAGTAGGGACAGGTTCCTGTCGGTGCTGTGAGGGACAGATTATCGTTCTAAAATCATCTCATAATGCAGTAGGGATAGGTTCTTGGCGGTGCTGTGAGGGACAGATTATCGTTCTAAAATCATCTCATACTGCGGTAGGGACAGGTTCCTGTCGGTGCTGTGACGGACAGATTATCGTTCTAAAATCATCTAATACTGCAGTAGGGACAGGTTCCTGTCGGTGCTGTGAGGGACAGATTATCGTTCTAAAATCATCTCATACTGCAGTAGGGACAGGTTCCTGTCGGTGCTGTGAGGGACAGATTACCGTTTTAAATTCATTTCATACTTGAGTAGGGACAGATTCCTAGCGGTGCTGTGAGGGACAGATTATCATTCTAAAATCATCTCATACTGCAGTAGGGACAGGTTCATGTCGGTGCTGTGAGGGACAGATTATCATTCCAAAATCATTTCATACTGCAGCAGGGACAGGTTCCTGTCGGTGCTGTGTGGGACAGATTATCGTTCTAAAATCATCTCATACTGGAGTAGGGAGAGGTTCCTTTTCGGTGCTGTGAGGGACAGATTATCGTTCTAAAATCATCTCATACTGCAGTAGGGACAGGTTCCTGGTTTTGTTGTGAGGGACAAATTATTGTTCTAAAATCATCTCATACTTGTGTAGGGAGAGGTTCCTGTGGGTGCTGTGAGGGACAGATTATTGTTCTAAAATCATCTCATACTGCAGTAGGGACAGGTTCCTGTCGGTGCTTTGAGGGACAGATTATCGTTCTAAAATGATCTCATACTGGAGTAGGGACAGGTTCCAGGCAGTGCTGTGAGGGACAGATTATCATTCTAAAATCATCTCATACTGCTGTAGGGACAGGTTCCTGTAGGTGCTGTGATGGACAGATTGTCGTTCTTAAATCATTTCATACTGCAGTAGGGACAGGTTCCAGTCGGTGCTGTGAGGGACAGATTATCGTTCTAAAATCATCTAATACTGCAGTAGGGACAGGTTCCTGTCGGTGCTGTGAGGGACAGATTATCGTTCTAAAATCATCTCATACTTCAGTAGGGACAGGTTCCTGCCGGTGCTGTGAGGGACAGATTACCGTTCTAAATTAATCTCATACTGGAGTAGGGACAGATTCCTGGCGGTGCTGTGAGGGACAGATTATCGTTTTAAAATCATCTCATTCTGCAGTAGGGACAGGTTACTGTTGGTGCTGTGAGGGACAGATTATCGTTCTAAAATCATCTCATACTGCGGTAGGGACAGGTTCCTGTCGGTGCTGTGAGGGACAGATTATCGTTCTAAAATCATCTCATGCTGAAGTAGGGACAGGTTCCTGTCGGGGCTGTGAGGGACAGATTATCGTTCTAAAATCATCTCATGCTGCAGTAGGGACAGGTTCTTGTCGGTGCTGTGAGGGACAGATTATCGTTCTAAAATCATCTCATACTGCAGTAGGGACAGGTTCCTGTCGGTGCTGTGAGGGACAGATTATCATTCTAAAATCATTTCATACTGCAGTAGGGACAGGTTCCTGGCGGTGCTGTGAGGGACAGATTATTGTTCTTAATTCATCTTATACTGGTGTAGGGAGAGGTTCCTGTCGGTGCTGTGAGGGACAGATTATCATTCTAAAATTATCTAATACTGCAGTAGGGACAGGTTCCTGTCGGTGCTGTGAGGTACAGATTATCGTTCTAAAATCATCTCATAATGCAGTAGGGACAGGTTCCTGGCGGTGCTGTGAGGGACAGATTATCGTTATAAAATTATCTCATACTGCAGTAGGGACAGGTTCCTGTCGGTGCTGTGACGGACAGATTATCGTTCTAAAATCATCTAATACTGCAGTAGGGACAGGTTCCTGTCGGTGCTGTGAGGGACAGATTATCGTTCTAAAATCATCTCATACTGCAGTAGGGACAGGTTCCTGTCGGTGCTGTGAGGGACAGATTACCGTTTTAAATTCATTTCATACCTGAGTAGGGACAGATTCCTGGCGGTGCTGTGAGGGACAGATTATCGTTCTAAAATCATCTTATATTGCAGAAGGGCCAGGTTTCTGTCCGTGCTGTGAGGGACAGATTATCGTTCTAAAATCATCTCGTACTGCAGTAGGGACAGGTTACTGTTGGTGCTGTGAGGGACAGATTATCGTTCTAAAATCATCTCATACTGCGGAAGGGACAGGTTCCTGTCGGTGCTGTGAGGGACAGATTAACGTTCTAAAATCATCTCATGCTGCAGTAGGGACAGGTTCCTGTCGGTGCTGTGAGGGACAGATCATCGTTCTAAAATAATCTCATGCTGCAGTAGGGACAGGTTCCTGTCGGTGCTGTGAGGGACAGATTATCATTCTAAAATCATCTCATACTGCAGTAGGGACAGGTTCCTGTCGGTGCTGTGAGGGACAGATGATCATTCTAAAATTATTTCATACTGCAGTAAGGACAGGTTCCTGGCGGTGCTGTGAGGGACAGATTATTGTTCTTAAATCATCTCATACTGGTGTAGGGAGAGGTTCCTGTCGGTGCTGTGAGGGACAGATTATCATTCTAAAATCATCTCATACTTCAGTAAGGACAGGTTCCTGTCGGTGCTGTGAGGGACAGATTATCGTTCTAAAATCATCTCATAATGCAGTAGGGACAGGTTCCTGGAGGTGATGTGAGGGACAGATTATCATTCTAAAATCATCTCATACGGCAGTAGGGACAGGTTCCTGTTGTTGCTGTGAGGGACAGATTATCATTCTAAAATCATCTCATACTGCAGCAGGGACAGGTTCCTGTCGATGCTGTGTGGGACAGATCATCGTTCTATAATCATCTCATACTGGAGTAGGGAGAGGTTCCTTTCGGTGCTTTGAGGGACAGATTATTGTTCTAAAATCATCTCATACTGCAGTAGAGACAGGTTCCTGGTGATGCTGTGAGGGACAAATTATTGTCCTAAAATCATCTCATACTTGTGTAGGGAGAGGTTCCTGTCGGTGCTGTGAGGGACAGATTATCATTCTAAAATCATCTCATACTACAGTAGGGACAGATTCCTGTCGGTGCTTTGAGGGACAGATTATCGTTCTAAAATCATCTCATAATGGAGTAGGGACAGGTTCCTGGTGGTGCTGTGAGGGACAGATTATCGTTATAAAATCATCTCATACTGCAGTAGGGACAGGTTCCTGTCGGTGCTGCGAGGGACAGGTTATAGTCTAAAATCATCTCATGCTGCAGTAGGGACAGGTTCCTGTCGGTGCTGTGAGGGACAGATTATCGTTCTAAAATCATCTCATACTGCAGTAGGGACAGGTTCCTGTCGGTGCTGTGAGGGACAGATTATCGTTCTAAAATCATCTCATACTGCAGTGGGGACAGGTTCCTGTCGGTGCTGTGAGGGACAGATTATCGTTATAAAATCATCTCATAATGGAGTAGGGACTGCTTCCTGGCGGTGCTGTGAGGGACAGATTATCGGTTTAGAATCATCTCATACTGCAGTAGGGACAGGTTCCTGGCGGTGATGTGAGGGACAGATTATCATTCTAAAATCATCTCATACTGCAGTAGGGACAGGTTCCTGTCGGTGCTGTGAGGGACAGATTATCGTTCCAAAATCATTTCATACTGCAGCAGGGACAGGTTCCTATCGGTGCTTTGAGGGACAGATTATCGTTCTAAAATCATCTCATAATGGAGTACGGACTGCTTCCTGGCGGTGCTGTGAGGGACAGATTATCGGTTTAAAATCATCTCATACTGCAGTAGGGACAGGTTCCTGGCGGTGATGTGAGGGACAGATTATCATGCTAAAATTATCTCATACTGCAGTAGGGACAGGTTCCTGTCGGTGCTGTGAGGGACAGATTATCATTCTAAAATCATCTCATACTGCAGTAGGGACAGGTTCCTGTCGGTGCTGTGAGGGACAGATTATCGTTCCAAAATCATTTCATACTGCAGCAGGGACAGGTTCCTGTCGGTGCTGTGTGGAACAGATTATCGTTCTAAAATCATCTCATACTGGAGTAGGGAGAGGTTCCTATTCGGTGCTGTGAGGGACAGATTATCGTTCTAAAATCATCTAATACTGCAGTAGGGACAGGTTCCTGGTGGTGCTGTGAGGGACAAATTATTGTTCTAAAATCATCTCATACTTGTGTAGGGAGAGGTTCCTGTCAGTGCTGTGAGGGACAGATTATTGTTCTAAAATCATCTCATACTGCAGTAGGGACAGGTTCCTGTCGGTGCTTTGAGGGACAGATTATTGTTCTAAAATCATCTCATAATGGAGTAGGGACTGCTTCCTGGCAGTGCTGTGAGGGACAGATTATCGTTCTAAAATCCTCTCATACTGCATTAGGGACAGGTTCCTGGCGGTGCTGTGAGGGACAGATTATTGTTCTAAAATCATCCCATACTGGTGTAGGGAGAGGTTCCTGTCGGTGCTGTGAGGGACAGATTATCATTCTAAAATCATCTCATACTGCAGTAGGGACAGGTTCCTGTCGGTGCTGTGAGGGACAGATTATCGTTCTAAAATCATCTCATACTGGAGTAGGGACAGGTTCCTGGCGGTGCTGTGAGGGACAGATTATCTTTCTAAAATCATATCATACCGCAGTAGGGACAGGTTCCTGTCGGTGCTGTGAGGGACAGATTATCGTTCTAAAATCATCTCATACTGCGGTAGGGACAGGTTCCTGTCGGTGCTGTGAGGGACAGATTATCCTTCAAAAATCATCTCATACTGGAGTAGGGAGAGGTTCCTCTCGGTGCTTTGAGGGACAGATTATCGTTCTAAAATCATCTCATACTGCAGTAGGGACAGGTTCCTGGCGGTGCTGTGAGGGACGGATTATAGTTCTAAAATCATCTCATTCTTGTGTAGGGAGAGGTTCCTGTGGGTGCTGTGAGGGATAGATCATCATTCTAAAATCATCTCATTCTGCAGTAGGGGCAGGTTCCCATTCGGTGCTGTGAGGGACAGATTATCCTTCTAAAATCATCTCATACTGGATTAGGGACAGGTTCCTAGCGGTGCTGTGAGGAACAGATTATCATTCTAAAATCATCTCATACTGCAGTAGGGACAGGTTCCTGTCGCTGATTTGAGCGAGAGATTATCGTTATAAAATCATCTCATACTGGAGTAGGGACAGGTTCCTGGCGGTGCTGTGAGGGACAGATTAATATTCTAAAATCATCTCATACTGCAGTAGGGACGGGTTCCTGTCAGTGCTGTGAGGGACAGATTATCGTCCTAAAATCATCTCATACTGCAGTAGGGACAGGTTCCTGTCGGTGCTGTGAAGGACAGATTATCGTTCTAAAATCATCTCATACTGGAGTAGGGACAGGTTCCTGGCGGTGCTTTGAGGGACAGATTATCATTCTAAAATCATCTCATACTGCAGTAGAGACAGGTTCCTGTCGGTGCTGTAAGGGACAGATTATCGTTCTAAAATCATCTCATACTGCAGTAGGGACAGGTTCCTGTCGGTGCTGTGAGGGACAGATTATCATTCTAAAATCATCTCATACTGCAGTAGGGACAGGTTCCTGTCGGTGCTGTGAGGGACAGATTACCGTTCTAAAATCATCTCATACTGGAGTAGGGACAGATTCCTGGCGGTGCTGTGAGGGAAAGATTCTCGTTCCAAAAACCATCTCATACTGCAGTAGGGACAGGTTTCTGTCCGTGCTGTGAGGGACAGATTATCGTTCTAAAATCATCTCATACTGCAGTAGGGACAGGTCCGTTCGGTGCTGTGAGGGACAGATTATTGTTCTAAAATCATCTCATGCTGCAGTAGGGACAGGTTCCTGTCGGTGCTGTGAGGGACAGATTATCGTTCTAAAATCATCTCATGGTGCAGTAGGGACAGGTTCCTGTCGGTGCTGTGAGGGACAGATTATCGTTCTAAAATCATCTCATACTGCAGTAGGGACAGGTTCCTGTCGGTGCTTTGAGGGACAGAGTATCGTTCTAAAATCATCTCATACTGCAGTAGGGACAGGTTCCTGTCTGTGCTGTGAGGTACAGATTATCGTTCTAATATCACTTCATACTGCAGTAGGGACAGGTTCCCGGCGGTGCGGTGAGGGACAGATTATTGTTCTTAAATCATCTCATACTGTTGTAGGGAGAGGTTCCTGTCGGTGCTGTGAGGGACAGATTATCATTCTAAAATCATCTCATACTGCAGTAGGGACAGGTTCCTTTCGGTGCTGTGAGGGACAGATTATCGTTCTAAAATCATCTCATACTGCAGTAGGGACAGGTTCCTGGCTGTGCTGTGAGGGACAGATTATCATTCTAAAATTATCTCATACTGCAGTAGGGACAGGTTCCTGTCGGTGCTGTGAGGGACAGATTATCGTTCTAAAATCATCTCATACTGCAGTAGGGACAGGTTCCTGTCGGTGCTGTGTAGGACAGATTATCGTTCTAAAATCATCTCATACTGGAGTAGGGAGAGGTTCCTTTCGGTGCTGTGAGGGACAGATTATTGTTCTAAAATCATGTCATACTGGTGTAGGGAGAGGTTCCTTTTGGTGCTGCGAGGGGCAGATTATCGTTCTAAAATTATCTCATAATGGAGTAGGGACAGGTTCCTGGCGGTGCTGTGAGGGACAAATTAGCGTTCTAAAATCATCTCATACCGGTGTAGGGAGAGGCTTCTGTCAGTGCTGTGAGGGACAGATTATCGTTCTAAAATCATCTCATACTGGAGTAGGGACAGGTTCCTGTCGGTGCTGTGAGTCACAGGTTATTGTTTTAAAATCATCTCATACTGCAGTAGGGACAGGTTCCTGTCGGTGCTGTGAGGGACAGATTATCATTCTAAAATCATCTCATACTGCAATAAGGACAGGTTTGGATCAGTGCTGTGAGGGACAGACTATTGTTCAAAAATCATCTCATACTGTAGTAGGGACAGGTTCCTGTCGGTGCTGTGAGGGACAGATTAGCATTCTAAAATCATCTCATACTGGAGTAGGGACAGGTTCCTAGGGGTGCTGTGAGGGACAAATTTGACTTCTAAAATCCTCCACTACTGCAGTAGGGACAGGTTCCTCTTGGTGCTGTGAGGTACAGATTATTGTTCTAAAATCATGTCATACTGGAGTAGGGACAGGTTCCTGGTGGTGCTGTGAGGGACAGATTATCGTTTTAAAATCATCTCATACTGGAGTAGGGACAGGTTCCTGTCGGTGCTGTGAGGGACAGATTATTGTTATAAAATCATCTCATACTGGTGTAGGGAGAGGTTCCTGTCGGTGCTGTGAGGGATAGATTATCATTCTAAAGTCATCTCATACTGGAGTAGGGACAGGTTCCTGGCAGTGCTGTGAGGGACAGATTATCGCTCTAAAATCATCTCATACTGCAATAAGGACAGGTTACTGTCGGTGCTGTGAGGGACAGATTATCGTTCTAAAATCATCTCATACTGCAGTAGGGACAGGTTCCTGTCTGTGCTGTGAGGGACAAATTATCGTTCTAAAATCGACTCATACTGCAGTAGGGGCAGGTTCCTGTCTGTGCTGTGAGGGACAAATTATCATTCTAAAATAATCTCATACTGGTGTAGGGGGAGGTTCCTGTCGGTGCTGTGAGGGATAGATTATCGTTCTAAAGTCATCTCATACTGGAGAAGGGACAGGTTCCTAGCGGTGCTGTGAGGGACAGATTAGCATTCCAAATCATTTCATACTGCAGTAAGGACAGGTTCCTTTCGGTGCTGTGAGGGACAGATTATCGTTTTAAAATCATATCATACTGGAGTAGGGACAGGTTCCTGGGGGTGCTGTGAGGGACAGATTCGACTTCTAAAATCCTCCACTACTGCAGTAGGGACAGGTTCCTGTTGGTGCTGTGAGGTACAGATTATTGTTCTAAAATCATCTCATGCTGGAGTAGGGACAGGTTCCTGGTGGTGCTGTGAGGGACAGATTATCGTTTTAAAATCATCTCATACTGGAGTAGGGACAGGTTCCTGGTGGTGCTTTGAGGGACAGATTAGACTTCTAAAATCATCTCCTACTGCAGTAGGGAGAGGTTCCTGGCGGTGCTGTGAGGGACAGATTAGCATTACAAATCATTTCATACTGCAGTAAGGACAGGTTCCTTTCGGTGCTGTGAGGGACAGATTATCGTTTTAAAATCATCTCATACTGGAGTAGGGACAGGTTCCTGTTGGTGCTGTGAGGGACAGATTATTGTTCTAAAATCATCTCATACTGCAGTAAGGACAGTTTTGGGTCAGTGCTGTGAGGGACAGATTATTGTTCTAAAATCATCTCATACTGTAGTAGGAACAGAATCCTGTCGGTGCTGTGAGGGACAGATTGGCATTCTAAAATCATCTCATACTGGAGTAGGGTCAGGTTCCTGGCTGAGCTGTGAGGGACATATTAGCGCTATAAAATCATCTCATACTGCAGTAAGGACAGGTTCATGTCGGTGCTGTGAGGGACAGATTATCGTTCTAAAATCATCTCATACTGGAGTAGAGACAGGTTCCTGTCAGTGCTGTGAGGGACAGATTATTGTTCTAAAATCATCTCATACTGGTGTAGGGAGAGGTTCCTGTCTGTGCTGTGAGGGACAGATTATCATTCTAAAATCATCTCACACTGGAGTAGGGGGAGGTTCCTGTCGGTGCTGTGAGGGATAGATTATCGTTCTAAAGTCATCTTATACTGGAGAAGGGACAGGTTCCCGGCGGTGCTGTGAGGGACAGATTAGCATTCCAAATCATCTCATACTGCAGTAAGGACAGGTTCCTTTCGGTGCTGCGAGGGACAGATTATCGTTTTAAAATCATCTCATACTGGAGTAGGGACAGGATCCAGTTGGTGCTGTGAGGGACAGATTATTGTTCTAAAATCATCTCATACTGTAGTAGGGACAGGATCCTGTCGGTGCTGTGAGGGACAGATTGGCATTCTAAAATCATCTCATACTGGAGTCCTGGCTGTGCTGTGAGGGACATATTAGCGTTCTAAAATCATCTCATATTGCAGTAAGGACAGGATCCTGTTGGTGCTGTGAGGGACAGATTATCGTTCTAAAATCATCTCATACTGGAGTAGGGACAGGTTCCTGTCGGTGCTGTGAGGGACAGATTATTGTTCTAAAATCATCTCATACTGGTGTAGGGAGAGGTTCCTGTCGGTGTTATGAGGGATGGATTATCGTTCTAAAGTCATCTCATACAGGAGAAGGGACAGGTTCCTGGCGGTGCTGTGAGGGACAGATTAGCATTCCAAAATCAACTCATACTGCAGTAAGGACAGGTTCCTTTCCGTGCTGTGAGGGACAGATTATCATTTTAAAATCATCTCATACTGGAGTAGGGACAGGTTCCTGTTGGTGCTGTGAGGGACAGATTATTGCTCTTAAATCATCTCATACTGCAGTAAGGACAGGTTTGGGTCAGTGCTGTGAGAGAAAGATTATTGTTCTAAAATCATCTCATACTGTTGTAGGGACAGGTTCCTGTCGGTGCTGTGAGGGACAGATTAGCATTCTAAAATTATCTCATACTGGAGTAGGGACAGGTTCCTGGCGGTGCTGTGAGGGACAGATTAGCTTTCTAAAATCATCTCATACTGCAGTAAGGACAGGTTCCTGTCGGTGCTGTGAGGGACAGATTTTCGTTCTAAAATCATCTCATACTGGAGTAGGGTCAGGTTCCTGTCGGTGCTGTGAGGGACAGATTATCGTGTTAAAATCATCTCATACTGCAGTAGGGACAGGTTCTTGTCGGTGCTGTGAGGTACTAATTATTGTTCTAAAATCACCTCATACTGGTGTAGGGAGAGGTTCTTGTCGGTGCTGTGAGACAGATTATCGTTCTTAAATCATCTCATACTGGAGTAGGGACAGG
>BLSH010346738.1:258500-269731 GCA_018402905.1 Glandirana rugosa | reverse complement strand
CATCCCCATCACGTCCATCCGGATCTGTCAACCACCATTAACCCCTAAGATATTAATCTTCCTGACTATCTTATTAAAAAGCGGTCCTAGCGGAGTTGGTTTACAAAACGACAGAGGGACCACGGTCCCAAGCCGTACACCACCTGGCCCAACTATTTAATGACCCTCCCCGACCCGTACTGCGTCGACAGAACCAGGTGTAACCTTGGTTACTGTCTTATCTACCTTCCACCTCCGAGGAATACTTGGTTAAATTTCTTAATCCAACGTTCAACTTCTCTTCCTGGAGGTTCCGTTATAAGAGACTTTATAACGGACACGGTACGCGTTGTGTCCTTTCCGTCCCCCTCTAATCTCGGGACTTACGTACCGATTTCTGGACCACATTCCTCCTCCCGAAACCCAAAAATCTCGTGACCCTACTGAAAAGTAACCCCACGTTGGATATACGATTTCTACCAGACGTGGATTTACCTTCCCCCAGACAACACGATCCCCTCTCCAAATACCCTTCCGACCTCCTCTTAAATTTGATCCTAACTCCCCCCTCCCACGTAATCTAATATTGCCCCATCTGTCCAGTCTGTCCCTTGGAGGTCCTTCTCTTCAACTTGCAACCTAATTCTTTAAATTGGTTCATAAGGAGCCTCCACCTTCCATCTATTCTGTCATTGGTTCCAATGTGGACCAAGACAGCTGCGTCATGCCCAGCCCCTCCCAGTAATTTATCAACCCGGTCCACCACATGCCGAACCCTGGCACCAGGGAGACAGCAAAACATTTGGTTGAGGCGATCCTGGCGAAAAATTATTCTATCAGTCCTTCTAATTATAGAATCCCCAATTACCACCAACTGTCTAGGCCTACCTGCACTACCCCTACCCACCCCTACTAGATGGGCTGCTCTCCCGGCTGTTAGGGGGAGCAGTGACATCCAGGGCTGCCACCTCTGAATTTGCCACCCCCACATCTTCACTCAAATTGGCAAATCTGTTAGGGTGCTCAAACCCAGGACTGGCCTTCCTTTTCTGTGAGCCCCTGCCACTCCCTCTAACTGTGTTAACCCATCTACCTACCTTATAATCCTGACTTACCCCTCCACCCTCCCCCTTAACCCTACTAGCCACCTGCTCCGTGAGCAGAGGACCCCTTTCAAGGTTGACAGCTCTGTCCAGTGTTGCAATTTGCTCCTCCAGATCTCTAATGCGAGCTTCCAGAAGGGCAACCTGCTCACATCTGTCGCAGCGATATCCATCCTGGAGCTGTTGCTCCATAGTTGCATACATGCGGCACACTGTGCACTG
This sequence comes from Glandirana rugosa, assembly GCA_018402905.1. NCBI lineage: Eukaryota > Metazoa > Chordata > Amphibia > Anura > Ranidae > Glandirana > Glandirana rugosa. The sequence continues at coordinate 268,427 of BLSH010346738.1, read as the reverse complement.
CACAAAACCTTCAATCTTGCTAGCACACATTTTCCCAGATACAACAACACAAATAACAGGAAGTGTCTGATGCTACTTACAGGTTCTGAAGATTCCTGTTATAATCTCTTGTTTTAAACTCTGGTTTTTAACTCACCACTTGGTCAGAGGTCCAGCAAGCAAAGAGGTAGCAAGCTCAAGATGAGCAAGCTCTGAAATGAGCACAACAGAGAGCTTTATAGGAATTCAATCACCTGTGGCCAATTAACCACTCCCCATTAATTAGCAGTCTAAAGGAAGGAAAGGAAAAAAAAAAGCTATTTAAAAAGTGACAGAAAAAGTGTTAAAAAGCTGCAAAGAAAAAACCCCCAAAAAACAAAAACTCCAAACACAGCAAACACCAGCAGTCTAAATCAAAGCTGTTTCACTAAAAGATTCCCACTCCTTTGCTCTTAACCAGTAAGTTCAGGCAAGCACAGTATTAATGTATATATAAATGCAAGCCTCCTGCATGTATCCCTAACTTGCAAATGTCACCCCCTTCAGCAGTAGCAGCCCCATAAAACTCTGGAATCAGTGGGTAGGTCTCTTTTGCTGGAGCTCAGTGGGTGGAGTTATGATGTCACAAGACTCCCCACCACCTCTACACTCTGCTGCTCTCCTAGTCCTGAGTTTTGAGAAACATCCTTTCAAAGCTCAGGAAAGTCACCACATGACTTCAACATGCCCAATCATGCTGAGGTGTGGAGCAAGCCAATCCTGGGAGAGCTGGAGAAGAAAGGAAGGGGAGGGATGTGAAGCTTTGTATGCTCATGCATGAGATAAGAAATTAGCTGTCAGTCACAACATAGGGGGGGAAACAGTGACATATTTCTGCATATGTCTGTTTTTTTCATACTGAAAAAAATAAGAGCATTGCTCAGAACTGGATTAACTCTTCGTGGCAAGACTGGGCACAGATATGACATTTTATACTCTACCATGCAGAATTGTTCATTACATTTTTTTTTTTTTGGGGGTTTACTTTCCACTTTACAACACTAAGTGTCCATGTTTGTATGCCAGGGGCCAACCAACCCCTCCAGTTCAACATGTTGGTCCTGTGCTTAATACTAGTTTCTGTGAAGCAATTCCTTTGGCTAAATTTCACGCCAAACTGCTGCAACTCAACATTCTCGCCACATAGGTAAAGAAGGTGCCATCTCTGGACCATAAACACCTGTACCCCAAAACCCCTTCCTTCAATGAAGAGTGCTCTGTAAATGGAGGCAGCATTCTTTCTCAATCGTTCATTGACGGACGAAGCCTCTATTCTTGACGTGGGGTTTATGCACCTTTCACTAGGAGTGGACTAGGCAGAACGTAGTTCAGCTCAAAGCAGACACAGTCCCTCCCAGGGGGCAGTCCTCACTTGGCAAAACCCCTCCTGCCCTGCTCAGCAACTCAGTTTTCTCTTTCGTTCGTCGACAGACACAGCGACTCTTAGGACTAAGTGGGTTATACTGCCCTCTTCAGGAGATCACTAGGCAGAACAGGCAGTTCTAACAGCAAAAAGAACAGTAACAGGCACAGCCCCTCCCAGGGGGCAGTCCCCACTGGCAGATAACCCCACACCCAGCTCTGCAAGCTCAGTTTTCTTATGCCTAGTGCAAGGAGTTAGACCTAGGCTCCCTTTTGGGATCTGTGGTACCTCTGGTCCACTTTGGCTGTCAGAAGACAGCCTCACAGATGAAGACTTCAATCAAGCAACCGTGCTGGGCAGCAGGCTGGGTCTGCCTGGGACCCAGGTAGTCTCCCCAGCCGGCCATTACGCGCTAGACCGGATGCTTCGCACTGGGTCGAACGCGCCAGACCCCAAACCGTACCGGGTGGCCCCGCAGGTTAAAGCCCCGCCGCCGCACGCAGTGCGCCCTGGGCCGACAGCTCCCTCCAGCCTAGCCGGCAGCGCGCATGCTGTCCCGGGTGGGATCCCCGAACCGCCCGTCAAGATGGGATAAGTATGCCCCCTCCCCCTCGTGGGTCTGGGGGGGCTGGTGGGTCCTCCCCCTCCGGGGCGAGCGTGATGGGTGGCCCCCCTCTTTCTCGCTATGCCCCATCCCCCTAGCCATCCGGGACCCCGCTGTCGCACACCTCCACCCCATGGGGGCTTCCAGGGTGGTCTCCCTGGGGCAAGTCCCACCGCCTCTCCCTCCCTACCCCCACCTGCCTCGGGCTGCGGCGGTCGGCGCACTCGGCAGCCATTTTTCCGGCGCCCGGCCGCCATTTTCTTGTAGCTGGCCCCACTGTTTAGGCCTAGGGAGCGGCTGGCAGCCATTTTTGTGTAGCCGCGGCCATGTTATAGTGGTGTTTGGCCTCTAGTGTGCATGGCTGCCATTCTCCCTCTGTCTACACGTGGATGTGAAGCCTGGGGGCGGTCCTGGCCGGTGTTTGGTGCCGATTTACCCTCCCTGCACGGCATTGTTCTCCCTGGCAGCGGCTCTGGGCACAGCGGCAGTGGGCAGCAGGAGTGGGTGAAGGCAGCTCCGCTCCGTGTCGGGTAGTGAGTCCCTTTTGGGGTGTCCCTTCTGCCAAGCCTTACTCAGCTGTGGGGTGGGGGGTGCAATGGTCTCCCGGCAATAGGCCTTATTTGGTTGGCATTGCCAGGGAGGGTGACAGTATGGTAGCCGATGCGGGTGCTTCCCCACCGGACCTCTCGGTGCCTGCAGCTGGCACGTCGGGCTCTAGTAGACACGACATCAACTGTCCTGGAGACGTTTGTCTTCCCGGTAGAGTTGCTGTTGGACCACAGGGACACCAAAAAGCGCCCCTTGCCCCCCCTTCTTTGGGGGAGGACTCGGACCGTGAGGGGGGCTTTTCCCTTGCGGGGACCCCCCTCGAGCTGTCGTATGGCGAGGTTCCCAACGGTCCTGATAGCGGGGAAGAGTCTGAGCCGTCCGCTGCTGCGCATGAGAAGGCTTTCGTAGACGCTCTGATCACTTCAGTGCGTGAGACCCTGCGATTGGATGAAACGCCAGGACCCTCTCGGAGGGTGCCCGTTCCCTTTGGGTCACACAGACTGGGCCCTGCAGCTAGGGTCTTTCCGTATGTGGACTTTCTCGATAAGTTTGTTTATAAGGATTGGGCTTGGCCTCAGAGCTCCATTCCTATCCCAAAGTGTTTCGCTGTGCGTTATCCCTTTGAGGATAAATTATTGAAGAAGTGGGCATCGTCCCCCGTGGTTGACCCACCGGTGTCCCGCCTGTGCAAGGCGACCACTATCCCAGTGAAGGGCACGCCGTACTTTAAGGACCCGGCTGACAGGAAGGCTGAGGCTTGTGTCAGGTCCTTATTTGTTCTGATGGGATCGGCCATGCGGCCCGTGGTGGCTTCTGCGCTGGCGTCGCAAACGCTCATGGAGTGGGCAAAGTGGTTGCACAGCGAGTTGAACAGGACTCAGACTTCTCTTGAGTGTGTGGACCTCACTGACCGGATGGTTCAGGTGGCTCAGTATCTGTGCGATGCTGCCCTGGATGCAGCCCCCCTGATATCCAAGGCGTCCGCGGTCTCTGTGGTGGCCAGGCGGTGGCTTTGGCTGAAGTGCTGGTCTGCAGACATGCCTTCTAAGAGGACCCTGGCGGATTTACCTTTCCACCGGGGGGCAGCTCTTTGGGGACTCCTTGGACGAGGTGATCAAAGATCTCACCGGAGGCAAGAGCTCCTTCCTCCTGGAGCCCAGGAGGAGTGCGGACTCCCGGAGCTGTCAGGGGCCTTCCTTTCTGGCCTATTGGCAGCCTTTTCATCCCTCAGCGCCTCGGGCAAGGGTCCACAGCCTGCCAAGGCCCCCACGGGTGGACAGAAGCATCCCTGGCAGCGTAAGCGCACCAAGCCAGAGGACAAGGTCTCTTCCGTATGAAGGGTTGCCCCCGCCCGGAGTTCGGGTGGGGGGACGTCTCCTGGGGTACGTGGACAGGTGGTCTTCCCGCATCTCGGACCGCTGGGTGATTGAGGTGGTCTCCTCGGGGTACAGCATAGAATTCCGTTCCCGCCCCCCAGACAGGTTCTTCGCCTCCAACTTGAAGCTGGCTGCGGGCCCTGTACAGGGCAGTGCAGGACCTGCTGGGTCATGGGGTGATTGTCCCCGTTCCTCAAGCGGAACGTTCCCAAGGGTTTTATTCCAACCTTTTCATGGTTCCGAAGGATGGGATTCGTCCCATTCTGGATCTGAAGGACCTCAACCGGTTTGTGCGGGTTCGCATGGAGTCGGTCCGCTCGGTAGTAGCCGGCCTGCACCAGGGCAACTTCCTGGGCTCCCTCAACATCAAGGATTCATACCTGCATGTTCCCATCTGCGCCCAGCACCAGTGCTTCCTGCGCTTTGCGGTTGGAGAGGATCACTACCAGTTCGTAGCTCTTCAGTTTGGCCTGGCCTCGGGTCTTCACCAAACTGCTTGCCCCAGTTCTGGCTCTGCTGAGAGAGAGGGGTATCGCGGTGGTGGCGTAATCTGGACGACCTTCTCCTGCGAGCGAAGTCGGCTCCAGTGCTCAGGGACAATGTGACGATTACCCTGCACACTCTGCAGGAATTCAGATGGGTGACCAACCTCCCGAAGTTGGTCTTCTCACCGCCTGGAGTATCTACAGCTGATCCTGGATGCGGCCCAGGCGAAGGTTTTCTTTCCTCCAACCAAGCGGCAGACGTTTCAGTCCCTGCTGTCCCAGAGATGGGCCTCACTTCTGTTTTGCATGCGGGTCCTGGGCCTGATGGTGGCCTCCTTTTGAGGCGGTCCCCTATGCCTAGTACCACACCTGGGTTCTGCAACAGGAGATTCTCCTGAGAAGGGACAGATCCCCATCTTCCCTGGATCAGGTGATCAGGATGGATCACCCAGTGAGGGCCTCGCTGCTCTGGTGGCTGCGGTCCTCGGCTCTTTAGGCGGGGAAGTCCTTCCTTCCCCTTCACTGGACAGTGATCACGACAGACGCCAGCCTGACAGGCTGGGGTGAAGTCCTGGGGTTGCTTTCAGCCCAGGGACGGTGGTCTCCGGAGGAGTCTTGTCTCCCGATCAATGTCCTGGAATTGCGGGCAATTTGGTGCTGCCTCTCCCATTGGACGTCACGGGTGCCCAGTCCGGATTCAGTCGGACAATGCCACGGCCGTAGCATATGTGATCCACCAGGGCGGGACGAGAAGCTCGGCTGTGGCCGCGGAGGTAGCCCCCATCCTGCGGTGGGCAGAAAGTCACGTTCCGGCAATCTCTGCCATCCACATACCGGGCGTAGAAAATTGGCATGCGGACTATCTCAGTCGTCAGCGCCTGGACCAGGGAGAGTGGTCCCTGCACCGGATGTGTTTCAGCAGATTTGTTTGAGATGGGGTGTCCCGGATGTGGACCTGCTCGCGTCCCGTCTCAATCGGAAGGTGCAGACCTTCGTGAGCAGGACAAGAGATCCCTTGACGGATGCCACGGATGCTCTTGTGGCTCCGTGGGCTCGGTATCGACTCATCAATGCCTTTCCGCCTCTCAAGCTGCTTCTGCGCAGAATAGAGGCGGAGGGCATTCTGACCATTCTGGTAGCTCCCGGTTGGCCAAGCCATCCTTGGTACGCCGACGTAGTATGGATGGTGGTTGACGTCCCCTGGCGACTCCCGCTTTGCGAGGATCTTCTGTCCCAGGGGCCCATCTTGCACCCTGCTTTACCCTCTCTGGCTTTAACGGCCTGGCTATTGAGTCCCAGGTGTTAAAAGATAGGAGAATCTGAGTCTGTCATTCCCACTATGCTCAAGGCACGTAAGGCCACTTCGCGGAAGATCTATCACCACACCTGGAAGGCTTACTTTGCCTGGTGTGAAGCGGGGGGTTGGAACCCCTGTTCTTTCTCGGTGGCTCGGGTGCTGGCCTACCTTCAGCAAGGCCTAGATCACAAGTTGGCATTGAGTACGCTTAAGGGGCAGATTTCTGCACTGGCAATTCTTTTTCAGCGTACCTTGGCGACGCATTCCTTTGTCCAGGGCGTTCGTCATGTCGCTCCCCAGGTACCTTGGGACCTTAATCTGGTCCTTTCTGTGCTTCAGAAGCCGCCTTTCGAAAATATCAGGGAAATTTCCCTGCAACTGCTCTCGCAGAAAGTGGCCTTTCTGGTGGTGATAACATCTGCTAGGCGGGTGTCTGAGCTGGCGGCTCTGTCCTGCTGGTCCCCGTACTTGGTCCTACATAGGGAAAGGTGGTTTTGCGCCCCTCTCCTTCCTTCTTGCAGAAGGTGGTCTCTTTGTTTCACATCAATGAGGACATTGTCCTCCCTTCGCTGTGTCCGCGCCCGTCTTATCCTAAGGAAGTTGCTTTGCATTCCCTGGATGTGGTTAGGGCTCTGCGGGTGTATCTGGCAGCCACGGCCTCGTTTCAGAGGTCCGATGCGTTTTTTGTCGCTGTGGATGGCCCGCGCAAGGGGATGGCGGCCTCGTCGGCCACCATTTCCTGCTGGATACAACCGACGGTGACCCGTGCATATGCTGTACGGGGCCAGGAGCCCCCTTTCCGGTTATGGCTCACTCTACCAGGGCGATTAGTACTTCCTGGGCTTTCCAACACCAGGCGTCGGTTTCTCAGGTGTGCAAGGCGGCCACTTGGTCCTCGGTGCACACTGTTTCCAAGTTTGTCAGAGTTGATGTTGCAGTGTTTTCTGATGCTGCTTTTGGCCGCAAAGTATTGCAGGCGGTGGTGTGAGGCGTGTCTTGCACCTCCTGGAGAACTCTTTTGTTGGGTACTGTTGTTGTTGTCCCACCCCTCGTTGTGACACTGCTTTGGGACATCCCCACATGTCAAGAATAGAGGCTGCGTCCGTCAATGAACGATTGGGAAAATAGGATTTTTTGACTTACCGTAAAATCCTTTTCTCTGAGTTCATTGACGGACGCAGCACCCACCCCTCTTTTGTTGAGTTAGTACTGCTTGTTACGAACTGTGTTGCTGAGGAGGGGTTATGCCAAGTGAGGACTGCCCCCTGAGAGGGGCTGTGTCTCCTTTGAGTTGAACTACGTTCTGCCTAGTCCACTCCTAGTGAAAGGTGCATAAACCCCACATGTCAAGAATAGAGGCTGCGTCCGTTAATGAACTCAGAGAAAAGGATTTTACGGTAAGTCAAAAAATCCTATTTTTCATTCATCCGCCAGTCCTCCACTCATAGTTTGCTTTTAATTAATGGAAGTCTTGTTTGATGTGTTGCTCATTCCTTTATTGCATTGTATTGGGGACATCTATACATTATTGAATCCTGTATGTCCTGTAATGTAGGTAAATTTAATTTTTGTCTTGCCTGTAAAATCAGGTCCCACTCCTCTGTTTCCTATTATCCACCCTTACTATTGCTTGTTTACAGGACTGGGAGTGGACAGATTATGCAAGACTGTCCTAACTGCTATGCTTTTTCAGTGTCCAATCCTCCTGACAGGGGCAGCATAATGTGTTTATTCAAGAATACTTTCCTCTGCCTTGCAATGTACACCAAGTAAAGGATTTTACTGGTAAGACAAAAGTCCTATATTTCTGGACGTGCAGGGTTCTTAAAAGGATTAACATACATATAAAAATGTGCATTTACATAGGTTTTTCCCCGGACATATACTTATTCATATTATTTTGTCTTTTGTAGTTACTACTCCCTTCAAATTTACCGCGCAACCCGCAACAACTCCAAGCACCAATAAAAAGCTAAAGTTTGATCTCCAGGCAAGTTTGGCACGGCCACTTGCTTATCAGCCCCACAAAGGTGAGCATGGGTTAAATATTCTAGATTCATTAATAGTAAACCCAATCTGTAGGTTCATTTCATTTAACTGCTTCCTCAAAGTAACCTGTTCAGTTCTTTTTATTGTTTTAAGTGCAAAAGAAGGTGAACAGGTATGTCCATGCAAGGGACAAAACACCCTTAACGAACATCTAAACAATTGCGGAGAGAAAACACATGTGACCTTTCAATTGCTTGTGCCTGTATTTAAAGTCTACACAGGAATTAAAGATACATTGATGAATAAGGTTGCCTCAAGGGAGCTCATAAACTCCACAATGAGGGGGGGGGGGTGCAAAAAAAGGTACTCGGTCAGCTTCTGTTGGTGAAAAGATGCCTGGTATCGAACAATGGAGGAGAGCCAATTTAGGGATTTTTAGATTAAATAAAGTTTGAATGAGTCTGAAAATTCTGGACCAAAATGCGGTTATTTTAGGGTACAACCACCAAATATGAAATACATCCCCACATTGACCATAATCTCTAAAACATCTGTCATTATAGTTCATGTTTGCATGGGATGGAACTTAAAGCGGTTGTAAACTCTCCAATGTGAGTTTTACATACAGGTAAGCATATAATAAGGTTTACCTGTTGGTAAAATGAATATCTCCTAAACCTGTATGGTTTAGGAGATATTCCCCCTGCAAGCAGCCGCTTACGTCAGCAGCGCATGCATAGTGCTGTCCTGGCGCATAGCGCCGGACCTTGTCGGAAACCTTGCCGGAAAGACTGGCTCCCGCCACTCACAGTGCTGGAGCCGCGTACCTGGAAACAACACCTGAAGGAAGATGTCCGCTCCCTCAGAGGGGACCGAGCAGCCCTGACAGATCTTCATTGTAAGGTATTTCATAATGAGCTGTATGCTACAACCGCTTTAATACCACAGGAAAATAACTTTTATAGGCAGATTTGAGAATAAATGTATGCACTTCATGACTTTCAGACAGATTTTGCTCCAATCCTACAAGTCTATAGAGACTGCGAAGTCATGCTCCCAACTTTTCACATAAGAGAGGGTTGCTAGAGGACCTCGCTGGTTTAAAGTAACATACAGAATAGAGATGAGTTTTGGGGACCCCGGGGAGTGTAAACAAATGTGTTCAAATATAGTTTTTGTAAATGGGAAGGTAGAATGGTTGTAGAGGAGCAATATCTAGTGTCGCTGCTGAGGATATCAGTTGTATTCTGAAATGGGTCCTCCATGATGTTCTTGTAATGAGGCCCAGGTAGGAAAGCAGCGAGAAGCTAGGAAATTACAGTCAGGTCCATAAATATTGGGACATCTATACAATTCTAATTCTAATTTGGTTCTATACACCACCACAATGGATTTGAAATGCAGACAAGATGTGCTTTAACTGCAGACTTTCAGCTTTAATTTGAGGGTATTTACATCCAAATCAGGTGAACGGTGTAGGAATTACAACAGTTTGTATATGTGCCTCCCACTTTTTAAGGGACCAAAAGTAATGGGACAGATTAACAATCATAAATCAAACTTTCACTTTTTAATACTTGGTTGCAAATCCTTTGCAGTCAATTACAGCCTGAAGTCTGGAACCCATAGACTTCACCAAATGCTGGGTTTCATCCCTGGTGATGCTCTGCCAGGCCTCTACTGCAACTGTCTTCAGCAAGTAAAATGCATGCCAGACCATTACAACCTTGGCAGACCGACGACACCAAAAACCTTAAGAGACAGAGCCGTGCACTGGAGCGAGTGTGGCGTAAAACCAAATCCCAGAATGCGTTCACCCAATATATCCCATACAATTCACCCATTCTAAAGACCCGTCACCTCTACAGGGGTGTTTAACGTAGTTAGAACAAAAATTTCACCAAACGTTAGAGCACTCGTCACTCGCTCACTGACCCACCTCCACCGCCACCTCTTTCATCTCTCAATTTTCATCTCTTCTCTGCTGCTCCTAACCTCCTGTCTCATAATTAATCCCACTGTTTCATTCAAACAAACCGTCGTACCTCCCTTCTTCACATAAAATTCTTCCGGCTAAATATAACCCACTTGCGTAAGACCCTAAACCAAAATGCGGTGTGAGCGAGGTCACGTGCCGAGACAGAGAATTCCAAAAACCACAGCAGCCAGACGGTTCCAACATTACCAGACCGTACGTAAAATGAACGACTTCTGTCAACGTCATCTCCGGACCGTCTCGTAGTGGT
>BLSH010346738.1:235026-248097 GCA_018402905.1 Glandirana rugosa | reverse complement strand
AATGACCTTTTGGGAAAAGAGACTCAAGTGACTGTCTGTGTCGGAAGAATACTGTGTACCCCAATACGAGTAGGATAATCCTCATCTGATCCGTTTTTGTTTGTTTTTCGTATCCAACCGGGGAGGGTCCCCCGGCAGGATTGGAGTCGTATATTAGGGGGACGGGACATGTCGTGTAGTCAAGCATTGTTCGGCATGTTTTAGTTGCGTCTCCCCACCCACGACGCAGACAGTCACTTGAGTCTCTTTTCCTAAAATGCCATTCAATATGTTTTTTAGTTAAAAAGAGAAGGCAAGTGACTGTCTGTGTCGGAAGAATACTGTGTACCCCTGCAGAGTTTCGACACGGTTAGTTCTCCCCACCCGTTTTTGGTATTGTTGACATGGGTTGTCTTTTCTGCGGGAGAGTCCGCCGCGATTGGCGCGGATATGACGGCGAACATTATGGAACGCCGGTATTACAAGCGGCAGTATAGGCGCGGTTAGCGCCGCCTGAGAGGGCGTCTTTTCTGTTGGGTACAGTTGTTATGGTTTTTGCCCACCCCTCTTGATTGGCACAGCTTTGAGACGTCCCCATGTGTCATAAGAAGGCTGTGTCTGTCAGTGAACGGAAGAGAAAAATTGATTTTTTGTATAACTTACCGTAAAATCCTTTTCTCTGAGTTCACTGACAGACGCAGCACCCACCCCTCTGCGTTGATTTTGTACGGCTTGTTACGAACTGATGTGCTGTACAGGGCAGGGGGATTATATGCTGAGGTTAGGACGGCCCCCTGGGAGGGGCCAACCTATGCTTTTTGTTTGTTTTTGCCTAGTCTACTCCTAATAGGATGAGCATAACCCCATGTGTCATAAGAAGGCTGTGTCTGTCAGTGAACTCAGAGAAAAGGGTTTTCCAGTAAGTTATACAAAAAATCAAATTTTTATAGCATTTATCTGCCTGATCCAGGACAGTCCAGGAATTTTACATGTTTGCATTTGAGATGTAAGCTAGCATAATAAAGGGTAGTAGTTAGTCACAAATAGGGAATTATAATGGGGGTGTTAATTTAATGCCCAAATAATGCAACATTGTCCATCAGTATGGCAATTTTGATTGAATCTGTGAAACAGTCTGTGTAGGAAAGAAAACATTAAGAGCAGTAGATTTTGTTGGATATACCTGGAAGCCAGAGGTAACTCAGCCTATCCAGAGACGTGGGCAGTTTGTTTCACGTTGATAGTACATTCTGATGTATATTCTGCATATAAGCCACGCTCAGTCCCTAGATTCTCCTGCAGAAGTGATGTATGGTCAACAGACTGAAAAGGAGAGGTGGAAGTACACCTAGATGCATAGGAGGGCTTCTCAGCAGGCTTGCTTCTCTTGGTTTGCCAGGACTTGCAGGAAGCCACCGCCTGGAGTCTTGGAAGGCCTTTGTATAGAAGAGGCCTGTGGGGAGCAAAAGGAGTGATCGGAAAAGAGAAACACAGCACTCAGTGAAGGAGAAGCTGGGAGACATCGCCGCTCACCTACAATGCTTTGCCTAGACACCAGTGAAGGATCCTGGATTGGCGAGCACTTCCCAAGAATCTGTGTCGGCAACCCAGGCGATGGTCCTATCAAACTTTAGCTACGCTAGCCACATGGAGCCCCCCTGATGGTGCAGTGAGTACCTCTAACAGTCCTGATCCTGCTACATACCTCCTATGCTCAGGACACTGATCCCACACTATCTGACATTATGCTGGCAATCATTTACTGCAAAAGTTCCCTGGTTAATTTAAACTAGGGGGTTTGATGGCTTATGTGAAGAGCTATCCGTTATTAGACAGGAAATGGGAAATTTTAGACAGAGGATCACAACTGCTGAGTTAAGGATTAGCTCATTAGAGGACACTGTTCATCCATTACTGCAGTCCTCTAAATCTATGACTCAAAAGCTTTCTGCGCATGACAGTTGGAGAATCTAGAAAACATGTAAAAATAACATTCATATTATAGAATTGCTTCAATGCTGAGGGGAACTCACCAGTGGACTTTATTGAACGTTTGCTGAAGGAAGTTTTTGGCATCAACAGTTTCACTCCCTTTTTTTGCTATAGAAAGAGAATGCAGGGTCCCAGGTAGACCACCTCCAGCTGGAGCTGCCCCTAGACTGGCAAAATTTTCCACTTCACGCTTCTCATCCAGTCAACTGGGCTGGGAGAAGGTGCCATCCCAAAACCACACCCTTCCTTGCACTCAGGGGTGTTGCTAGGTGGGAAAAAGACCAGGGGCTTCAACCCGCAAGTAAATTTGATAACCCCTCCCTAAAAGACAAGAGATGGTCAGAGGTTGCGGACATGATGCAAGAGATGGTTAGAGGCTGTGGACATGATATAGGAGATGGTCAGAGGCTGCAGACATGATACAGGAGATGGTCAGAGGCTGCAGACATGATACAGGAGATGGTCAGAGACTGCAGACATGATACAGGAGATGGTCAGAGACTGCAGACATGATACAAGTGATGGTCAGAGACTGAAGACATGATACAAGTGATGGTCAGAAATTGCAGACATGATACAAGAGATGGTCAGAAACTGCAGACATGGTACAGGAGATGGTCAGAAACTGCAGACATGGTACAGGAGATGGTCCAAGACTGCAGACATGATGCAAGAGATCAATGCAGCCTCATCACTGCCCATAAAATGCAGCCTACCAGTGCCCATAAAATGCAGCCTACCAGTGCCCATAAAATGCAGCCTACCAGTGCCCATCAACGCAGCCTACCAGTGCCCACCAGTGCAGCCTACCAGTGCCCCCCAGTGCAGCCTACCAGTGCCCCCCAGTGCAGGCTACCAGTGCCCACCAGTACAGGCTACCAGTGCCCACCAGTGCAGCCTACCGGTGCCCACCAATGCAGCCTACCGGTGCCTACCAATGCAGCCTACCAGTCCCCATCAAAGCAGCTTACCAGTGCCTGGTTGGATGACACACAGAGCGGTGATCTCCCGCTGTGTCGCGATCAGAGCTTGGATTTTGAATATCCTGGCGGCCACTGTAACAAAGTCCCGGCTCCTATGATACATGTCACATTGATTCAATTGAATCAGTGTTCCATCTATCACAGGAGCCAGGCTAGGAGGCGGGACTTTAAAATGGCCACCAAACATTTCAGACCCCAGCTTTCCGTGACACAGCAGGAGATTCCTGTTGTTTAAGACAAAACAAGGAGAGGAGGAGGGGAGGGGAGGACTCGGTCACCTAAGCTTCGGCGCCCAGGATTGGCCCAGCTGCAGCCACAGCTCAAAGCGGCCCAAGGGCTGGCAGCCTACCGGGAGATATCCTGCTCCTGGTAGGCCAGTCAAACCCTGGATGTGTGCAGACTGCATACTATAGCCCCGAGTTCCCGGCCAACCCCAGGTCTTGGGACTCGGGTCTAATAATTCTCAATGAGCAATATGAGACCTGTGGCTTTTTGGGGGCCCACTGGGGGCTATAGTCCAGGTCAGCCTCCCCTCTCTCATGTGTCCGTTCAGACACTGAGCTGCCGTTTGGCCCTGCCCCCCTCTCACTCCTGATTGGCTAACTGAATGCGATTGACAGCCGTGGGAGCAAATGGTGCCACTGCTGTGTCTCAGCCAATCAGGAGGAAAGTCCCGGATGACCAAGGGACTCATGGAGAGAGATGGGGCTCAGATAAATATTAGGGGATGCTGGGGAGACTGCTACACACAGAAGGCTTTATATCTTTATGCATAGAATGCATTAAGATAAAAAAAACTTCTGACTTTTAGTACCTTTGCATTGTGAGTACCTGAGCATTTGTTGAGGATCTGAGCACTGTGAGTACCAAGGGGTGCTTGTAGCCCCAGGAGTACCCTTTAGTACCGGGAGGAACTGATACCAGGGAGTATCATCGGACGTGGGCAGTACCAGGGAGTAACTTAATACCTGGGAGTACCTATATTACCTAGGTTTAGGGGGGTAGAACCTTTAGTACCTGGAAGTAACATTCGTGGTGGATGGTACCTTTTAGTACCTGGGAGAAATTTTAGTGGCTGGAAGTACCCTTAGTACCTGGGAGTAACTTAGTATCTTGGTATACCTTTAGGGCCTGAATTCACTTACCTGGGAGTTACCTTAGGGGTAGGAATTACCCTTGTGACCTGGGAGTACCTTGTGACCTGGGAGTACCTTGTGACCTGGAGTAACCTGGGGGGGTACACTTAGTATCTGGGAGTAACTTTAGTACTGGAGTAAATTAATACCTGGGAGTAACCTTGTGGCTGGAATTACCTTTAAATACCTGGTTGTAACATTACTGACTGGAAGTCAGGGCTCAGAGTAACGCAGGGAGTAGTGTAGGTTGCCAATAGTAAGTCTTTCTTATCCCCAAAAGAATAGCAGGTAAAATGTCCAACAGGATTGAGGATGCCACTCAGTGCACATCCTGCTCCACGTATGCGTTCCTTGATGAGACAATCGTGGGCGAATACTGCTGTGCTACTTGTTTCTCTGGAAGCCCAGATACTGGATCTGGAGAATCAGGTGACAATACTGAGAAGCATCAGCATCCTGGAAAGAAGCTTGGACATTACCCAGTACGTGCTGGCAGGGGCAAGTCTAGAGGAGTTTGGAGACATGGAGGCACAGGAGCCAGAGGTAGTCATCTGGGTGACAACTAGATGGAGGGGTAGGGGGAAGAGCGCTAGGGAGGCCAGTCCTGAGTTAGGTACACCCCAACAAATATGCCAGGTTGCATGATGCTGGGGATATGAGCTCAGGGGTGGCAGTGCTGGAGCAGATGACCTCCCCTAGCTGCCAGGGGCATGACAGCTCCAGTAAGGAGGTAAGGTTAGACAGATTATGGTAGTGTGGGACTCAATTATTAGGAGGACAGAGGGCGATCTGTCAGACTGTGGTCCCCGAACAGTATGTTTACCGGGCGCTCGGGTTCGGCACATCGCGGTTTGGGTAGACAGATTATTGGGCGGGGTGATTACATGTTTGTACCAATGATAAAGTTTGAGGAAGGTGGAGAGTCCTAAAAAAATATTTCAGGGACTTAGGGAATAGACTGAGGAAAAGAACCTCCAAGGTAGTTTTCTCTAAAATACTACCTGTACCTCGAGCCACACCAGAGAGACAGCGGGCGCTTAGGGAACTGAACAAGTGGCTGAGGAACTGGTGTAAGAAAGAGGGGTTCAGGTTCCTGGAGAACTGGGCTGACTACTTTGTCAGTTACCGGCTCTTTAGTAAGGATGGGCTGCACTTTAATGGGGATGGTGCAGCTCTATTGGGAAGAAAGATGGCCACAAAGTTGGCGGGGCTTCTAAACTAGGTATTGGGGGGGGGGGGGGGTACCGGAAGAAGCAATAGCCAGTAGTGAGCAAAGGACAGAGGCGAATAGTGGAGTCAGCAATAACAATACAACCACAGCATTGAATTTGCAAGTGAATGAGGGGACAATTCCTAAAATAAGCCAAAGGAAACATAAGGAGAAAATAATATGCACTCATACAACACTAAGAGGCATATATGCAAATGCTAGGAGCCTAGCTAACAAAATGGAGGAACTGGATCTGTTGTTACACGAGGACGACAAACCTTGTGGTAGTAACTGAAACCTGATAGCTCACACGATTGGCTGGCAAATATACAAGGGTATTCCTTGTATCGAAAGGACAGGAAAGGGAGGGGTGTATGTATATGTCAAAAATAACGTAAGGGTGGTAGAGAGGAGCGACCTTATGAATGGGATGAGGAGGGAGGTGGAATCAGTATGGATAGAATTGCATAGAGGAGAGGTAAATGGGAAATTCGGTTGGGCGGCCTATAACATACCCCCCACTAATAAAGGAGGAGGAGGAGCTGGGACTACTATCCCAACTAGGAATGGCAGCGAAACAGGGAAATGTAATCATAATAGGGGACTTCAATTATCCCGATATTGACTGGGCAGAGGGGACAGCACACTCATTAAAGGCCCGTCATTTCATGAATGTCTTAAAGGGCAACTTCATGTCCCAAGTGGTGGATTCCCCAACTAGAAAGAATGCCCTGTTAGAGCTATTATTTACGAATGATCCAAATATGGTCTCAGACGTGGCGATATGCAACAACTTGGGATCTAGCGACCATATTATGACTGACTGCATTTAGTGTAAATCACAGGAAAAGGAGGCATGAGGGTAGCACTAAAACACTAAACTTTAAGCGAGCCAATTTTCCAGAACTGTGGTCTACATTACATAAATTGGGACAAAATCCTAGAAAAAATGAACACAGAAGAAAAATGGGAATGCTTTAGGAGCTTAGTACCAAGTACGGATCCGCGCTATAGCCGAAAGATGGCTACAGCGCAGATCTCAATTGCCGGGGAGACGTCTGTGGATGTCCGCCCCTTTTCGCCCTCCCCGCCCGCAATTGCGGGCACGATCTGTCATTGCCGTGTCCCTTGGACACAGCCAATCACAGCGGCCATTTACCACGTGATCGGCGAGTCCAATGAGACATGATCTCAAATGTAAACAGACACCGCTGTGTGAGGAGAGAGAGCGATCTGTGCTGCTCTGCATTTGTGAGTGAAAACATTACTGATCGATTCCTACTGTGCACAAATACTGCCCACTGGAGTCAAGCTACCCATCACTTTTCACAGTGCCGCATATCATCAGTGCCATGTTTCATCAGAGCCACGTGTCAGTGCCATCAGTGTCTCGTGTCATCAAAGTGTTATCAATGCCACCTGGCCTGTCTTCAGTGCCGTGTGTCAGTGCCGCCTGACCTGTCATCAGTGCCACCTGACATCAGTGTCACGTGTCATCAGTGCCATGAGTGCCCATCAGTGTCACCTCATAAGTGCCACCCCGTGTCATCAGTGCTAATTAGTGCTGCACATCAACAATGGCAAAAATAACTTTTCTGCTGAGGAGGCCTACAATATTCTTGCGGCTGACGAGATCAACGGGGAGCTCTCTCCTGCAGGTTCCTCTGAATCTGAGTCTGATGTGAACTACGAGCCAGTCTCATGTACTGAATCACAGACGGACTCAGACAAAGAATATCCTCCATCCGCTAGACGAAGGCATGTTGAGAAGGCTATGCCATCCACCAGCACCCGAGTGCCATCCACCAGCAGTGCTGTACCTCGGCAAGAAAGGCCAAGTATCAGTGGGGTTTCACCTCAGCCCCAAAGGGTTAGATTCCATACCGGCCTTCCCTATTCCCTTCAGCACCCCTTGTGGCTTCCTCCTAATTCAGGAGAAGCTAGGATTCCCCCTTTCACTGCCCAGCCAGGAGTCCAGGTGGACACAGAAAATTTGTCACCCATGAATTTCTTTGATTTGCTTTTCACGGAGGACATGCTAACATCCATTGTGGCCCATTGCAACCTTTATGCACAGCAATTCATCGAAAATAATCCAACGTCCTATTATGCCTGTCCCTTTGAATGGAGAGACATAATGGTGGAAGAGTTTAAAACTTTTTTGGGCCTCACATTCTGCATTGGACTTAACAAAAAATATCAACTGCGCTCCTATTGGTCCACCCACCCCATCTACCACATGCTGGTCTTCTCAACGATAAAGCCCAGCACAAGATATCTCATGATTATGAGATTTCTCCATTTCAGTGATAATGCCCAGTGCCCTCCCCGAAATGCCCAAAATTATGACTGGCTTTATAAAATTCACCCAATACTTAATTATTTTTCGGAAGTATTCCCCCAATTGTTTACACAGGACCAGCACATATGTATTGATGAATCTCTTGTTAAATTTTGCGGCAGGCTGGGAATAAAAGAGGGTGAAAGTCTATAAATTGTGTGACCGAGCCACGAGATACGTTTACGCCTTTATAGTGTACGAAGGGATGGACTCCCAGCTGCATCCCCCTAATTGCCCAGACTATTTAGGCTCAAGCTGGAAAGTCGTTTGGGAACTCATTAACCCGCTCCTGGAGAAAGGCTACCACGTATATGTCGATAACTTTTATACAAGTTTACTCCTGTTCCAGAGTCTTCACAGGAAGAGTACACCAGCATGTGGCACATTCAGAAAAAACAGGATGGGCTTTCCTCAGACTCGTCAACATGAAGCTTAGAAAAGGAGAGATGGCGAGTCTGCAGAATGAGGAAATTCTGGCTGTGACAGAAGGGATGTATATATGTTATTGTCAATACATAACAGTTTGTTTTGTAGAGATCCCCAGAAGGGATGGGCCAATACAAAAACCAAACTGTGTCTACGAGTACAACTTGTATATGGGAGGAGTCGACTTAAACAACCAAATGATGGAACCCTAATCTTGCTAACCAAAGAACATACCATTGGTATAAAGTTGCACTCTTTTTTTCATTCGGCCACGTACAACACCTATGTACTATACCGCAATTCCACCTTAAACCCCAAACTCTTCCTTGGCTACCAGGAGGATATTATCACCAAACTTCTATACCTGAAAGGCCCACCAGAAAACATTAGATCCGATGTGTGTGCAGAAGAATTACCCCTTACAGATAGCTAAAAAGATCAATGGTATCACTGGGAATTTATCTGAGAGGTAGAAATTGACCATTGCTCAAGGAACCCCTAGCAAACTCTGGAGGAACCCTAGGGTTCCACGGAACCCTGGTTGAGAAACCCTGATCTAGACCATCTATTCCCTTCCACCATTCCCATTAAACATACTTCTACTGTGTTTGTTACTGGACTATTAATAATTTTTACCAGTCTATCAATGACTTGGCTCCAATATCTCCTAATCTTGGGACAGTCCCACATTAAGTGGAGGAAGTCTGCTGCATCTTGTACAGTTTGATGTCTGACGTTGCCCCATTTTATATAATTTGGCCGGGCTTAAATAGTTTTGATGTATAATATTTAACTGTATTATTTTATTATTAATTGCCGGTGATACCGTCAAATGAGAGGAGCAAACCTCCCCCCACTCCTGTTCCGTCATACTCGGGATTACTTCCTGCCATTTTCTCAGAGATTTAACGGGTTCTGTCCCGATCTTACTCTGCATTAAATGTGTATATAATTTAGCTATTAATCCCTTCGGCCCTTGAGATTTCAGTATTCCTATGAGGGGGTATTTAGTTATTTTTGGTCCTTCTCTTCCAAACTGTACCTGTAACACATGTGGGAGTTGTAAGTATTTATATATATATTTACTAGATAAATTGTATTGCTCTCTTAATTTTTCACATGTTGTCATTATATTCTTATCATATATTTGGCCTATTTTATTTATTCCTTTTTGTCTCCATATTTTACTGTCCTCAAATTTTCTTAGTTTTTCAAATTCTGGGTTATTCCACAACGCTGCCTCTGGGAGAACACCTGTGTAGCCCATCACCTTTTCTCTTCCGTTCACTGACAGACGCAGCCTTCTTATGACACATGGGGTTATGCTCATCCTACTAGGAGTAGACTAGGCAAAAACAAACAAAAGCGTAGGTTGGCCCCTCCCAGGGGGCCGTCCTCACCTCAGCATATAATCCCCCTGCCCTGTACAGCACATCAGTTTTTATTTGCCTAATGCAAGGAGTAGACCTGGTTCCCTTTGGGATCTGCGGTCTCCTGAAGATTCATCTGATGAAGACTGCTATCAAGAAGCTGGCTGGTGGTATAGAGGATATCTCGAATCCAAATCTTTCCCCAGTCCGGTCGACACTATGCAAACGCCCTTCGGGGTGCCCACCGCATAGCGCCCGTTCCGTGCGGGCGGCCAGTGGCTAAAACCCACTAGAGCCCAGTGACTAGGTACGCCTGTCCAGGGGCCTGGCCAGCAGCATGCCTCCCCTAGGGGACGGTAGGTCTGCTCCGGTGGCTACCGCTGCGCCCGTCAAGGATTGGTGAGTGGACCCCTCTGCCGCCTTAGGGCGTGGAGAGTGGGCGTCTGGGCAGCTCTGGTGGTAAGCCGGCCGGTGGGGGCCCATTACAGGGACAGTTTGGGTAATACCCTTGTGAGGTTAATCCTCCTCCCCCCCCCTCCCACTCCCCCTAGTCCGCAGTACGGCACTGTTGCACTGACTGTTCGACTCTGCACCAACCGTTCGGAGCGCTGTGTTCGGCTCACCGCCATTGAAAGATAGAGCACCGCTCGTTCATGGCCGACCGCGTGGGTGTAATGGCAGCGTCCATTGTTTGTGAAACCATGCGGTTTTCAGCCTGCGGTCTGGTGGCCCCCAGTGGTAGCTCAAGGAAGTGCAGTCCTGGGACAGGAAGTGTTTAAAAACGGAAATGGGTGTTTCCGGTTTTCGCTTGTACAGCGTGGCTGACACACAGCAGCAGGCTCCTGGCGTGCAGTAGTTTGTGGGCATTGCTCTCCCGGTCGGAGTGCTGAGGCATCTAAACAGCAAGTATAGCTGGCCCTTCCTGGGTGCTGGTAGCGGTGCGGGCAATCCTCCCGGGTCTCCCTGGTTGATTGGTGGAGTAGAGGTGGTGGTTACACAGTGGGGGTGCCGGAAGGCTGTAATGTCAGAGGCCAGCAATATCATGGCAGGAGTACCTGCGGATCTACAATCCACCCCAGGAACACTAGTCTCTTTAGATCAGCTGAGGGCGGTGTTTGGGGAGTTCTTTCCCCGGGCGGAGGTACCCGTTGCAAGGGTTCCTCAAAAACTCCCACCCCCCCCCCTCTTTCCTCCGGGGAGGATTCAGATCTGGAAAGCGCCTCAATGGTCACACCTGTGGAGTTTTCAGAGGGTGAACCACCCTCAGAGCATGAGGAGAGTCAAGAAACTCTGTCTTTGCGTGATAAGACGATAGTGGAAGCACTGATCACTGATATCCGCAAGTCCATGCGTCTTGAGTCAGCTGGGGAGTCGCATGAGTCCGCTTATGTTTGTGGCCCACTTAAACCGCCTAGGGCCCCTAGGGCTTATCCTTATGACCAAGTATTTGAGCAGGGGGTGTTTAAGGAGCGGCGTAGGCCACCAAGTTCCTTTGCTTTGCCCAAAAACTTTGCGGTGCGCTACCCCTTTGAGGAGAGCTTTGCTAAGAGATGGGCCTCCCCGGTGGTGGACCCTGCCGTGGCTCGGGTGAATAAAGCAACCACCATTCCCTTGGAGGGGTCGCCATCCTTTAAGGAGGCGGCCGATCGCCGCACAGAGACAGTGTCTAAAGCACTATTCTTGTTGGCTGGGTCAGCCATGCGGCCGGCGCTAGCAACAGCAGGAACGCCACCAGGCGCTTCTAGGCGCTGTCCGAGCTCTCGTCGAACAGGGGGTGATCATACCGGTACCCAGGATGGAGAGATTTCACGGATTTTATTCAAACGTTTTTGTGGTACCCAAAATAGGGCGGGGTCAGACCAGTTTTGGTTCTAAGAGCATTGAATCGCTTCGTGGAGACGAAGAGGTTCAGGATGGAATCCATCCGCTCGGTCGTGGTCGCCCTGCGCCAAGGGGAATTTCTGGCGTCCTTGGATATCAGGGACGCATATCTCCATGTTCCGATTTGTCTCAGTCATCAGCGTTTTCTGCGTTTCGCAGTGGGAGATCTGCATTACCAGTTTGTGGCACTTCCCTTCGGGTTGGCCTTGTCTCCCCGGGTGTTCACCAAGGTGGTGACCCCGATAATGGCGTTAATGAGACAAAGAGGTATCGCGGTGGTAGCGTACCTCGACGATTTACTGCTGAGGGCAGAGTCGGCTACAGCTCTGGATGAGAACGTGACAATCACGGTAGCCACGTTAGAGGAGTTTGGTTGGCTGATCAATCTACAAAAGTCATCATTGACTCCGACTTGCAGGCTGGAGTACCTGGGTCTGATTCTGGACACGGTACAGGCAAGGGTGTTTCTAACACCGGGCAAGCTACTGACTCTTCAGGCAGCAGTGGGAACCCTGTTGTCACGCAAGTGGTTCTCCTTATGGTTCTGTATGCGAGTGTTGGGTCTCATGGTGTCGACGTTCGAAGCGGTGCCTTATGCCCAGAGTCATATCCGACTCCTACAGAAGACAATTCTGTCTCAGTGGGACAAGTCTCCCCTATCCCTAGACAGACGGATCAGGTTGGATCATCAGTCTCGAGGGTCTCTGATTTGGTGGATTCGGGCTCCGGCCATAAGGTTGGGGAAGAGTTTTCCTCCCCTCAATTGGTCGATAGTGACAACGGATACCAGCCTGTCAGGGTGGGGAGGAGTCCTGGGACAATCCTCCGTCCAGGGTCATTGGTCAGTACGGGAAGCTCGTCTTCAGATAAATGTACTGGAACTGAGAGCGATCAGGCTTTGCCTGTCTCATTGGACAGAAAGGCTGCGAGGCCGCCCTGTTCAGTTCCAGTCGGACAATGCCACAGCGGTGGCGTATGTGAACCATCAGGGCGGAACAAGAAGCGCAGCAGCAGCCGCGGAGGCGGCTCTGATCCTTCGGTGGGCAGAGCTTCACGTGCCAGCTCTCTCTGCAATCTACATCCCGGGCGTGGAAAATTGACAGGCGGATTTTCTCAGCCGCCAGACTCTGGATCAGGGGGAGTGGTCCCTACATCCAGAGGTGTTCCACCAGATTTGCTGCAAATGGGGCACCCCAGAAGTGGACCTGATGGCCTCCAGGTACAATCTCAAGGTACAGGCCTTCTTGGAAGTCTCCTCCTTTCTACATGTCATCGGCTATGGCAGGGGTCCCACAATGGTCACGCAGGCTCCGCTGGCGGTTGCCTAGGGAACAAGACGTGTGTTTCCGGACATGGAACTCTAACATGGACCTCCGGTAGTCCAGGTGAAGACCCCACGGGGTAAACGTCGTTTAGACCACCTTGTGGAGACCTACATCCCTGGTGAGGGGGACTAGGTCTCAGACCGCCGACTCTTTTAGGCGGACAGTTAAAAGGTGCGGGCCCTACATCTAACGTCTCTCTCGACCGTGCACTTCGAGACGGGTGGCTTCCTAGTCTCGGCGGAGGCGCCGACGACGACGCGAAGAACAAGGCGGGACTACCAAGTGTATGCGGTGGCGACACCGTAACAGGCTGACCTTGACTTGTCCCGCCGGAGCGTCGGAAAGACAGGTTACTCTGTCCGTTTCGGACTAGCGAGAGTCAAGGTCATGTAAATAGACTTCTGCTCGAAGGGCATGACTGGTTACTG
>BLSH010346738.1:219971-232981 GCA_018402905.1 Glandirana rugosa | reverse complement strand
GTCCAAATCTGTTAGTTTTTTTATATCCCCATAGTTTAACCTCCTGTCCTGCCTCACATAACCCAATATACTCCTACTATAGAATACACTCCGTCCTGTCCTCCAATTTGATACCCCTATATTTTTTTGATTGTCTAAACCTGTTTGCCAGTGCTTCAATTGCCAAGGCAAATAGGTGGGGGGATAGTGGGCACCCCTGTCTTGTTCCTCTTTGTAGTTTAATTGTGGGAGACAACAGTCCATTTACCAATAAGTTTGAAATGGGTTGTTTGTATAATATTTTTACCCATTTTCTAAATTTTTCCCCAAACCCATTTCTTTCCAAAACTGCCTGTAGGAAATTCCATTCTATAGAATCAAAGGCCTTGGCCGTATCTAGTGCGGCCAAGGCACTCTCTTCCGGGAGACATTCACTCAGCTGTATCATTAACTGGGCACGTCTTATATTTGTTGTTGACTTCCCCGGCATAAACCCTGATTGATCCTCACTCACTACAGACAGTATTACCTTGTTTAGCCTTCCTGCTAGTACTTTTGCGAGTATTTTGTAATCAAGATTGAGGAGTGAAATCGGTCTGTATGATGCACAGTCCTGCTTATCTTTTTCAGGTTTTAGTATTCGTGTCACTGTTGCTTCATACATCGAAGGGGACATTTCTTCAGTCAGAAACACCTCCCTATACACTTTAACTAATACCGGAGCCAGGATCTCTATATACCGTTGGTAAACCTCTAGTGGGATACCATCCGGTCCTGGGGATTTACCTTTCCCCAACGAGGCTATGGCTCTTCGTATTTCTTGTTCCTCTATTTCTTTTTCCATCATCTCTACCTGTTCTTCTGTTAATTTGAGAAATTCTATATCCTCCAGGTATTCCTCAATATCTCTTATTGTATAATTTACTGTTGACGTGTACATTTCAACATAATATTTATGAAAGCATTCCATTATCTCATCTAGTGTACCCACTATTTCCCCTTGTTCATTCCTCACTTTTAATATAATTGTTGGCGGTGTTTCTTGCTTTACTAGAAAATTTAACATCTTCATAGCCTTCCCTCCCTGCTCAAATTTTTGCTGTCTTAAGGAGAAGTTTTTCCTTTTTGCATTAACTATTGATAAATTTTTATATTGTCTTGTTAAATCCTTCCATTCAATCCGTTTTTCATCTGAGGGGTCATTTATATATTCTGTTTCTGCTTTGGTGCATTTTTCTGCTAATTCCTCTTCCTCCTGTCTATTAGTACGTTTTATGTATGAGATTGTTGATTTTAGTATCCCTCTTAGGTATGCTTTAAAGGTGTCCCATATATTCCCATCCAACCTCATATTATCATGTGCTTCCCAAAATATCTGTATCTGCTCTGGGATTCTATCATTGCTTCCAATTTGATTCAACCAATAAGGCTGGATCCTATTTCTAGGCCGATTTCCCTTAGGGCACAACATTAATTCGATCCTCAATGGGGAGTGATCAGACACCCCCCCCAGCCATATATTCTACCGAATGGACTAATGTAAGTGTCTTCTCACTCCCCATTGCCAAATCTATTCCAGACATACTTCCCCCTCCCATCGCAGACCAAGAGTATACTCTTTCATTCGGATTTCTGATTCTCCATATATCACTCCATCCCACTTCCTTTATAAATTTTTCTAGGGTGTTAGGTCCTACTGTACTCCTTTGTAGGGTCTTCCCTTGTCTATCCAGTCTTGGATTTAACCACATATTAAAATCTCCCATACATATAACGTAAGCTTCTGGATACTTTGCCATAAACAGCATTGCTTCTTTTAACACTCCTAGTGTGGCAGGGGGTGGATTATATATCCTTAGTATGATAAATGGAAGGGAGTAGATCCAGGCATAAACAAAGACGTATCTCCCGTCTGAGTCTCGTTTGACTTCAATACATTCCCACATCACGTTTCTGTGTACCATTAAAGATACCCCTCTTGAGTACGTTGTATGATATGTATGGGAGGACCACTGAATCCAAGGTCTTCTCAGATATTTACTTTTTTCCTCATTCATATGTGTCTCTTGAATACATATTCTCTTAGCTTGTAATTTCCGGATCACCGAGAAGACCTGCGTACGTTTCAGTGGTGTTCCCATTCCTCTAACATTCCAGGTTAGAAATGTACATTGGTTATCCTGTTTTCCCATCATTTCACATCCCCACCCCTATTTTTGTCCTTCCCCTTCCCACATTGTCTACTTTCTTTATCTTTAGTGACCACTTTTTCCATTTTTCCCACTCATACAACATCCATCCCTCAAAAATTTCTAGGGCATTACCAGCATACTGCATTTGCACCTATGTTAGTAATACTAGTTGTTACCAGTCTCAGCCTTTCTTTTACAACTTTGTTTTCATTTAATCCTTGACCCTATTTGCAATTCCTTTAGGGGGTATAGTAGTGATCCTTCTTCCCCTCTCGACGAGGGGTAAGAAAGCAAAAAAAAAAAAAGTGTGATGGGGAGGGGGGAAGGAAAAAGAAAAAAAAAAAATTTACTGTGTAAAACTTATCTTTATAAAGAGAAACCCTATGGTTTCATTGTTTTCCCCTTGTGTTTACTCCTCTTCTCCTTCGTGCAACAAACCACAAAAAAAAAAAAAAAAAACATATTGTGTAAAACTTGTCTTAATTTCACTCCACCACATGCACATGCATCCCATACATTATACATCTTCTTTAGTGCCCCCCCCCCCCCCTTATGGTGTATTGTGTTCTAATTGTCTATCATTCCCCTTGCTTTATGCAACCTGTGATTTGGTATGTCCTCTCTTTTCTCTCTTTCCCAATTAAACCATTTCTTCCCTCTGGCCCTCCCGCCGCCCCCCCTCCCCTCCCCTCCCCTCCATTAAAAAAAAAATATATATATATTTATATATTTATGTGTTTAAATTAACCCCCTTTCATGTAGTCCTGTTAGCATTATCTTCTACAATACACATTAGTCCGCAGTTGGATATGTTTTCTGAATCCATTTCTGGGCCTGATCCGGTGTGTTAAAGTGTATAATCTTTCCGTCCCTCTCTATTCTCAGCCTTGCTGGATAGGCCATCGAATATTCTACCCGCCTCTCTCTCATTTTCCTTTTAACATCATTAAATGAGGCCCTTTGCTTATGCAGTTCCAGTGAGAAGTCCGGAAAAATCAACACTTTATTATTCTCAAATTTTATGTCCCCTTTATTTCTTGCCTTCCGTAAGATTAGATCTCTATCTTTGCAGTTCAGTATCCAGGCTAATAACGGTCTAGGGGGCGCTCCAGGTTTTGGTGGTAATGCAGGTACTCTATGTGCTCTTTCCACCCCGAATGCCACCGACAGTTCTGCATCTGGAAAAGTGTCTTTTAACCATTTTTCAACAAAACCTCCTGGGTTGAACCCCTCTGCTTTTTCTGGTAGGCCTACGGTCCTCAGGTTATTACGTCGCATGCGATTTTCCAAATCGTCTGTCTTTTGCTGCCACATATTAATCTGCTTTTCAAGTTCTGCTACCTTATTGTCCATAGGGGACACCAGATCTTCTATCGCTGATATGCTGTTCTCAGTTTCGATTACTCTGTCACTGATTTTTTTTCATATCCTGTCTAATCAGTCCAATGTCCACTCTTATCTCTTCCATTTTTTCTGTTAATGCCGCATTACTTGCCTGTATCGCTGTCATTAGTTGGGAGCTTACTTGTTCTAATGTCAGTTTAGACTGTTTTTCCTGTTTCACCGTCTGGGACATATTTAACTTCTGTGTTTCCATCTGTGATGTTCCACTGCTCCGTGTATGGGGCGGGCTAGGGGCGTTCTCCTGTTTATCTGATCTTGCAAATTCTTTAAGTCGATCTGCCGCTGTCTGTTGTTTATTACTCATCTCAATACACTCTGCTGTCCGTCTCTCACACTGACCAACAGGTGTGTTGGGACCACTCAGATTGTCCGCTTTGTAAATAATACCAGAGGATTTTCCAAAAACTCTCCAGTATATCTTGTTGTACTATGAGGGAGGGGGAGGTTTTAGTTGTTGCCTCAGCAAACAATTCACTCCTCAATGTCTGTGTGGGCTCTCAGTTCGGCGGCGGCGGATCTTCGGTGTTCTGGGGCTCCCCCCAGTGCCCGTGTCTCCGCCCCCCAAACCGGTCCCGTACAGCCCCAAGTTCTTTCAGTCCTCCACAAACCTCCCCTTAATCTTTACCTTGCTGGGTTCAGATGATTATCAGCAGCCTGTCGCCCTAGCGCCCCACCGCTCGGTTGCCTCTCTCACCGGCACCGGTCCCGTTCAGGTGTACATCAACAGTTTTCTCAGGTTACACTCAGAGTGCTCAGGGTACTCAGGATACATCCAGGCTGCAGACTGGTCTCGGCGTTCACGCTCTCACACCATCCCTTCCGGCTATGACGCTCTTGCTACGCCCATGCCCCCGTCCTGCTTTTATATTCTTTGTACCCAAATGCATTATCTTACATTTTTCTACGTTAAATCTCGTTTGCCATTTGTCCGCCCACCCCATTAATGTATTCAGATCCTCTTGCAAAGTTTCCACATCCTGCCGAGAATTTATTGCTCTACTTAGCTTGGTGTCATCTGCAAATATTGAGATTGAGCTTTTCACCCCGTCCTCCAGTTTATGAATAAATTAAAAAGGATTGGTCCCAGGACAAAACACTGAGAAACACCACTTTCCACACCAGACCATTCTGAGTACTCCCCATTTATCACCACCCTCTGGGCTCGCCCCTGTAACCGGTTTTCAATCCAGGTACTCACCCTTAGATCCATGTTGAGGGACATTGTACATTAAACTTTTATGGGGAACTGTATCAAATGCTTTCACAAAATCCAGATACACCACATCTACAGGCCTTCCTTCCTGGCAGCTCACCTCCTCATAGAAAGTTAATAGATTAGTTTGGCAAGAACGATCCTTCATGAACCCATGTTGATTACCGCTAATGATACCTTTCTCGTTACAATAATCTTGTATATGATCCCTTATTATCCCCTCCAAGAGCTTGCCAATTATTGATGTTAAGCTAACTGGTCTGTAGTTCCCAGGGCTATATCTTGGTCCTTTTTTTATATATTGGTACAACGTTAGCTTTCTTCCAATCAGCTGGTATCTTACCAGTCAGAAAACTGCTTTTAAAAATTAGGTACAAAGGTCTGGCAATAACTTGGCTAAGTTCCTTAAGGACACTCAGGTGTAAGCCATCTGGTCCTGGTGACTTACTAGTGTTCAGTATTTCAAGCCTATTCCTTATTTTATCCTCAGTTAGCCGTGAAATGCCGCGAGGACCAGCATTGTGGTTCTGAATAATTGAGCCCCCCTTTTCCTTCATGAATACAGAGGAGAAAAATGAGTTTAACACCTTTGCTATTTCTCTATTTTCTATATCACCTCTCACATTGATTTGTATGTCATTTTTTTATATACAGGCATACCCCCCATTTTTTTGCCCACCCTATCGCTGCGGTATAGGGAATACCTCTGGATGGTTGCCAGCCAATCATGAGAGCTGTTGAACCAAGTCTCAGAAATTCCCACAAAGTCTAATTCCTCCTCGTACAGTAGCAGCTCTAGTTCTCCCATCTTGTCTGCCAGACTCCTGGCATCAGTGAACAAGCCACGTAGTTTTGTCTGAACACCTACTGTTAACCTTGCTGGGTGATCCCCTTTTGCATATAGGTCTTGCTACACTATTTGCCCCGGATTTAAATTCTTTATTCGGCCTATCACTCCTACCCCCAATACTACCCCCTGAACTCTGTTTCACTCTGGCTATTACTAATTCTGTACCCCC
Source organism: Glandirana rugosa (assembly GCA_018402905.1). Classification (NCBI taxonomy): domain Eukaryota; kingdom Metazoa; phylum Chordata; class Amphibia; order Anura; family Ranidae; genus Glandirana; species Glandirana rugosa. The sequence goes on along the minus strand of BLSH010346738.1, from coordinate 227,174 downwards.
CCCCCCCCCCCCCGTTGCCTAGTTTAAAAGCCTCTAACTTTTTGGCCATCCTCATTCTCAGCCGGCCTGCACCTTCCCCATTTAGGTGCAGCCCATCCTGTCTATAGAGCTCGTATCCGATTGAGAAATCGGCCCAGTTCTCGAGGAACCCGAAACCCTCCTTTCTACACCAGCTCCTCAGCCACTTGTTGACTTCCCTAATCTCCCGCTGCCTCTCTGGTGTGGCTCGAGGTACTGGTAGTATTTCTGAGAATACTACCTTGGAGGTCCTAAGCCTCAATTTTGCTCCCAGGTCCCTGAAATCTTTTTTTTTAGGACACTCCACCTACCTCTAACTTTGTCATTGGTGCCAACATGCAGAATGACAGCTGGGTCTTCCCCAGCCCCTCCCAGTAATCTTTCCACCCAATCCGTGATGTTTCGAACCCGAGCGCCATGTAAACAGCATACAGTTCAGTGCTTCAGGTCTTTGTGACAGATTGTCCTCTCTGTGTTTCTAATAATTGAGACCCCTACCACCACAATCTGTCTTTCCTTCCGCCTGGCTTCATCCCCACCCTCGCTGGAGGAGTTACTCCTCTGGCAGCTAGGGACACCACTCTGCTCCAGCGTTGCTGATTCCTCGCTGGTTTCCGCAATATCACACAACGGGGTGTACCTATTGGGATGCTCCAGCCCAGGATCAGCCTCCCTGACTCTTTCCCTTCTACCCTTCCTAACTGTCACCCAACTGCTCTGTTCTGGTGCCTGCACCTCTATGTCTCCACCCGCCTCTGTGCTGGCACCTGCCGAGTACGATCCCAACTCTCCTTAAGTATGGAGAGTCGTCTCAGTGTTGACAATTGCTTCCTTGGATTCAGAACCTGGGCTTCCAGGGAAACAACTTGCCTACATTTTGTACAGCAGTATTCGCCCTCAATCGCATGATCAAGGATCGCATACATGCGACAAGATGTACACCAAGTCGCTTCTCCACACCCGCCGGGCATCGTACCTATTGATTTAGTGGGGACTGGGAATTTGCCCTATCCAATTAACTAACCGCTGGCTGCTTGCCACTAATACTCACAGCATGCAGGTACTCACAGTACACGTGTCCTTACAGCACTCACGTCACACTCTGTACTCACAGAACACCCAGGTACTTGCACTATATTACTCTGTTCACCCAATACTCAGATATTCCCACAATACTCAGGTACTCACACCCTGTGCTCAGGTACTCACACTAATTTACTCAGGTAATCACCCAATGCTCCGGCACTAACCAGATTACCCTGGTACTCACCCGATATTCAGGTACTCACTATACTCAGGTATTCACAGAGTACTCAGGCACTCGTTAGACTCAGGTACTCACTACTCACAGAATACTCAGTACTCCCAACTCAGGTAATCAATAATATTATTATAATTATTATATATATATTCTACTCTGGTTACATGGCATGTAACCAGCCTCTACACGGCTATTCCCAATGAGTTGGGTGTGGAGGCATGTCAGCGACTATTGGTTAATTCTAGGAAATATAGCTCTGCCCAGATTAAATTTTTGTTGGAACTTTTGATTATTGCATTAGAGGAGCATTTTTTCCTCTTTAAAGAGACCTGCTATCTGCAGTTAGCGGGAGCAGCGATGGGCTCTAATGTCGCCCCTCCATACGCTAATGCTTTTATGCATATGATTGAAGATCATTGACAATGCATTTGCAGTATGGAGGGACGACGTCTTTGTTGCTGTTTGATACATATTTAAATAATCTGATTCCCAGCTTAAAATTCAACATGAGTAAAACCCAGATTCCCTTTTTAGACACCTTTGACCATTCAACAAAACAAGATAGTGACTTATATAGAAAGCCTACAGATCGCAATCAACTGCTACATCACACTAGCTTTCATCCACCTGGGGTGTTTAAATCTATCCCCAAGAGCCAGATGACTCGCATTTCCAGAATAGTGGGTGACCCAGAGATACGGCAATTAAGATTGGATGAAATGGAGGGCAGACTTTACCAACGGGGTTATCCCAGAGATGTAGTAGCTAAAGCACGTCTATCACTAGATAATAAAAAAGCAAAAATTTACAATCGAAGAATGCCCTTAGTTTCACAATTTAACCCCTTCTCCAATTGTATCTTCAGTATCATTAAAAAAACATTGGTAGCTGTTAGGTGAGAATTACCCTATGGTTCCCGAATTTAATTTCTCCCCTCTGCCTTCGTATCGCTGGAGTAAGGCAATATACAATAGAATAGTGAGGTCAGATCAACATCGGCAGCAGATTGCACCACTAACATTTTTGTGACCACGAAACAAGGGCTCGTACCCTTGTTTGAATTGCATTCATTTTTCAAACATAATAAAGGGAAAATCTCTCACATCCTCACCAAGGGTATGACATCCCTACCAGGAATCATTATACTTGTCAATCTAGCCATGTAATCTATATCATTACGTTTCCTTGCGGGCTCCTATATGTCAATGAAACAACTCAAAAGGTCAAAGACTGGATCGCACGCCACAAGTACTCAATAAGGGACAATCTGGATAAGTTGCCATTGGTGAGACATTTTATGGAGAAGGGTCACACTTATAGCACAACTTAAATATATGGTCATTGATGGTGTCGGGCGCAATAGAGAATTACTTTTACGGAAACATGAAGTATTCTGGATAGACCGTCTGGTTACTTTATTGCTGAGGGGTCTCAACTCTGACTTTGATTTATATATTTTTTTTTTTATAGATCAAATAAGAAAATCATTTATGTGGGGGGCATACCTCTTTCTTAGAGCTGCTTATCCTGTTATTTTTTTCTATGATCATTGATTAACTCTTAAACTTTAATCGATGTGTGTATGCACATCGATCTATTGCTATGTGAATAAATAAGCAATGAAAATATCTATAAGCCGTATATATGCTTTTATGGATGCTTAGATAGATGAGATTAATGGAGATTCGTATACCTTTGGTGCATTCAAATATAGAGAAATGTATACACATATCTTTTCTTTTGGGATTTTGGTTTAATGTTTTTTATTTTCATGGTATTATTTGAATAATAGTTTTTGTAGTGGTTATTTTTATATTTTTTCTTTTTTAATTTTTTTTGTCATATGTGTCTTTGCGGTGTTTTTCTTGTGAAATTGATCGCATCTGATGTCACCGCCGCTCCAACATACAATTAATTGAGATGATTTCATTTTGTTGAAAAGTACTAATTAAATGATTGATAACACTTGTTAGAATGAATATATGTATTGGCTTTGTATACATTAGTGTGCATTGTGGTTTTGAAGAAGGGCACTAGCAGACTAGCCCGAAACTCACCAGCATACAATAGACTGCAATTTGGGTTTTTATGTCCAATAAACCTTTTTAAGTGCAGCAATCCCCAGCATTTGTTTCTCTCTCTCTCTCTCTCTCTCTATCTATATCTGTGTATATATATATATATATATATATATATATATATATATCAGGAACCCTACCTAGCTAACTAGCATCACCTGTGACACTAATACAGTGATCACAGGGGCAATCAAGGGGTGAAAACCTTTATTTGAGGGGGGGCACCTATACCTACCTGGGCCTACTACTACCTACCCTAAGGTGATTTAGTGACACAAGTACGGTGATCAGTGAAAAAATCTGAACACTGCACTAAGCGACAGGAGTGAAGGGGTTAACGGGGGGATCAAGCGGTTGTGTGCCTAACGTGTACTGGTGTAAGTGTTGGTGTCAGTGTACTGGTGTCGTCAGTGATGGTGCACTTATGTTTAGATCTCTCTCTCCCTCGCTGGAACTTTAAAGGACTCCAGGAGGGGAGATGACCTCACTTCCTCTGCCTGTGTTTACATTACACAGGCAGAGGAGGCATTTCATTCGCCAGGACTAATCAGCAGCTCCAGACCAAAAATCAGTGGTCTGGTCCTGTTTGATCGGTTCTGAAGCGAACCCGACTGTTGCAGGTATGCCGGGGCCACGCGAGCGCACCTCCTACCCGCGGGCACGAGTGTCGTTTATAAACGCCGATTTGCGTACAGCTGCCACTTTGCGGTCGGGAAGAGGTTAATCTAACCTTTTTTCCCTTAATCTCTGTATTAGGATATCAGTTTGTCCCATATATATAATCCTCCTTTCTATCACAGTTCCGCCAGCTTTTTGGGTATATCCCTTTTGCTCTCAAGATGATGGCAACTACTGACAGGAATGTAACCATTCCTGTTGGTGTCTTTGAAAAATATTCTGGTGAGCAATTTTTCACCTGACTTAAAAAAATTACCAACTATAGGAAATTGATGCTCTCTTGATGTATGTTAGCTATAAATCTGATATTATACTGATTTTGATTTATGGTGGCCAGAAATTCTACTGGAGTGTCCTTGGTGTCCTGCCACACTAGGATTACATCATCAATATACCTCCTCCTCCCATTTATTTGGGAAGATGTTGACCACACTTAGGGCATACTTAGCCCCAATGGCTACACCCTTAATTTGATTATAAAATGGATGTTGGTACAAGAAAAAAATGTTCGTCATGTAAACCTTTCAGAATAAACTTACTTTTGTGTTAATTGTGGGTTAAATTGATCATAAATGTAAACGAAAACAGAAAGGATGGACTTTATAGGCACCAATGATAAAAATCAGTAACACATTTTATTTATTACAAACTTATAGATATAGAGAGCCTCTAGTGCCCCAAAGAACAAAGGTTTTGTGCAGGGTAGAGGGGGTGAACATAGGGTTACAGTGAATAGGCAGATAACTTGATGTGCCAGAGGGTAGTCCAAGCAACTTCCGTACTTCTCTCCAAGCAATAACCGTGTCTTTGATAAGAACGCTTGATTTGAGGTGAGGCAGCAGTGCTTTCAGTTTTGAATGGAGAATAGCTGAAAGTGTGTTTGGGTAGGCATGAGCACCCTCCAGTTTAACGTTAGAGTATCTATAGTTCCCTGTCAGCCAGTCAAGGCCTTACCTGAATAGCAGGAACGTTTTTAAAAGCAAATATGAGCAGGCCAGCCCTGCCCTTAGACTTTGGGAGGCATAGTTTCTGGAGTGCCACTCGTGGCCTTTTGCGGAGCCATAAAAAGGCTATCAATGCTTTATGTATTCTTTGTACATCCAAATGTTTGAGGAGGGGTATGGTCTGCATTGGGTACAGTAGATAGGCAAACTACACCATTTTAAATAAGTGACATCTTCCAAAGAGTGAGAGGGGGAGGGTCGCCCAAGCTTCCAGCTCCTTTACAATCTTAGATATAAGGGGTGGGTAGTTAAAGTGGAGTTCCACCCAGTTAAAAGTCAGCAGCTACAAAAGTGTAGCTGCTGACTTTTAACAATTGGACACTCACCTGTCCCAAACTCCAGCAATGTGGTTGCCCGAGGGCTCGCTCTTCACCCCCTCCCCTTGGCGGCGCCGGCACCCGGCTTTGGCTTCAAAGTCGGGCGCACACTGCACATGCACGAGTCGTGCTGCGCCTTGTGAATGGCCGGCGTATCTTCTGGGACCTGTGACGCGTCCCAGAAGATTGCCGAGGGGGAGGATGGTGAACTTCCATATGAAGCCATGGCTCTAGGAGAGGAAGTGGACCTGGGACCCTGTGAAAACGGGGTCCCCGGTCCCACCCAAAAAAAATTACATGCCAATTGTGGCATGTCAGGGCTCACCTTCACTGAAAGCGGAAGTTCCACTTTTGGGTGGAACTCCGCTTTAAGACAGTACAAATAGGAAGGTTCCCGGCCTATACGAATACCCAAGTATGTGATATGGTGAGGTGCCAATATGAATGGGGAAGCCAATCTCCATTTGTCAGATCTCTTGGGTTAAAGCGCTAGTACCTTACTTTTAGTGAAGTTAATCCTAAAGCCAGAGCTTAGTCGAAAGGCCGCAAAAATATTTCTCCTACGTTCACTGACAGACGCAGCTTCTTCATGACTTTGTGGGGTTTTATGTGCGTCCTACCAAGAGTTAACTAGGCAGGGAAAAGAATCAGCTGGCCCCTCCCCTGGGGGCCGTCCTCTCTTCCTACATTAAACCCCCCTCACAGAATAGCTCTCCAGTTTCAATGCCTAGTTCGCAAGGAGTTGACCTGGCTTCCCTATAGGGAACTGTGGTCCTATTGTGACCATTTTCTTTTTTCTTTTTTATTTTATTTTTTGCTGCAATCAAGATGATCTGCTATCAAGAAGCCGGTCGGGGCATCAAGAGTCCTGGTGCTCTGTACTTTCCCTGACCTGGCCAACATGATGCGAAGCCGGCCCCAACACAGGGACACGCCGCATCTTCCCCGTTTCGTGCGGGTGGCCCGGGGCGAGATCCCCCATTTTGGTCCCCTCCCGATTCGTTCGGCAGGGTGACTCTGGGCCTGCAGCGTACCCCCCGCCGAGGGTGGAAAGTCTGCATCCGGGTGGCTACCGTGGCATCGGACTGGTAAGTGAGCGCCCTGCCTTCCTCCCGGGGAGTGAAGAGGGCCCGACGTCCGCAAATGCAATTTTTTTCCACTGCTCCTGTAGCTGTCCGGGGTAGCCACCGGTGGGGATCAGCCTCTCATCTTGCCCCCTGCCACCCCTCGCCCTCACCCCCCTCCCCAGCGCTGTACCTTCGTTCAGCCTTCTCGTCCAGCATCGCCATGCGGTCCTTCGGCTGCCATTTTGCGGCGGACCGCCGCCATTTTGCCGTAGCCGCGGACATATCCAGTCTATGGGGCTTTCCCTCTAGCGCTCGGAGCAGCCATATTCGGTACTGCACGTTGCCTGAGAGGTGTGTTTCACCCCCTAGTGCTTCCTGGCGGCCATCTTCACTGCATGCTCTGCATTCTACACGTGGCTGCAGCTTCTCCTCACAGAAAACGGCGGCTGACAGAGGCAGTTTCTTCTGAACGATTGGCGCTAACGGACAAAAACAGCAAGTATAGCTGGGCTCCCTCTGGGTACTGGTGGCGGTGGGGTGCTGTCCTCTGGATCCTGTGGGTGTGTGGCTGTGTGCGGGGCGTCCCTTCCTTCCATCCATCCATCCCTCCCTATAATGGCTGATCTCCCTGCTGAACCTACTGAGGTGGCTTCAGCAGCCACGCAGTCTGCCCAAGGGGCTTTTCTCACCCAGCTGCGGGATGTCCTCACTCCTGTAGGGCGTCGACCCACTCTTTTCGGGGAACCCGTCTGACGCACCGACGACTTCGGTGGAGTCATC
>BLSH010346738.1:173382-207097 GCA_018402905.1 Glandirana rugosa | reverse complement strand
AAGAGCTGCGTCTGTCAGTGAACGTAGGAGAAAAAGGGAATTTATTAAAACTTACCGTAAAATCCTTTTCTCCGAGTTCACTGACAGACGCAGCACCCACCCCTCTGGGCTCTGTTTTGGTACGGCTTGTGTACAAACTGGAGAGCTCCTCTGTGAGGGGGGTTTTAATGTAGGAAAAGAGGACAGCCCCCAGGGGAGGGGCCAGCTGATTTCTTTTCCCTGCCTAGTTAACTCCTGGTAGGACGAACATAAAACCCCACAAAGTCATGAAGAGCTGCGTCTGTCAGTGAACTCGGAGAAAAGGATTTTACGGTAAGTTTTAATAAAATCCCTTTTTTTTTAGACCCCTTTCACACTGAGGCAGTTTTCAGGCGTTTTAGCGCTAAAAATAGCACCTGTAAATGCCTGAACACTGCCTCTCAATCCTCCCCAGTGTGAAAGCCCGGGTGCTTTCACACTGGGGCGGTGCGCTTGCAGGACGGGAAAAAAAATCCTGCAAGCAGCATCTTTGGAGCGGTGTAGGAGCGGGGTGTATACCCCACTCCTACACCACCCCTGCCATTGTAATGAATGGCCAGCACTTCCAAAGCGCCACAACATGGGCCCTTTTACCCTCTTGTTAACCCCTTTTGTCGGGTTAAAAATGTCCTGCTAGCGGCGGTAAATCGCCGCTAAATCTAGTGGCGCTTTACCGCCTACATTGCCCCAGTGTGAAAGAGCTCTAATGCTCGTTTTTCTTGCAAATATTTGTAAGTCAATAAATGCCTCAAACTTACACAAGATGTTCAGTGTATACATTGAGTAAAAAGGGTCATTTTTCTCTTGATCATCTGGTTCCCCTCGGGTGGGTATAATGCAAGTAGTCAAAATGGTGTCACGCAGCTTCTTGAGAACGCCTGGGATTGGGCGAAACTTGCTGAGGCAAGGACAACGCTTACATCGCTTCCGGTTTTGGGCTCTCTACCCATGGAACACACACTAGTTCAGGTGGCCTCAGCGGCGGGTCCCTTGATTGTATGCTAAACAACTTGGTCACAGGACAGGCACATTTACATGTGAATGTAACATATGTCCCATGCTGTATATATCTTGACTATATAATAGGCATGTTGCGCAATGCGGATATTCTCTGTATCATTTCTATGGTCCTGATGCACTGACTGGAATGAGCGGTGGACTGAACAGGGAAAAAGGAGGAGAGTAGTCTGTATTTTATTGCTGAAAGCGTTGTATGACCCAACTGCTGAGAGGGTCTAAAAATCTTGTAAAATTGGCATCTGTGTGGAGGTGTATGCACAAGTTAATTTAAAAGAGCACTTTTCAAGAAGTGACTATTATTTTTGAGTAATTTTTGGTTTAAGAACTTTTATATACATAATCTTGAGTTCTTGGAGCACAGTTTGAGAGCAGCAGCTAGGTATATATAGGTTCTTAGCGCTGGTTCTTTGTTTGACCATTTCGCACACAATTTTAAGACTTGGCATGTTTGATATCTATTTGCTCGATGCAACCTTATCTGTAATATTTTCCCAAAAAATGTGCAAACAATTGTGTTTGCACTAAAATTAATTTTATTATATTTTTTCATGAAACTCTTTCATCTGTTTATTCTAAAGGGCCCCACTTTCAGGAAATATATAATGTTCTAGGGATTTAAGTCATTTTTATTGCCAAAAAAAAAGATTTTTACATGTGTCCAAAAAAATTTAAAAATTGCTCTAGAGCTGAACTGGTTAATGCATTCTCTGCATTAAGGTAAGAAAACAAAAAAAATGTAGCCCACAGCACCCTTCCCTAACACTTACCGGATTGCTGTGCCTGGCTTCATTAATTCTGTCCCCTCTTGATGCTCTTGCAAGCTTTGCTGAGCGCAGTGAGTACCATTGGCTCCTGCTGGTGCCAGCCAAATTATGAGAGGAGGGAGCAGGGCCAAGCAGTGCTGTGCGTGTCTATAGATGAGGGTGTTTTTTTCTTTTGGGGTGGCAGCAAACAGCCCCCCCCCCTCCCCGGGAAGGGCAGTCGGGACATCAAAGTCCCGCACTTACCCCAACTAGGAAGTGGACGGGCAGCAGTATCCGGGTGCTTTTCTTCGGCGGCTTCGGCCGTGCATCCTCCTCCGAGAAAGGTGTCCAATAGGATCGCCTGACTTCTCAGCCAATTGGGAAACTGGTCACATACCCGCACTTCCTGATTGGCGGAGAGGTGATTCAGTATTAGAAAATTAAACGAATATTTGCTTTTCTAACACACATGAATGGGCTACGAGCGCAATGCTCTGCGCTCGGAGTCCACTCTATTTTGAAGCCTATTAGAGCCTATGGCTCTAATCAGGTGCTTAAAAAACAACACCCCTGCCGCAATAATTCATGTGCCCGGTGTCCTGAAAGAGGCCAGGTGCATGAATAGGGGGTGGCCACAGCGGCCATGGATAGATTCATGCTATGCATGAATCTATCCATTTAGCATAGGGGGTGGCGAGGATAGAGAGGGCGGCGCTCGTGCGCCCTTAATGGACGGGACGGCCCTGCACACAGCCCAGTTAGGGATTGAGCCCTCGCAGCAAGCAGAGGAGATAAAAGCATCAGTGGCAGACCCCAGGAAAGGAGGTTTGGAGCCACTATGTACAGTGGTTTTGAAGGTATACCATGTTTATTTGACCACTTCAGATCCATGCTATAGCCGATTGATGGCTACAGCGCGGACCTACTTTGCTGGGGCGCCGTCAATTGACGTCCGCCCCTTTGCACGCTCCCCGTGTGACTCGATGTCCGCCGGTGACCCGCAATCGCCTAATAGAGAGGCAGAACGGGGAACTGCCAATGTAAACACAGTGATCCCCTGTTCTGTCAGGGGACATAACAGAGATCTACTGATCCCTGTACTTGGGATCAGTTAGATCTGTTATGTCCCTGCCAGCCCAGTGCCCACACAGTTAGAACACACTGAGGGAACACATTTAACCCCCTTCATTGCCCCTTGCAGGTTAACCCCTTCCCTGCCAATGACATTTATACAGTAATCCGTGGCTATTTTTAGCTCTGATCGCTGTTTAAATGTCAGTGGTCCCAAAAAAGTGTCCATGTCCGCCGCAATATCGCAGTCCTGATAAAAATCACCGCCATTACTAGTAAAAAAAAAAATAAAAATGCCATGAATCCATTCCCATAGTTTGTAGACGCGATAACTTTTGCGCAACCCAATCAATATATGCTTATTGGGATTTTTTTTACCAAAAATATGAGGAAGAATATATATCGGCCTAAACTGATGAATAAATTAGTTTTTTTTTTATATAATTTTTTTGGGATATTATAGCAAAAAGAAAATTATTTTTTCAAAATTGTTGCTCTTTTTTTGTTTATAGTGCAAAAAATAAAAACCGCAGATGTGATCAAATACCACCAAAAGAAAGCTCTATTTGTGGGAAAAAAAGACGTCAAATTTGTTTCGGGCATGACCACGCAATTGTAATTCAAAATGGGACAGCGCTGAAAGCTGAAAATTGGTCTGGGTAGAAGGGGGGTTTAAGTGGCTAAAAAAAAGAGCTATTACAATCACTTTCAATCACATCAATAGTCACTCGCTCGTGAATATCCATCTCAAAAGCCATCATTTCCCCATATGGGCTACACATCAAATCAATAGAGGATAAGAGTAAACATAGCATAATTCAGTTTATTAAAACACATAAGAATGAATAAAAACAATCCACTCACATTCCTCATCTCACACTGAGAACAGCTACTGGCACATAGTAGAGAGCAGGTGGGGCGGTGTTCTTATAAACCACATAAACTGTAGTACTAGTACTAGTACACTGTCAAATGTCAATGGAATCGTTTTATTTGCTTTTATGTGTTTTAATTAACGGAATTATGCGTATATTTCCCTCTTATCCTCTCTTGATTTTATGCATAACTCATTGGCTTTTGAGATCTGGATATTCACAAGTGAGTATAACCTACAAATCTAAAGGGTCTTGGCTCTGAGAATTGGGAAATGATTCACACTATTTATAGAAGGCAGCACAGTGTAAAGCTTTTGAAGGCTGGATGGTTGGTGTGATTGAAGATTGCAATGGAGAATTGCACCAAGTACTTACTGCATTTACTGAGCTAGATTAATGTGATACAGCTTCCAGCAGAATTTTGCACAAATTTAATTTTTGTTTTGTATTTTGCGCAGAATTGCTTGTCTTTGCAAGGTATTATATGTATGTATATAAGATGTTAATATTTCAAAAAGTGTAGGAACATAGGCCCTCTTTTCCATAGCACTTTAATTTAAAGGGGAAAAGCATACAATAAGGTCAATGGATAACTCATTAATACTATTATTATTATTATTATTATTTTTAAATTGTGACCCTCTCTTACTCTTCTCCAGACTAGCTGCGTCAGGTACTACCTTGTCTGAGGTAACTATGACCGTCAAATCTTTAAAACTTTCTAAAACACTGGGCTCACAGGTTCTGGACCTTTATTAAAAAAAAGTTCTCCTTTAGCAGCTGCCATTAGGGATAATCCCAATATAACCAAAAGCTACCCACCATAATTTTAGCCCCCAAGGCATTACTTTATGTTTTTCAACATTAAACCTCATTTGCCATGTAGCTGCCCATCCATTCATTTTATTGAGGTTGTCTTGTAAAATTTCTATATCCTGCTGTGAAGTTATTGCTTAGCTTTGTATCATCAGCAAACACTGAGATTAAGCTATTTATACCAACCTCTGTAATATTCATATAAGTTAATGGACCTGTAGCAGATGGCCACTAATAATTTCTCATTTGTTTTTTCCCTTTAAAGCTCCAGCTACAAGGAGTCTACCTCCACCCTTGTCGTTCTTCACAATCACTAGCAAATAATTCTTGACATACAGGTCAAGAATTGTCCCCCTGCCAGTCCTGTGAGCTGTCAAACAAAGTTTTTGATATTCCCACGAAGTTGAAATTCTCCTCTTGTATCAGCAGCAACAGTTAGGCTTCTAGCATTTGTGTACATGCCTTTAAATTTTGTATTGCGCATTTTGATTTAGGTGTTCTAGTTACACTACCACTATTGCCCCTAATAGCACCCAATAACCCTCACCCGAATAAAAAGTTATTTGACTTAAAAACTGTGCAGTTTTGTAAAATGTTTATTAATTTCATGAATTTTATTGTCCTACCTGTAGGCCATTTGAGTCTCCCCAGTAACCTAATCGAAAAACTCCCAGGTAGCAACCCCTATGTCCTGCCTTGTTGCTAGGACTTAAATAAAACTAATGCAGCCACCACATCATTGGATTGGACATTTTGTTTTTGGGTTTAATAAAATTTTAAATCCATTAATTTAGTATCAGGCGTTGGATAAGAGCCCATTGATTAGAAACTTGTAGAGAATATGCAGGTGGAACCGGTCTCATTTTAAACTTCAGATATCTAGGGTTTGGCGTTCTTTGCTATTAATAGGTGTGATGTCATCATGCCAGGATGTAAAGAGCTTTCAAGGACCTTTAAATGTTGTGAAGGCATGCGAGTCTGGCAAGGGATTTAAAGTGATTGTAAAGGTTAGCGCTTTTTTTTCATAATAACAAACATGTTATATTACCTGCTCTGTGCAAGAGTTTTGCACAGAGCAGCCCCGATCCTCCTCTTCTAGGGTGCCCCGTTGGCGCTCCTGGCTCCTCCCCTCCACATGTTTTACGGATGCCGTTTCTTCAGGAGAATACGGAAGGGGTATATACTAGAATACAAATAGAAAATATTAATATGCAGTCAACCCCCGAAAGCTGCGGGGGTTACATTCCTAGAGCACCCGCGAATTGTAAAAAAACGCAGATTTTGGATGTGGTCCAAAAAATGCCTATAAATGACTATTTTTATAGTTTAGCTGAATTTACGTTAATAGTTGTTACAAAATAAGTAAATGATATTGTTCTTAATTTAGCATTAAAAGACATTAAAAATGATATATTGCCACGAAAAAAGCCATATAAAAATTGCGGAGGATATTTGCGGTTTCTGCAAAATCGCAGGGATTTCTGTGAACAATTATTAGTTGGTAAGGAAAAATCCACAAACGACTGAGGCCACGAACTCTGAACCGTGACTTTGCGGAGGTCGACTATATATGCAAGGGCATCATAGTAAGTTCATGTCATAAGATTATTTTATAACAACAATATTCAAAGTCAGAGTAATGTGAGAGCACTGATCCTAAGATCCAAACCTAGCCGACAAACTGCCACAAGAGGGGACATCAAGGAAAATGAAAGGCATCAAGGAAAAGGACCAAGAGAATGAAAATATTTGCAATTCAAGTGTCAGAAATTGTAAGGGTGGAGGAGCACCACACATCTCATTTTTTGTTATATTTTCATGGGCAACCTCTATGTTCATACACTCATTTTTCAAAAGGTAAGACCTGGGTTAATATCTGAATCCACTTGCGGACAGATGGGGACCATACAAGTGTGATAGCCTTCCTGGCCAAAAACAGTGTCTCCTTTAACTTAGTTCATTGATACCTCTGCCACTGTTCCTCATCTAGTACACCTAAAAGACCAACTCTGGGATTGCATGGCACCAGAACCTGACAGGACTGAAGACAAAAGATCCGTCACCAGTTTCCAGTGCCGGACTACAACAGGGCATTCCCAAATTAAGTGTATAAAATCAACATTTGTGGTGTTACATCTCATGCAGTTGGAGGTGGGAATGTGATGCATAGCATGCAGTCTTACCGGCGTAAGATTGCTGTATAATATACAGTTCAGTTAGCCTGTTATTAATGTCCGGAGACGCCTGCAAATGCAAGGCGCAAGCTTCCTCCCAGTCCTCATCCGTCATATCAGGGACAATCCGTTGCCATTAAGAACGTGCTGGCAACGGGGTGTAACCAACAGTAACAGTCAAAAGGTGAGTGTATAATTCAGAGATGAGACCCCCAGGTCCCTGCGGCTTTAATGCTCCTATGAGGGGATGGTTAGAGAATTTCAAAGTATTATTTCTGAACTGGGCATGCAGGGCGTGCCTAAATTGAAGATATCTATAGAAGCTTATGCGGTGGAGATCAAATCTTTCCCGCAAGTCCTCATATGACTTGAGGATAGTGCCAGTGTAGATATCAACTAAAGTGGTCAACCCTCTCCGTTCCCAGAAGGAAGCATTTATGAAGTGCAACAGATGTGAAAACATAGGGTTATGCCAGAGAGGAAGTGCAGCCTCAACATCCCTTAACCCCACAATGCGTTTAGACTCCCTCCATACTAGTCTCGCTAAGTTTAATATCAGCAGCCTCAATTGTACTAAAGCTGGCTTCGGGGCCTCCAAAGTGATCAGCAAATTGTCTAATTGTAGGATGTGAGCTAGATGTGATTCCACCACCGCTCGTATCACGGTCGCCAGCCAGTTAGTCATGTGCTGTAGTTGTCCTGCTAGGAAATAATAATATAGTTTTGGGAGGGCCATGCCTGCCAACAACTTAGGACACTGCAGAATGGATAATTTGAGTTTTCATCTATTCTAGGCCTAGATAAATAAGCCAAACTGGGCATCTAAGGTTTTAAAGTGTTAATAAACTCACAACATTAAAATCAGTCTGTATATGTAGAATAGCATGCTTGTTATACTCACTGTGGAACTTAAGGGGTTAATCCTCTGCGTTGTGTAAAAAGCCTCTTTTATCCTGTATACATAGATACTGCTCTCCTTGCATTGTCTGTCTGTGGGAAACAGTTCTCACAGGCACTCTAGCCCACCTGCACATGCTCAGTTGTGTATTTTATGCTGGATAGAAACATGTACTTGTTCTCAGAGATAGCCAGGTCACATGGTATTGATATCACACATGTGGCCATGTAATCAGGCTAGAGTGGAAATCTCTACTTGACACACAACACTGGAGAAACGGAGCAGATTATCGGGAAACGGTGGTATACAGATCGGCGAAAGAGGTATATAGTGGCAGTATTTTAATGTAAAAAGAAGATTGATAAGCTGTGGGCACTGTAGGGGGGCAGATGAACTATTTTCATATTACTGAGTTTAGTAACACTCCGGGCACCGGCACTGGCATGTGGGAGGATACATATAGGCATTTCCGCAGTTGGACTATTTTAATGAGATTGATCCTACCTGCTACTGGATCAGTAGCTTGCTTTTAATTACTTGCATCAGGGGGTCCATGTTAGCCTCTAATACCTCTGAGGAGGATAAGGTGATATGTATTCCCAGGTATTTGAATGAGGTGACAACCTTGAGTGTAGTCACTGTTCCACTTTCTTCAAACACCCGGGGATGTAAAGGCATCAATGCAGACTTTTGCCAATTGATTTTAAGGCCCGAAAATTCTTCAAAGGTATCCATTTGCATTGCGGAGTTCAACGACGATGTGATGCATCCTGTAAGTACAACATGAGATCGTCTGCGCATAATCCTATCACATCAGTCCTTGCACCCAATGAGATGCCCTTCACTAAAAGAGACTGCCTAAATGTCAGAAAAGTACCTGATCCTGAAGCCGAAATGCTGAGAGGGACCCCCTTGCGGCTAAACGCAGTATACCCCTGAGGATGATACAGGAGGTACGGTGCGCAGAGAAGCACGGGTTACCAACAGCAGAGATGGACTTGACCCGAAGTACTGGAACAGCGATAAACGCCTGGCTGGGTTGCACGTCAGTACTACAGATGGAGCTGGCAACCGGAACCAAGAAATCAGGAGGACAAGCCGGGTCATACACAGGTAATCCGCAATGGGAAGAAGGAGACCAGTAGCACAGTGCTATAGGCAAGCCAGGGGTCAAACACAGGTGATCAGAAGCAAAGTCCTTAAGCAGGCCGAGGTTCAAACGTTGGAGAAGACAAGTTGAAGTCAGGCGCAGAGCCGGGTCAAAAGCCAAGGGAGAAGAGTAGAAGCAGGTCCAAGGGGCAAGCCGGGTCACAACAGAGATCGCGGGAACAGAACACTGGTGCAGGTGCAAGAGAGAGGCTGAAAACGATCTAACGATTTGCTGCAGTCGGGGTTTGCCTTAAATAGGGCGGCCTCAGAGCTCATTGGCACGCCGCGCGCCCTGGTTGTGCCTGCGTGTGCGTTGTCCCATTCTGCTGCACAGGCGCACCAGCATACGATCATTCCTGTAGGAACGATCATTCCGATTGCCTCGAACGTTCCGATTTCTATTGGAACGAACGATCGGCATTTCATTGTTACTTCTCTGACACTAAATCTGAGAGCCAGTGCCTCTATGGCCACCTCAAAAAGGAGTGGCAACAGAGGACAGCCCTGTCAGGTATGGAGTGGTATGGGAGTTGACAGAAGTCCATTAACCAGCAATTGTGAGGTGGGGTTGGCATACAGGATGGAGACCCAGGTGCAAAATTTCTCACCGAAGTCAAAAGATTGGAGGGTAGCTAGTACAAAAGGTCCACTCAACAGAGTTGAAGGCCTTTGCTGTGTCCAGAGAGGCCAGTACACAGAATCAGGGAAATGTTCTCGGAGTTGGGCAATTAGCTGGGTTTTACGGATCTTAATAGAGGTAGATTTCCCGGACCTATTTGATCCTGTTGGGGAAATCTTAATATTACCCCGTTGTAATATTAATAAGGTATTCAGCTCTCTTTGTATAAGGAAAACCAAACGCGTTAGTATCAACCAGTGATTCAGACGGAGGCTGTTTCACGGTTGATGGTCAAAATTGACACTCTCAGGCTTTCTCGTTTATTTTATAGTGGCAAAATGGGGGTTTACAGTGGAATGCGATGGCTGTACAAACACTAGCCAATCAACCTTCAAGGCAGTCACATGACGTAAGCTCAGCACAAATAACAACCAATGACACACAATCAAAAGATACAATATAAAGGGGCGTGTATGTTCATGAATGAGCGAAGGCAGCACGCATGAGTTCCTGCTGAAAGGTGTGCAAAGATGCACGCACCCCAGTTAACAATGAAACACACGTGGAGCTTAAAACCGCACCAAACCCTATACAATGAATCCCACACGTGGTGTATTCTGCACCAAAGACCAGCATGTTAACTCATGATGGCTGTTTCGCTAATTCACGTGCATGCTTTTGCCGCCATTAACCATTAGCGTGAATCCTATTATTTGATTCTTTTGGACCATATTTAATAGTGATTATACTACTGTTCCATTAGAGGTTAAATTATGCACAAAAGGAAAATAGCTGCGGGTTTCTGTCACATGGATCAAACATGACAGAAAGCTTACAAACCATTCTCTTTACATAAAAAGCGATACACATTCCCACCAAACGGATTAATCTGCACATAATACAGGGGCCTTCCCGGTTGACGGTCATCTGCTGGTGCCGTGGAACCTGCATCGCACCCCACAGATCCGGACTGGCATTCGTTCCAGCACTAACCGCTCAGAGCGCCTGCCGGCCAAGATGATCAGAGGCGGGTAGTGTTCGGTTAACAGTTAATGGAAGATTTTCACTGCTTAGGTTTCTATCCTCTTTGTCCGTTAAACCCATAATCGCTATACACAGCGAATACTGGCAAAGGGAGCTATACTGACACTTTACATGAAAACACATCCTAATAAAAATGTCCACATAGATCCCATTAGAATTTCCACAACAGACCCTCCTCTTTGTCATATAATCCCGCATGTCTCTTGACGAATTCTGATTCCCTTCTTCCTTAAAGATAACATGTCTTCTTCATGCATAAAACTCAGTTCACTCTCAGGATGTTGGAAAAGATGTCAAAGTCAATCCGGTCATGTGGTCTTCGATGGTTCAAAAAACACAAAAAAATAAATAAAAGCAATTTTCCAAAAGCAAATGTAGAAGTAAAATTCAAAACAAATTCCAAAAACTAATTCCGATAGCGTGTAGCTTCCTTTCTGCGGGGACTGACTTTTAGAGGGATGATAGGAGATGGAGTTGTTGTTTGGGTTGGGATCCTTGGCATCTGATACATGGGTCGAGTTTCAGGACACCTTGGCTCTGCGATAAGGATGTGGTCATCTGCCCGGGCTTGGGTGACTCGGTCGATCAGACAACAGGAGAACTTCACCACAGCGTATAGAAGGAATAGAAATAAAAGCAACATAAGAATATATACTCCCATTTCCTTCAGCCATGATCCGATGGTAAACAGAGTTCCCAAAACTACCCAGAGCCTTGAAAGGATTCCAACCCTCACTACCTATAGCTCTGGCTCTGCCCTGAAGTGAAGTAACCTTATCCATATGGGCCTGGACCTTGTCACTGGTATCTGCAATCCAGGTACAACAGTCCTCTCCTATGAATTCACAGAAACCCCCCTTGGATGCTAAAAGATAATCAAGTGCCATCTTTTCCTGCAATTCAAGGGTCTTTATTTGTCTCTATTCCTGAGTAGTTTCCCTTACTGCTTCAACGGTTTCATTGAACATCTCATTCACAATGGACGAGAAATGATTCCATCGCTTCATGAGTTCGATTCCCCACCCAGTCCAAGATGGGAACCATTCCCCGTCTTGATCATAAGAGGAAAAGAGTTCCCTGCGAATTCTCCAGCAATTGGTCCTATTTGCCACCTTAGCAAGTTGGGGGTGCATTTTGAACAATAGTTTGGGATGCTGTTCATTGTTACCCTCACTAAAGTACACAAAGCTAAGCATATAAATAAAAACGATATTCCTCATTCTGGGATGTAGTTGAGCAGCTTCTTGCAGTGGCTGGCCTGGACCCAGTTATCGCGTCCCTCAAGCTTCAAAGAAGTCGGTGTCAGCTGGACCTGGTACGGCTCAGAATATCTTTGTTCCAGTCCTGTCCTCTGGTGTTTTCTCACGATAACCCAATCACCTGGTTGAATAGAATGTACAGCGGTTATTGAGTCAGGGTCCGGGAGAGACTCCCTAACCCTGTGATGGACCTTCTGGAGCTCCCTTTGCAAGGACTGCACATACCCTGTCAGCTGAGAATGTAAAGATGACAGCTGCTGGGGAAAGTACAGTCCAGTTTTTGGTTGGCTCCCAAACAATACCTCATAGGGTGATAATCCAATTCTGGCCATGGCTTTTTAGTATCGGCCATGATTTTCGAGATCCTATTCTTGATGATACAATTTAGCCATTCAACCTTACTGCTACTTTGGGGATGGTATGGGGTGTGCAATCCCTGGTTGATGTGAAGCGCCTTACATACCTCAGCAAAGATCTGACCGGTGAAGTGTGAGCCACGTTCCGACTCTATTGTTTCAGGTAGACCCCAGCGGCAAACTATTTCAAACAGAATTTTTTTTTGCGGTGGTAGTGGCATTGGCACTGTGGACAGGGCAAGCTTCTGGCCAACCGGAAAACATATCTACACAGACCAAGACATGCACGTACGTTCCGCTCTTTGGCAACGTGATATAGTCTGTATACGCTGAAAGGGATAGTCTGGTCTGGGCAAATGCCCTTTTGGAACTGTTACTGCTTTACCCACGTTGTATCGTGAGCAGACCAAGAAGGTAGCAGTTAGCAGCTACGGTGGTAAAGCCAGGGGCAATCCAATGCTCCTCCACCTGTGCACACATAACCATTTTGGACTGATGACCAGGATAATGAGCCGAATGAGCCATCTTTGGAAAGAGTGATCTTGGTAGACACCATTTATCACCAAGGCCCCAAATATCATCTGGACCCTGTGTAGCCCCCAAGGATGTCCATCTCCTCTCTTCCTGCATTTCCGCTTGGGACTGCAGTTTCTTAAATTCCTCTAGTGGCACATCAGAGAGGATGGCTAGCATCAGAGTCTCCACCACAGGGCTCAGAGCACCTTCCTTGGCAGCTTTATCTGCCAAGGCATTCCCATTGGCTTCCATAGTTGAGTCCGTAGTATGAGCCTTCACTTTCAGAATGGCTATCTCGTGTGGCAGGCAGAAAGCAATGAACAGTCTGTCTATTAACTCCGCATGTTTCATGTCCGCATGTTCGGTTTCCCCGAACTAGTCAAAAACCCTCTTGCCTTCCAGATAGGGCCAAAATCATGTGCCACCCCAAAAGCATATCTTGAATCTGTATAGATATTAATCCTCTGATCTTTATGGATCTCACAGGCCCTTGCTAGTGTGCACAACTCAGATTCTTGTGCGGACATATGTGAACCTAATGAACCTTTTTTCACAATATCACTGGTTGTAGTCACTGCGTAGCCCGTGTGTGGTTGGCCATCTGGGGTGTAATACCTGGAACCATCGACAAAAAGGTTCTTAGCATCTGGGATAGGAGACTCTTTCCCCGGACTGACAGTCGCTGATTCCCACTCCATCAAAGAGAGACAGTCATGTCTTTCCTCCTCTTGTTGTTGTAAGGTTTTGAAAATTGTCATTTTCCACACCGCTTTTTCCCCCCCTCTCCTCTTCTTTTACAGGAAGAAGAGATACCAGGTTCAAAATGGTGCATCGTTTAAGCATAAGATTAGTAGGTGTTAGAAGAGCCACTTCGTACTTAGTCAATCTAGCAGCGGAGTGATGTTTTGTCTGGACTTGATTTAAAATCTCCAGCACTGAATGGGGAGTATAGAGTGTCAACGGGGAGTCCAAGACTGTCACCTACTTTCTGTAACAATCCAGCACAGGAAGCCACAACTCGTACACATCCCAGGGAGCCTCGGATGACTGGGTCTAAAGCAGTTGACAGGTACATGATGGGTCGGTGCTTAGGCCCATGTATTTGGGTCAATACTCCGGTTGCATGGCCCTTACTTTCATGACAGAAAAGATAAAAGGGAAGGTCATAGTTGGGCAGACCTAAAGCAGGTGCTCTGGAGAGTTCCTGGGTCAGATCCTGTAGGATTGCCCAGCTGTCATCAGACACTTGAAAGGGTTTTTGCGAGGTTAACTCGTAAAGGGGTCCCAGTCTAGAAGAAATGTTGGGGATCCAATCTCTGCAGTAATTGACAAGTCCGAAAATGGCTCTAAGTTGTCGGGTGTTACGGGGCTCTGGATGTTTTCCAATGTCTGGATTCTCTGGATGGTTAGATGTCGGGTATGTGGAGAAATGCAATGACCTAAGAAGATAACCACCTCTTTGCAAAACTGGAATTTCTCTTATTGCCCGTGGATGCCAGATGATTAAGCAGTGATACAGTATGTTAACAGGCCTCCCGTGTGGGGCAACAGAGCAGCAGATCATCCATGTACTGTAGCAATACAACCTCTGAATCCATTGATCCAAAACTATCTTAAGCTTGCAACTGTACTCCAAGGGACTGGTCACTGACCCCTGTGGGAGACGTGTCCAAGTTAGTTGTTGACCCTGGAATGAGAAAGCAAAAAGGTACTGGCACTGGGGATCCAGTGGCACAGAGAAGAAAGCATTGGTTAGATCAATGACACTGAAAAACTTTGCATTTGGTGGTATTGATCATAGTAAAGTGTGTGGGTTAGGTACCAATGGAGCATCACTGACACTGTACCAATGGCGCATCACTGACCTTGTTCAGAGCCCTTAAGTCGTGTACCAGCCGGTGCGTTGTTTTCTGACCTTCAGCTGTCTTTTTAGCCACCGGAAATAAGGGAGTGTTACAAGGTGATTTGATGGGGGTGAGGACCTTTACCTGTAGGTATCGGTCAATTTGGATCTTAAGACTATCCATCTGAGCCACACTCAAAGGGTACTGTGGTAATTGGGGCAAAACACTCCCTGGTTTGACGTTGATTGTCGTTGGCGGAACTGGAAGTAGCCCTATATCATATTTATCAACTGCCCAGAGCTTTGGGCCCACTTCCACCAATACATCCAACTCAATGAAACAACCTGGTTCCGTTAGATATGGTAATGCTATTAACGTACATAGGCGTTCGTTTGGTAGCGTGCTGCTTACCACAATACCTGTTGGGGTGTATTTGATGATTGCCTGTATGTCTGATGAAATATCAGCTCCTAAAAGATAAATGGGAACATCATCCGATACCAGTACATACCGAACGGCTTCTGTGTGCTGTCCTAGCCTGTAATGGAGAGGTTCAGTCATTGGCAAAGACACTGTCTGACCCGTGAGACCTATGGTTGGAGTCATCTCCCACGAGAGGGGCGGACCTTGCCTCTGAGATCTTGAGACCTTAAAACCGTTTTGGCAGCACCGGTGTCAATGAGGCAAGGGAGGGGATATTTTAGTTCCTCGACGAACAAATTGATATGGGCTGACACCGGTTTACTGACCCCCTATGATGAACTATAGGCGTTGCCAGCTATACCTACGATCGAAGTTTCTGATTCTTCTGGTATGAACTGCCACATGACATGAGGCCTTGCTGGTTCATTTGGGCACTCACGCTTGATGTGTCCCGACTTACCACATTCATAGCAAACCCTTTCTTTCCTGCGCTGGTTGTCATTTCTAGGCCCTCGGCGTGTTTGTTCCACTGGTTGCTGTACCGTTCTATCTGTGTAGGGGGCTTGGGAAACAAAAATTTTGGATGTTTTATCCTGCTTTTTCCAATCCATCTCTCGCTCTATAGCAGAAAGAGTGGATAGGATGGCCGGCATGGACATTTCATTAAATTCAGGCCTTCTAGGAATTTAGCCCTTAACATAAGGTGGATAGCAGTAAGTCTTTCACCCTCGGCTGGTGTGTCTGGACCATCCTCCAGATCTGCATCCAATGCAGTCTGTTTCAGGCGACGCCAGAAACTAGCACATATCTCCCCTGAATTTTGGCTCAGTTTCATTACATCAGTAGTTGAGGTTGCACCATACAGGTCTGGAAGTTTTCTGCACAGAATTCCCTCCCCCCTGACATTGTCTGTTCGTGGGTGGTGATACCGCAACGAAATATGATTGTGTTTGCCATTTCATCTCCAATTTTAGCCCTCAAAATCTGAGCACAATCAGTTCTGCTCATACCGTAACTGAACTGATTTTGCCCAAAGATTCTTGCGAACCCCCGTGGATTCGTCCTATAGTCAGGCAGTTTGGCCAGGATGCTCCTGATTTCCTTTCTCCCCTTATCCTTTCTCCATTAGCATTAGGGTCACCTTCATATTGCTGTACTCGGACTGGATACATACCGGGGTCAGAAGCAGGGGTGTTCTGTGGTGGTGGTTGCTTCATTGGAGAACTAGCGTGTGCAGTCTCACCCACAGCTACTTCTGAAATAAGATTTCCCAAAGAAGGATAAAGTGTAGGTGTAGTGGAATCATACTTCCTGAGTTCCTTTATGCACTCCACAACTTTCCTGTTCCTTGTGTTAATTCCCCTTGCCTCACACAATGCATATAAGTCACCCTTGGAAAAACGCTCATAGTTAGGAAAGGTGTTAGAAAGAGAGGTTTGAGGTATTTAACAGATGGTTGAGGAATGGAGACAGTGGGAGCTGTGAGAGTATTAACAGAGTCAAAGTCTGTGCTTTGCTGAGAAATTGGGGAGAGAGGTACAGAAACAGCAGAATCATCTACAGCAGAATAACCAGGAGAAACTATAGCATTTTCAGTGTTAGCAGATCCGGTTCGTCTTAGCAAAGTAAGCCCAGAAAGAGCTTCCTCTGCTCCCTAACCAGGTCGCTAGACTCAGCTATCTCTTCAGGCCAAGTGTACATAATGCGGTTCTTCCGGATAGAGACCGCCTTCTGTACACCTTGTTGATTTACCATGATAGATCTCTGAAGCCACAATTGCGCTCTATCTAATGTCTTTGTTGTCTGGAGCCTGGTCCTAAATTCAGTAATGAACTTCTCCCATCTCCAGACATCAAAGGTACCTTCCAAAGGGATACACCGACAAGTACCCTTGGACCAGTTATTCCACTTTTTGAGGGGTCTCATGGCCCGAGCTCCAAACGCGGACTTCATGTACCGCAAAGCTGTTTGGCTATTTTGAAAAGCCTCCCCTCTCCTCTGAAACATGGACGGCACATTGCCCATGGCGATTTGAATAAACACTTGCACCAAGTTTAGGAGCAACACTGCCGGGTGCCTTCTTTCACAGTGCTAGCTTGCTTCCGACTCCGATTAGTATACACGGCTTCCCTGCTGGTATGCTAGAAACCTCAACCCAGTGGATTTGTACGACTATACAGTTCAGCAACTACCACTCGCTCCCCAACCCCAGTACTGACACTGTTACACGTGGGGTGGGTTTCAGATTCTGCTCCTCACAGGTTGAAGGCTGAAACAAGCGTGTCGCTTTCTCCCGTTTCACGTAGACGAGCCC
The DNA here is from genome assembly GCA_018402905.1 of Glandirana rugosa. Lineage (NCBI taxonomy): Eukaryota > Metazoa > Chordata > Amphibia > Anura > Ranidae > Glandirana > Glandirana rugosa. Next base: position 189,958 of record BLSH010346738.1, on the reverse strand, counting down.
AAAGTACACACGTTTGTTTCGACCTAACCCGTGCAGCCAAACAACCCCAAAGGTACAATGAAATCCTCACTATACAAACATTGGCTGCAGTCTATCCCTTGATGATATACTGAAAAATGGAGATGCTGGTTACCGATTACACACGGAAAAGTATAATATCTCTACCGGGAACTCAAACTATGCAGACAACACTATCTCTATAACAGTAACCACAAATTAGCACAAAACAAACCTGATTTTTATCAAAACTGAATCCGATACAAGAATGATAGTTTGTTGAAAAATAATAGTTATACAACAAAAATGAGTCAGAATCCTATGAATGAGCTGCTTAAACCAAATTGCCTACATGAAAAACCGAGAAAGATACAAAACAGTTATATCCAAAAACGTAGACGTAACACAAAAAACAGATGAACTATATTAAAGTGTTAAATCTGAACAAAAATATAAACAAAGCTGTCTAAAAACAACTGCAAAATGTCACTGAATACTGGAATTAAATTAAAAATGGAGAGACTCCTCTCAAAACCGGAGTTCAGTTCATAAATCACGTAATGACTCAATAAAGTGTTCTTTTTAGACAAAAGCGTAAAAACAGTCAAAAATGAAAAACTAAAAAAAGACAAAAATAATGATGACCAAGATGGCAACTAAAACACATGGGTTTCAACACCACAACACCAAATTGGCATGAAGTTGTTACAACCTCGTGACTAATGGAGAGAATGGCGCCTAAACACGTGTTGGGAACAAAATGGCGCTAAACACGTGGATTTTGGTGTAGGAACAAATAGAACACTAAAAACAAATTACACAGAATTTAGATTTGAAATAAAGCGTAGACACTAAACTATCTTCAGTGAATACTGATTCTCGGTTGTGCGGCGTAATTCGTCACTCAAAACAGAAACTCAGTACAAAACTGGGATGTCTGTGCTCAATTTAAAAACTTCAGCGTCTTCAACCACCAGTTTCACTAACAAAATGAGTTGCGCTATAAACGAACAGCTCTGGAGTTAAAACCAGTGTAAAAAGCACAGAATCTCATCAAGTACTAACACTGTCTAAATCCGCAAAAGCCAAGCTCAGCAAGTACACAATCTTATTGTTAAACTAAATGGTTCCCCGCCGGTAAACACAGCACAAAGACTTATTCGCTCACACTCCACTACAATGATAGCTCAGACAGAGATAAGTAGCCGTCTAACAACAAAGTAATCCCACTTGGTAAAATGATATACTGCTGAAATTAACAGACATTCTATTTTTTTTTTTTTTTCAAATATAACTTTTATTAGTATTATTAACACCCGGCAAGGGGTGAGCGCCATCACAACACAATAAAATTAAAAAATTAAAATTAAAGAAGGCAACATGCGGTCTAAACAAAGTTCAAATCGGTAGTCACAAGTGTTCTCAACCCACTATCCTAGTGCAAATCTGGTTGCCATCTTTCCTTAAGTACGAGTGATCTAGCACTTCTCCCCTTACCGGCCTTTTTCTTATAGAATAAAACAAAGGAAAGGGAAAAGAACCGAATGAGTAGGTATACAAAATAACAAAGAGTAACAGAGAGAGAAGAAGAGAAGGAGGAAAAGAGAGAGGAGAGAGAGAGAGAGAAAGGGAGGGGGGGGCGGGAATATGTGCGAGGCGGTGACGGCAGTCATTTAGGTTTCTGGGTGGTCAGCTCGGTGGACAGATATATGGCAATCTACGGGGGGGGTTGTAGTAAATAACGCTTTACCCTCTTCTGACAGGATGAACATGTTCCAAAACCCCCATATTTTATTGTATTTCTCTCGTTTGTGCTGGGAGGTAAGAATTAGATCCTCCATCTTATTGATCTGTTCCACCTTATGGAGCCAGCAGGTTATAGAAGGTGGGTCTTGCGTTTTCCACAGTAAGGGAATGCGAGATTTGGCTGAATTCAGCAGGTGACGGAGGATGGATCTATTTTAGATTTTGGGGGGGATTTGGGATACGTGGAGGAGGAAGAAGGCAGGGTCCATCAGGATCTGGTGTTACGTGATTTTTTGCACAGTATTATGTATTGTTGACCAAAAATACTGTAATCTGGGACAGGACCAGAAAATGTGTAGTAGAGTACCTCTACTCTCCCTGCATCTTCAGCAGCAGTCTGAAGACTCTGGGAAGCATGCATGGAGTTTGACAGGTGTGTAGTACCACCTGGTGAATAATTTGAAGTTAGCTTCCTGGGTCTTGGTGGCTATAGATGATTTAAGGGTGAATCTGATCATAGATTGGACTTGAGTTGTCGTAAAGGTGCGGTTAAGGTCTGTCTCCCATTTGGTCAAGCATGGTAGGGGGGGTTGGTCTGTCGGAGTGTTTAATAAGGAGTAAGACTTCGATAAAACTTTGGGGAGGTCCTCCGTGTCTGTGCAGTATTCCTTGAAGGTCGTCAGAGGTTGGCAAAACCTAGTTGGATTAGGCAGGGATTGCAGGAAATGGTGTAATCGAAGAGCCGGCCAAAACGATAGTGAGTACGGACCTTCATTGTTTGTCAGGGTGGCAATCGATGGCCAGCGTCTGTCCCGCAGAAAATCTGCGGCCCGGTCCAGGCCCGCGTCTTGCAGGTGTCTGTAGTCTCGTGAGGAGAGACCTGGGGAGAACTGAGGATTGCCAAAAATAGGGTATAGTGGGGAGTCTAGTGTTGTCAATGGTGTCTGTATAAGCAATTGGGAACATAAATGAAGTGTCGTGCCGATATGTGGATGTGTTTTGAGACCTGGTGGTAGTAGACTGAAACACCAAAGTGCACTTTTCAAAGGGATATGTGTCTGTTTCTGCTCTATCTGCGCCCATAGTTTTCTGTGTGCATGACGTCTCCAGTCTATGATCCTACCTAAGTGTGCCGCCAGATAATATTTCTTAAGATTCGGCACTGCGAGGCCACCGCATTGTTTTGGTAGAGTCAAGTGGGCATAGGAAAGATGGGGTTTTTTGTAAGCCCAGATAAATCAAGTGAATAAGGATTGCATTTGTCTAAGATATGTCGGAGGTATTTTGATCAGCAGGGCCTGAAATAGGAATAGAAATTTAGGTAGTATCACCATTTTGATAAGGTTACATCTCCCAAACCAGGTGTGAAGTTCTTTATGCCATTTCTCCAAAAGGGTACGAGTGGTGGTCGCCAGTGGCGGAAAGTTCAATGAAAATGTACGGGAGGGGTCTGCCGGTATGTAAGTACCCAAGTACTTCAGCGCCGTAGGGGTCCACTTGAATCTAAAGTTAGTTTGTAGGTTTTGTCGGAGGCTATTGGGAAGGGCAATTCCCATAGCCTCCGATTTGTCGAAATTAATTCTAAGGTTTGCTAGGCGGCCATATACGTTAAATTCTTGCATAAGATTAGGGAGGGACATGGTAGGGTTGGTGAGTGGTCTGTAGCTTCCACAGTTTGCCGGGTCTTTACACTCTTTGGGAATAACGGAAATATGTGCTCTCAGTAATTCTTGGGGGAAGGGGTTATCTGCTTTGATATCATTAAACAGTCGTACCATCTGAGGGCCAAGGGTTGTCTGGTAATAAGCTATAGTCAAGCCGTCAGGGCCAGGAGCTTTTCCAGGTTTAGTCGATGCCACAGCTCTCTGTAGCTCTTCTAGTGTAATAGGCAGGTCAAGTTCTGTCTGTGTTTCCATGGGTAGTATTGAGAGGAGAAAGGATCTGATGTAGTCTTCAATGTCAGTCTGAGGGGGTGTCTGTTCTTGGAGGTTATAGAGTTTCGAGTAGAAGTCTCAAGGTTTGTGAAATTTGTTTGGGAAGTATCACCTTGTTGCCTCCCGGGGCAGTGATGTATGGGATGTATGAAGAGGATTTACGGTCTCTGACCTGGTTTGCTAGGAGTTTACCGCACTTATCCCCAAATTCGTACCCTAACCTTTGGCATGTCTGCAATGTAGCTTTAGCTCTAAAGTGTAGTAGGTCAGAGATTTGTTTACGAAGGAGCATAATGTCCGCATCTAACGTTGGCGTGGCTGCATGTTTGTGTCTAGCTTCTAATTTGTGTAGTTTGTCCAACAGGGATATTAGGTGTTTGTTACGTTCTTTTTTAATATGTGCTCCGTGTTTGATAAACACTCCTCTGATCACCGCCTTATGTGCTTCCCATAGCAGTCTGGAATCACAGCCCTCATGGTCGTTAGTTTGGAAATAATGGCGCAGTTCCTTTTGGACGTCCGCCAGAACCTCCGAGGTTTGCAGGAGGCTGTCGTTGAGGTGCCAGAATCGTGATCGGGAATAGAGCGTATCGGAGAGGGCATATATCAAGATAACTGCAGCATGGTCGGACCACGTTATATGTTCAATTTGTGTCTCCCGTACTGCAGGTAATTGGCCATGTGGAATCAAAAAGAAATCAATTCTGGAGTACGATTTGTGAGCCGGGGAATAGCATGAATAGTCTCTTTCTCCCGGGTGCTGTAGTCTCCAAACATCAACTAGCTGGGCCCTATGTAGAGACTGTGCGATGTTCTTTCTAATCCGAGGGGAAACCGAGGAGGAGCCCGAAGACGTATCAGTTGAGGGAATCAAAGGATTGTTAAAGTCTCCACCAAGGAGTAATTGGCCTTCCTGGAAGTCAGCAAGTAGTCTAAGTGTGGATTTAATAAAAGTGTCTTGATGAGCATTCGGTGCATATATTGTGGCTAGTGTCACCACATGTTCCCCTATTTTTCCCTTCAGGAACAAGTACCGTCCATGGGGGTATTTAGATACTTCGGTGCATGACCAAGGAAGGGTGCCCGACAGAAGTATCAACACTCCTTTAGATTTGGCTTCAGTATTGGCAGAGTGGTAGGCCATAGGATATTACCTATTCCTAAGGATAGGGAGTTTATCATTCCTAAAATGTGTTTCCTGGATAAACGCAACGTCGATATGAGCGTGCTTAAGGTCGGTAAGGAGAATACATCTTTTCTCAGGGGTGTTGAGGCCCCGTGCATTCAATGAGAGTAATTTAAGACTGGCCATCACCACATCGCACAACGGGAAATAAAGAAAGCAGAGATACCAATGGAAGAGGAAGGAAAAGAAGAAGAGAGTAGAAGAAGGTCAGGTAGTAGAGATATAAAGTGAAAACAGGAAGGTGAGATACCGCCCAGGCTACCGAAGCTTCGGACCGGGGCAATATGCACCTACTACTATGACAAGTAAACAACTTGTATAATTGCTCGCAGAGGCCAACTAGGGCAGCGCGTAGCAGGCCTAAGTGGGAGAGTGGGTAGAAATGGCACGAACAGAGGCGAGCCCAACCTCCCCAACCCCCCACATCCCTGTAACATAAACATACAAATGCAAGATATGGAAAATAACAAATATCAGTAAAAGCACCAAAAAGAAAAAGAGAAAACAAAAAAAAACACAGAAAACCAGAACCATTAACTGTAGAAGAAAACGGCTGACCACATCAATATATTAAACATATCCACCAGCATCCATAAATTTTAAGCTAGAGATGGGCCTTTTTCCTCAAAATGTAGAGGTTTCCCCTGGTATCCGGCTGGGAACTTACTAGTCAACCCTTCCGTTGGCACTGTGGGTGAGTATAGTTCGTGGCCATGCCAGCTTAAAAGCAAAGTCCGTGCCTCCTGTCCCCACAGAGGTAAAACTAGCAGATAGTTTTAAAGTTTAGAGAAACATAGAAAAGTGACGGCAGAAAAAGACTGAGTAGTCCATCGAGTCTGCCCCTTTTTATTTATTTATTTATTTTTTTTATATATATTTTTTTTTTTTTTACATTAACCTTGTTGTCTGACTATGGATTTATGTTTATCCCAAGCATGTTTGAAGTCATTTACTGTTGACTGTCTCACAACCTCTGTTGGTAGTTTATTCCAATCATCAACCACCCTTTTAGTAAAATAATACTTTCTAAGATTAGTTTTGAACTTCCTCCCAGTTAGTTTGAGGTCCCCGTGTTCTTGATTTTGGTTTAATATTGAAAAGACTGCCCTCCTGAACCTTATTCACCCCCTTGATGTATATAGAAACAAGGAGGAGGAGTAAACCTTTGCTTTGCTAGTTATGGGGATCTGCAGGAATGTTAGTTATGTGTTTTTTTATAGGAATCCCCGTCGTTCCTTTCTATGTACAGAGCTCCCTGCAACGTGCACAGGCAGGAGCAGGATGCTGTAGGGTGGAGTATCTGTCTCGTCTTCTTCCCCCCTCCCCCAGCGCATCGGGATCGAGACAACGTTATCATCCATAAGTCCTGTCCATAGGTCTCAGGAGGACGGTGCAAGGTGTCCCTAGTAATCACCCCTCCGAGAGTCATAGTGTCTGGAGACAAATGAGCCATAGCCAGCGCCAGGTACCCGGGCATATGTGGACCATGAAGGGACTCAACAAACATGACAGCGCTCTTGTATTAGCGGGGGATCAGAGCCCCAGTGTCCAGCGGTGGCTAATAACAAAAGAAAACACCCCGACGGGGCTCCTCTATTGATCCCATATATATTTGAGTCCAGAGGATATGAAAGGGAGACTTAGACGATCTGGGTGTTTACTCCCTCTGTGTCGCTGCCTGAAGGACCGTGCCCTTCCAAGCCTAGTGCAGGAGAGGGGTAGAGTGTCGTCACTAAGATCCCCCAAAGGCAGGTAATGTGGTGTCTCTTTGAGAGCAACAGTCTGAACTCCCAAAGCCTCTAATAGAGTTCGCAAAGCTTCGGTTCACTCCTGAGTACTGGCATGCACCTGTCCAAGTTGCAAGGTCTCCCCAGCAAAGCAACAGTGAAGAAGAGTCAAATAGCTGCAAAGTTCTCTGCGGGCCGGGGCCGTAATAAAAGTCTCACAAACCTTCTGGTCTCACGTATTCCAAAGTGTCAGTATGTACATACCTGAGAATCCTTGGGTCAGTCCTCCCGCCGATGGTCAGTCGGCTGTTCTCTGACTTGCCTGCGAAGTCTCCGGAGTCTCGGCTGAGAGTTGTCCCAAGTCGCCGAGTTACCCTGACGGCCCGTCGGACGTGGAAGGAGCACTAGCCAGTTCAGAACCGGGATCGGGTCCACAGCCATGAAGGTGAAGAGCTCTGGTAGTTCCTCTGGCACACGTAGTGTGTAGGAGCCTTGAGGTTTCCGGAACGTCACCGCTAGAGGGTATCTCCAGCAATAGGTGATGCCTTGATCTCTTGCCAGCTCCAGAACCGGATGGAGCAGGGCTCTCCATTGGAGAGTCGCCCTGGAGAGGTCTGGTAGCACCTTCACCGTAGCTCCATCAAAGTCCTGTTTGCCCGAGTCCCATGCCTTACGCAGAATGGCTTCTTTGTGGGTATATCGGTGTAGCCTACAAATCACGTCTCTGGGTCTTTCAGGATCAACTGATCAGGGTCCCAGGGCTCTATGGATCCAATCCATTTGGAAGTGAGTCCCCAGACATGCGGCGGAAGACTTCAGTCGCCGTAGCGACCAGATCCTCCGCACCCGTCGCCTCCGGGATGCCTCGGAGCCGAAGGTTGTTCCGACGGCTCTGGTCCTCAAATTCTTCCAATTGCAACTGCTGAAGGATGGCAGTCTTGGCTTGACTTCGTTGTGTCTCTTCCAGCTGGGTGAGGCGGCCTTCAATGGCAGTCAAGGAGCTCTCCCCCACCGTTATCCGTTCAGAGAGGGACTTAATGTCAGTTTTCACTGCTTGCAGCTCTTTGCGGTGCGCCTCCTCTACGCGGCCTATAAGGCCCTCAATGTCTGCTTTGGTAGGCAGTGCACGTAGCAGGGCCCGCAATTCCTCATCCGCTTGTAGGCCGGTGGGAGTGGATGGCGGGTCCCGTGCAGTGTGGCGGAGGTCCGGTGGAATGTCCCCAAATGGATCCGAGCTCAGCGAGGTAGAGGGTGATGCGGGGCCCACTTGTGTCTCTCTCTGTGAACCACGTGTAGCCGCCATTATAGTGCCGCTAGTGGAAGCCGACTGAGCGGAGAAGTATTTCCTCAGTTCTCCGCCTGATTTAGAGGAGCCGGTCACCCGTGGGATGCACTTTGATTTCTTCTTTTTGGTGGCGGGCATATCTTGCAAAAAAGGGTCAAATAGATAGGGATGCCGGGGAGACGTTCAGGAGCTCAAGGAAAACACGTCTCTACCCGGCCATGTCCAGACCACGCCCAGACATTCTATTTTTATCCTAGCAAGACTTACTATACATACAGAAAATGAAAACTTTAATCACATATAACACAGCACTCAATACATACAGCAACCGTTCAGAGCACACAGTACACAGATCATTCAATACACATTCACTCGTACACCTTTAGGTTATATTAACTGGGAATCTATAGAGGACTACAGTATAGATTATTCCACAATTAATAGACCTAACTCAAGTTAACCAACCCCTTCGTTATACAAAAAGAGATAAATGCAAAAGAAGGTTCTTTTGAGAAGCGGAGTTTACCTTACAAAGCGGAAAGAGAAAATCAAACCCGGCTTCAGCACAGCAAAAATTTTCAAAAAGTTTGTCTTACCAAACGGCTGGCCTTTGATCTGCTGAACAAGGACTCACTCCCCCTCGGTTCCCAGGTAAATTAAACCACCGTCGGCACACTATCCTGGTTCGCCATTAAATGTTGGGGAAATCTTAATATTACCCCGTTGTAATATTAATAAGGTATTCAGCTCTCTTTGTATAAGGAAATCCAAACGTGTTAGATATCAACCACTAATTCAGACGGAGGCTGTTTCACGGTCGATGGTCAAAATTGCCACTCTCAGGCTTTCTCGTTTATTTTATAGTGGCAAAACAGGGGTTTACAGTGGGAGGCGATGGCTATACAAACACCAGCCAATCAACCTCCAAGGCAGTCACATGATGTAAGCTCAACACAAATAACCAATGACACACATTCCAAAGATACAATAGAAAGGGACGGGTATGTTCATGAACGAACGAAGGCAGCACGCATGAGTTCCCGCCGAAAGGTGTGCAAAGATGCGCGCACCCCAGTTAACAATGAAACACACGTGGAGCTTAAAACCGCGCCAAACTCTATACACTGAATCCCACACGTGGTGTATTCTGCACCAAAGACCAGCATGTTAACTCATGATGGCTGTTTCGCTAATTCACGTGCATGCTTTTGCCGCCATTAACCATTAGCGTGAATCCTATTAAAATTTGATTCTTTTGGACCATATTTTATAGCGATTGTACTACTGTTCCATTAGAGGTTAAATTATGCACAAAAGTAAAATAGCTGCAGGTTTCTGTCACATGGATCAAACATGACAGAAAGCTTACAAACCATTCTCTTTACATAAAAAGCGATATACATCCCCACCAAACGGATTAATCTGCACATAATACAGGGTCCTTCCCGGTTGACGGTCATCTTCCGGTGCCGCGGAACGTGCATCACACCCCACAGATCCAGACCGGCATTCGCTCCAGCGTTAACCGCTCAGAGCGCCTGCCGGCCAGGATGATCAGAGGCGGGTAGTGTGCGGTTACCAGTTGATGGAAGATTTTCACTGCTTAGGTGTCTATCCTCTTTGTCCGTTAAACCCATAATCGCTATACACAGTGAATACTGGCAAACTGGCAAAAGGAGCTATAATGGCAATTTAAATGAAAACACATCCTAAGAAAAATGTCCACATAGATCCAATTAGAATTATTGATTCCTATATACCAGCACCAAAACCCCTCTAGAATAAGAAGTGTGGTATAAATGTCCTGACCACTGCACCCAGGGCTTATAAAGTCTCTCTACATGGTCTACAACCATATGGATTTCTTCTAGGCAGATAATTTGCACATTAGCTTTGAGAATTGTGGAACCTGTGTTCTCTTAAGTGGTGCACCCAGTCCCCTCACATTCCAGGACAGAACCTTACAGTCACCAGCCATAGGTCAGACTAGCATGCAAAGTACAGGTCCCCACATAAGGCACGCATATGTGAAGCATTCCAAGCAGCTGTAATACTGTACATTTGAAGAACAATAAACCATAAAACAAATTGTCATACTATCCGCTGCTTCTGGATTGGTGCATAACCATATACAAGTAATGCAAGAGCATAGATTATGAGTAAAGGTTTTGAAAGCGCTGATTGTTAGCAGCCGCAAATGCGTGGGCAATTCCTGGGTGTTACCGTCCCAAAAGCTCCCTCACATAGCAGGTTCTGATGTTCAACCTAAATAAGGATAAAAATTGCCAGCTTGAAGTATGGAAAAAAATCAAGTTAGATACCCTCCTAACAGTTATCAACGCACATAGTTCATAGTGTCAGCTCTAGCAGATCAGCACACCAAATTTGTAATCCACTATGTGCAAAGCCAGTGACATGTAGAGGGTCACCAGCTGTATCCAAGGGTGCAAGGTTTAAACAAGAGTGATCTATGCGTGAGATATATCTGGCAAGGCAATAAACTCTGTGGCATATATGGTGGCCTTAGTCAGTCTGTATACTTGTCCTCTGGAAGTGAAAGTGTCTATCAGCCCCATAGTAAATAAATGACTTTGTCTCAGGGGTCTGCCCAGGGGAACACGCTGATAATGCAAATACCACTGTTGTGCAGTAGATGGTGAAAAAGGATAAAGCTTCAGGTGGCATACAAAACTCCAGATAATAGTCACATGTTTTCCCAGGGACATAAGCGGCACCTATTCTCCATGTTATAAGTTCAAATGAGGAGCTGTAACAGGGCTAGACACTGACATTGCTGACTGCAACAGGCAAGACCGAAAAGGCTGAAGCTTGTAAACGGTAGTTGCAAATTTCCCCAAATTCATACCTCCCAACTTTGAGATGGGAATGAGGGACGCCTATTATCAAAAGTATGTAGGCATAGGACACACCCCGTCATGCCCCCTTAAAGGAGAATTATAGAAGAAAAGGATTAGTTAAACCCACAAGTACTTTTGTTTTTTTTTTTTACCACTTCTATTCCTTTATATTGGCTTTTTAAATTTACAAATGCAGCAATTTAGAAATTGGATGAAAGGTTTAGCATTGTAAAACACTTTGATAAATAGTACATTTTATATATAGATATGTGCATCAGACCAAAATGAGGGGACAAATGAAGAGGAATGAGGGACATTGTTCCAAATCAGGGACAATCCCTCCCAATCAGGGACAGTTGGGAGCTATGCCAAATTACCTCTATCCACACGAGGAAGAAGAAGCAACACATAGTACATCAGTCTGTCTTAGAAAATACCTTCCATCCGGAATCTAAAGGGCTGCCCTTGAGCAGCCTCTGGTGTGTTGAAAAAAATGGACTCTGCTGCTGTCGATCACTCAAAGTCGCGCAGGGTAGGCCATAGAGTACACAATCCCAGATTCTTTAAGCCGCCTCTTGTTGCAGCAAAAAGCTCTTTAAGTTCTGGGACATCAGTGGTTACTGTAGACAACATACTCTAAGAACACAAGCCTTTTATTTCTGCAAGCAAAAAGATACACCGCTCTCGCTTGCACAAATGGACAAACACTTATGGACAAATTACAACGTGTACAGTATGTCACAAAAGTGAGTGCACCCTCACATTTTTGTAAATATTTTATTATCTTTTGATCTGACAACACTGAAGAAATTATACTTTGCTACAATGTAAAGTAATGCGTGTACAGCTTGTATTACAGTGTAAATTTGCTGTCCCCTCAAAATAGCTCAACACACAGCCATTAATGTCTAAACCGCTAACAACAAAAGTGAGTACACCCCAAGTGAAAATGTCCAAATTGGCCCAAAGTGTCATTATTTTGTGTGGCCACCATTATTTTCCAGTACTGCCTTAACCCTTTTGGGCATGGCGTTCACCAGAGCTTAACAGGTTGCCTCTGGAGTCCTCTTCCACTCCTCCATGATGATATCACGGAGCTGGTGGATGTTAGAGACCTTGCGCTCCTCCTCCTTTTGTTTGAGGATGCCCCACAGATGATCAATAGGATTTAGGTCTGGAGACATGCTTGGCCTGTCCATCACCTTTACCCTCAGCTTCTTTTGCAAGGCAGTGGTCGTCTTGGAGGTGTGTTTGGGGTCGTTATTTTGGAATACTGCCATGTGACCTAGTCTCCGAAGGAAGGGGATCATGCCCTGCTTCAGTATGTCACAGTACATGTTGGCATTCATGGTTCCCTCAATGAACTGTAACTCCCCAGTGTCGGCAGCACTCATGCAGTCCCAGACCATGACACTCCCACCACCATGCTTGACTGTAGGCAAGACACACTTGTCTTTGTACTCCTCACCTGGTTGCCACCACTTACGCTTGACACCATCTGAACCAAATAAGTTTATCTTGGTCTCATCAGACCACAGGACATGGTTTCAGCAATCCATGTCCTTAGTCTGCTTGTCTTCAGCAAACTGTGTGTGGGCTTTCTTGTTCATCATCTCTAGAAGAGGCTTCCTTCTGGAACAACAGCTATGCAGACCAATTTGATGCAGTGTGCGGTGTATGGTCTAAGCACTGCCAGGGTGACCCCCCCCCACCCCTTTAACCTCTGCAGCACTCATACCTTTATTTCCCAAAGACAACCTCTGGATACGATGCTGAGCACATGCACTCAACTTCTTTGGTCGACCATGGCGAGGCCTGTTCTGTTAAACCACTGTATGGTCTTGGCCACCGTGCTGCCGCTCAGTTTGAGTCTTGGCAATCTTCTTAGAGCCTAGGCCTTCTTTATGTAGAGCAACAATTTTATTTATTTGCCATGAGGTGCCATGTTGAACTTCCAGTGAACCAGTATGAGAGAGTGAGAGTGCCAACATTAAATTTAACACACCTGCTCCCCATTCACACCTGAGACCTTGTAACACTAACGAGTCACAGGACACCTGGGAGGGAAAATGGCTAATTGGGCCCAATTTGGACATTTTCACTTAGGGGTGTACTCACTTTTGTTGCCAGCGGTTTAGACATTAATGGCTGTGTGTTGTTTTGAGGGGACAGCAAATTTACACTGTTATATGAGCTGTTATACAAGCTGTACACTCACTACTTTACATTGTATCAAAGTGTCATTTCTTCAGTGTTGTCGCATGAAAAGGTATAATAAAATATTTACAAAAATGTGAGGGGTGTACTCACTTTTGTGACATACTGTATATATTTCAACAATTACATAGAAATTCCTGAAGCGTTGTGTACAATTCTGAAGAGCCTGTTAGTGAGCCTAATCAGCCTAATTTATCAGTCACTAATAGGGGTTCTGTGTGCCCTGGTTTATCAGTAGAGGAAAAAAGGTAGTTCGAGTCAAAAATTCCTAACTACTTGTTAGTACAAATTATTACTCAGAACTTTACAAGCAAGAACATTCTATTAAAAGCCACCATTTTGTTACAGTATTCATATTGTTCTAAATTCAGCCATTCTTAGCTTACTATCACACTCTTAAAGTGGCTGTCAACTCATGACAACCACTTTAAACTACAAGTAAGCCTACAATAGGAGATATTCCCTGTATCTGCATGTGACAACGTCATCGGCACATGTGCTCTGAAGAATCGGCACTCGGGGCAGCCCAGGGTGCCATTTCTTCTGTTGACGTGCCGTAAATGACGGCTGCAGTTTCACCAAGAAATCCGGGAAAATAGACATTGCCACATTCTCAAAGTGGATTTGGCCTCGCCTTTCTCAGTACAAGGTCCTTACAGTTTAGCATTCTGGTCAGCAATGGCCGCGGGGGAGCACCAGGGATAGGAGGTTGTGCTGGCATTCTATAAGCCCGTTCCACCGCAAAAACCTTAGAAAAGTTTGCATCAGGGGAGGTGCGCTGAAGCCACGTTTCAATAAAGTCCCCAGGATTCTGACCCTCGGCTTTTTCAGGGAGGCCTACAATCCTGAGATTGTTCCTCCACAGGCAGTTCTTAAGGTCATCCACCTTTTGACACCAGAAAGAGATCTGTTTCTCTGTTGCAGTCCTCTTAACAGGCATCAGAGCCAAATCATCCTCCAGAGAGGAGATTCTCCTTTCTGTTTTGGTCACTCTTTCTTTCATTCTCTGCCTATCCTGCCCCAGTTTCTGCAGCGGCCGCCCAGCTGCTCCTCCTGTGTGGGGGGGCTGCAGGTGCCGTCTTGCTTTTCAGCCCAGGCAAAATCCTTGAGCCGATCCATGGCTGATAGAGAGCTTCCCTTGCTCATAGTGGCAGCTATACACTCAGTCCAGGGAGCTAGTTGATGGAGCTGGAGCATCTAATAGGTGGCAGGATGATTGCAGATTCTAGAGGTGCCTGAGGGAGCTCCTTCTAAGCACGTCCGGCCATCTTGGGTGCAGCTACGCCCACCATGGTATTGGATTTACGTATACATATATAATATGCACAGAGAAGTTGCAGTGGCTCTGGTATACCAGCTCCCATGCTTGGCCGGGATCCTCTTCCTTGATTCCCCCCTTGTGGCTATATTCGGCTAGGTTCGGATCTTAGGGTGAGTGTTCCTGCATTACTCTGACCTTCAATATGTTCTAAAAAAAATTGTATGACATGCACTTGCTATGATGCCCTTGCGTATATATTCATATTTTCTATTTGTATTCTAATATCTGCCCCTTCTATATTCTCCTGAAGTAGCGGGCAACTGCAAAACATGTTGAGAGCATGATGGCCTCAACATGGTGGGGGTGTAGGAACCATCAATATGGAAATTGTCTGTATTTTTTGCAAATAAAAATGTATTGATTTTTAACAAACCTTGTAAGGTCATTCAACGGTACCAAGAAAATCCTGCTGCCCCACTCTTTCCAAATTCTCTCCTAATATCACAAATTGCTTAAAATCTACAGTCTGTTACTAATGATAAATAATCCAGGTCTTGTCGTTTGTTTATCAAAGCATTTTTCTTTAGAAATGTCTGTATGTGTAGACTCACCGTACTAAAAAAAAGGTATAGGGGTGTTGCCGCACTACGGAAAATTGGTGTTGATTAGCTGCTGCCTCCACCTACAGCTGCAACCCAGCAGCTAGAATGGAAAAGTGTATATATATGTGATGTCAAGGTGGATTTTGGCACTGCTATCAAAGTGCCTGAGCAAAAAGTGTAGTGATCACATATGAACCAAGTCAATTAGTAGTATACAAGTTGGTGTGTATTGATAAGACGTAAAATATATAAAGTGCAGTGCAATGTGCATATGAGGTAAATAAATAAATATAAAAAATATAAATAAAATGTATATATATAAATTTCTTATGTTATAACCCCAAAGAATCCAAACAAATGACAATATATTATATCAGAAAACAGTATCAGAAAAAATATTCGATTATAAAATTAATAATACCAATAAATCTCAAAAATGCTTGTGCCAAATATCAGAATAAAAAATAATTATATATTAACCTGATGTGCAAAACGTAAAGTCAATACCAAAGTCCATATGAAGACACCAGTAAATGTCAGCACTAATTGGCTGAATTGAGTCCCTACATGATAGGGCAATCATGTAAAGCCGTTTTAACCACAAGTATTGCCTTTACAAGGATCTGAAGGACCGGAGATCACGCTCCTGGCGGGTTCGTGCAACACTCTCCTTGTTGCCATTCTCAATTCCAGCTTTGCGATCGACAGTCCTGGTGGGAAAGCAAGTAAGCAGGGTGTCGATCGCAAATCTGGAATTGAGAATGGCAACAAGGAAATATGGGTGTTACACGGACCCACCAGGAGCGTGATCTCCGGTCCTTCAGGAACTTCAGATCCTTGTAAAGGCAATACTTGTGGTTAAAACGGCTTTACATGATTGCCCTACAGCTGATTGGGACTCAATTCAGCCAATTAGTGCTGACATTTACTGGTGTCTTCATATGGACTTTGGGATTGACTTTACGTTTTGCACATCAGGTTAATATATAATTAATTTTTATTCTGATTTTTGATATTTATTGGTATTCATTTTATAATCTAATATTTTTTTTCTGATATTATATATTGTCATTTGTTTAGATACCTTGGGGTTATAACATAAGAAATGTATATGTATACATTTTATTTATATTTTTTATTTATTTATTTACCTCATATGCACATTGCACTGCACTTTATACTCTCTATATATTTATGTCTTATCAATACTCACACACCAATTTGTATACTACTAATTGACTTGGTTCATATATGATCACTACACTTTTTGCACAGGCACTTAGATAGCAGTGCCAAAATCCACCTTGACATCACATATATATACTTTCTCCTTACGTTCACTGACAGACGCAGCTCTTCATTGACTTTATGGGGTTTTATGTTCGTCCAACTAGGAGTTAACTAGGCAGGGAAAAGAATCAGCTGGCCCCTCCCCTGGGGGCCGTCCTCTCTTCCTACATCAAACCCCCTCACAGTATAGCTCTTCAGTTTCAATGCCTAGTTCGCAAGGAGTTGACCTGGCTTCCCTATAGGGAACTGCGGTCCTGATATGACCATTTTTTATTTTTTACTGCAATCAAGATGATCTGCTATCAAGAAGCCGGTCGGGGCATAGAGAGTCCTGGAGCTCTGTACTTTCCCCGACCTGGCCGACATGATGCGAGCCAGTCCCGCTAAGGGGGACCCGCCGCATGTTACCCGTTCCGTGCGGGAGGCCCGGGGTGAAATCCCCCCTTGGTCCCCTTTACCGATGCGCTCGGCAG
>BLSH010346738.1:125817-159063 GCA_018402905.1 Glandirana rugosa | reverse complement strand
TACTGTGGGTCTCCGTCTCCGTACTACCCTTAACATCAAAACGTTGTCGACCTCCAGGAGATTTTTTCTACATTTTTATATACGCGTGTGGGTCAGGTTTTTATAATTTATAAGTGTTTTGAATTTACCCTCCTCTTTTTTCTGACTTACCCATGTCCTGTTTTCTCCTTTTACGTATGTACCTCAGGTTAGTTTCTGTCCACGTTATCGGTCTCCGTGGAGACATTACTTAGGAGTATATACGTATGTCTTCGGTCGTTTAAAGGAAGTATTATCAAACCCTCTACTCCTAGTAGGATGAGCATAACCCCATGTGTCATAAGAAGGCTGTGTCTGTCAGTGAACTCAGAGAAAAGGATTTTACGGTAAGTTATACAAAAAATCCTTTTTTTTTTACCCCCCCCAAACTATTATGAAGGAAATTTGCTGGCTTCTGTATGCATATATGAGGATTCATTACAGAGGTGCCTCTGGCTATTGCACCTGTCTTTGATTGGACTCCATGTATGCATTTTCCTCTTTTGTCCTGTACCCATTCAGTCTTTTTTCTCCTCCCATTTAAGTTTTGTGAATATTTAATATTTTTGGACTGGGTGTGCGCATATATTTTTACATCTTTTTTAGAGGACCTCCAGCTGTTGCAAAACTACAATTCCCATCATGCCTCTGCCTCTGGGTGTCATGCTTGTGGCTGTCAGTCTTGCTATGCCTCATGGGACTTGTAGTTCTGCAACATCTGGAGGTCCGCTAATTGGATATCCCTGCCCTATTAAGGGGACAATGACAAGACGTTATATTGCAATTTTCTCTCTTTTTGATGGGGAGATTCACTTTGCAGTCTCCATTTAGAGATCCTTGCTGACCATTCCACCATTTCCAAATGCCCTGGTTTCCCTTTGATACACTAAGCCAGACATATTTATTTACCTCATATAGGTGAATAGTAATGTTTATTGGGACATATATCTTTTATATAGAGAAAAACATGGCAGTATACATAAGTACAACTATAATATGTTCCTAATATTTGTGGATAGTATAATGACGGGAGAGGTATCAGCCGATTGGAGGAAAGCCAATGTGGTGCTAATATTCAAAAAAGGGCAGAGGTATATTCCTGAGAATTACAGGCCAATCAGCCTAACATCAATAGTGGGTAAATTACTGGAGGGGATAATTAGAGACTATATCCAAAAATTAACTGAGGAGGGTAATATCATTAGCAGTAATCAGCACGGGTTTACGAGGGGTCGTTCCTGCCAGACAAACCACCTAACATTCTATGAGGAAGTGAGCGGCCATATAGATGGGGGTTCAGTGGACGTAGTTTACCTGGATTTTGCAAAGGCTTTTGACAGTTCCCCATAAACGCTTGATCTACAAGCTTAGATCTGCAGGTATAGACCATAAGGTTTGTTCTTGGGTAAAGAACTGGTTACAGGGGCGTGTCCAAAGGGTGGCAATTAATGACGTGTACTCTGACTGGTCTAGGGTGACGAGTGCGGTACCCCAAGGATCTGTCTTAGGACCAATTCTGTTCAATCTATTCATTAATGACCTAGGGGAAGGGATTGATAGCTCTGTCTCAGTTTTTGCTGATGATACAAAAATAAGCAGGTTAATAACTTTGCAGCAGGATATTAGCATTCTACAGGATGACCTGAATAAATTAACGGAGTGGGCAGACAAATGGCAGATGAGGTTCAATGTAGAGAAATGTAAGGTAATGCACTTGGGGGCAAAAAAACAAAAAAGCTCAGTACTCTCTAAGAGGCGAGCCTCTGGGGGACTCAAGAATGGAGAAGGATCTGGGGGTCCTAGTAGATGACAGGCTGAGCAATAGCATGCAATGCCAAGCTGCAGCAACCAGGGCAGGTAGAATATTAGCATGCATAAAAAAAGGGATATGCTCCAGGGATAAAGCTATAATACTGCCACTTTATAAAACCCTGGTTAGGCCGCATCTGGAGTATTCTGTCCAGTTCTGGTCACCGGTCCTCAGAAAGGATGTACTGGAGCTGGAGAGAGCCCAAAGGAGGGCAACTAAACTGATAAGGGGAATGGAAGACCTTACTTATGAAGAACAACTGCAGGTGCTGAACTTGTTCTCTTTGGAGAGGCGACGCTTGAGAGGGGACATGATTGCGATGTATAAATATCTCAATGGGGATCCTTGTATAAAAAATAAACTGATTAGTCTGAGGGAATGTAGTAGGACAAGGGGACACATATTGAGACTGGAAGAAAAGCGGTTTAATCTGCGAATGCGCAGGGGGTTCTTCACTGTCAGGGCAATAAAGATGTGGAACACTCTTCCACAACTAGTAGTGACTGCAGGTAGTATGGGTATATTTAAAAAACTATTGGATATTTATCTCAATAAATATAACATACAAGGATATGGGTACTAACAGGCGTACACCTACACTGGTTGAACTGGATGGACTGTTGTCTTTTTTTTCAACCTTAGATACTATGTAACTATGACAGTTTTTTTCCTTTGATAATTGTTTATGAATGTAATGCTTTGTATTACGTTTATTATTTATTGTCTTTTAATAGTCTGCCTTTTGTATTCATTTAGAACTTGTAAACGCCTCATTGTTCCTGAGGAAGCACATAGTGGAGCCTGGGGGTAACCCATCAAGTTCTTTCCCATGTCTATGTATATCCTGTATATCAAGTAGAAATTACCATCAGTGAAGAGATTCCTTGTTACTCTTTACAAATTTTTAATTGTATCAATAAAGGATTTTACATTTTATTTTTTGACTGTTTTGAACATTTGTGGCACCATGAACATCCCTCCTTCTTCCTTTTAAATATCTTCATGATCTGCTTGTACAGATGTTTAACTATACTACAAGTCTAACTAAACTCATGCCAGTTCCTGACTAAAATGATGCCCTCTAATTAGGGCTGGAATGGGACAAAAATTTGGCCCTGGACTTCGTCCAGTCCGGCCCACTTTAACTGTGTAAACGCGCACAAAAAGAGTATGTAAACTACGCAATTGCACAAAAAAAAAAAAAAAACATGGGATGGATGTGGCACGGATGAGAACTGATGTGGCATGGATAGGGATGAATGAGCAATGGATGGAGATGGATGTGGATGGGTGAGCCTGGGATGGGATGACTGAGCCATGGATGGGGATGGCCGACTATAGTTGGGGATGGCTGAGCGTGAATGAGGATGACTGAGCATGGATGGGGATTAATGGGATGGCTGAGCACAGATGGGGATGGCTGAGCACGGATGGGGATGGCTGAGCACGGATGGGGATGGATGAGATGGCTGAGCACGGATGGGGAATGATGGGATGGCTGAGCACGGATGGGGCTGGATGAGATGGCTGAGCACGGATGGGGATGAATGGGATGGATTAGATGGCTGAGCATGGATGGGGTGGTTGGGGATGGATGGGATGGCTGAGCACAGATGGGGATGGATGGGATGGCTGAGCACGGATGGGGATGGATGGGGTGACTGAGCACGGATGGGATGGCTGAGCACTGATGAGGATGGATGAGATGGCTGAGCACAGATGGGGATGGCAGAGCATGGATGGGGTGGACCTACCCCGCATGGCAATCATTCATCACTAAGCTTAGCGCTTTCTTGCGAGTTGCAATACACACTTTGTTCGCTGAACTTGCTGGTTCCTGCTCCGCAGTTCCTCTTGGTTGCAGCAGCTCCCTACGCTCCTCCCATCCCGTGAGTGACATCACACCGCCGGGCTGGGAATACAAAGCGCCTTAGGGGGAGAGAAGTAGCAGGCTAGCAGCGCTGAGGGATGGATGGTGCTTGTGCCGGTTGCTGGAGCGCACTCGGCCCACTGTCGCAGACTAGTGTAGACAGAGAGACGACTACAGACAGTACACCTAGCAGTGCCAGCTACTGCTAGTGTGCACTGTGTGAAGCACTGCCAGGACTTCGCCCCTTTCTTGTACTGGCCCGGCCCTGCTTATAGACCGTACAGCCACGGTGCTCAAAGTAATGGATGCACAGGCTGTCTGTCACTCAAACCGGCCCATTGAGCCATCGGCCCATCAGGAAACTCCCGGTAGTCCTGATGGCCAGTACATGCCTGCCTATAATGGGTTCCTCAAAACAATAAGACAGCTCATGTATCTTTTTTTTTTTTTTTTTTCAAATCTCCATATTTATTGACAACTGACAAGGGCATAACATTACATGAGATGTCAAGCGATTCAACGTACATGAACATAAAAGGTTTCCCATAGGGATTACAGGAGAGAGAAAATAAACAAAACAGCCAGACTCTTCATATTCATGCAATAACCTCGAAAAAGACCGAGCTGGGCAATAGCGTACAACTAGCTTAGCCCTGGGCCCCTCCTTCCATTCTGGGGGGCCCCTGGCTATCAACTCAGAGACTCTGCCTATCAAGGAATATACAACCCCTGTCCCTGTCTTTTTTCTATATAGTAAGAGAGACGCGTAGAGGTCAGGAAAACAAGAAAGAAAAGAGGAGAAGAGAGGAGGAGGGAAAGATGGGGCAAAGAAAAAAAAAAAAAAAAAAAGAGGGGGGGGGGAAGTATGCGAGACAGCGAAGGTGTCCAGCAGTGTGGTTTGTAGATAAATCTATTTACTAGATATTATAGCCCTCCGGAGGGCGCGGAACTCAGTAGATTTTTGCCCTCCTCGGACAGGATGAATGAATTCCATAAACCCCATGTCTTAGTGTATTGTTCACGTTTGTGTTGAGAGGTTAAGATCAGATCCTCCATCCTATTTATTTGCTCTACCTTATTAAACCAGCAGGCTATGGATGGAGGGTCCCGTCTTTTCCAAAAGAGAGGGATACAAGATTTGGCCGCGTTCACCAGGTGTCGCAGTATGGATCTACTGTATCTTTTGGGCGATATCTGCGAGACATGGAGGAGGAAAAAGGCCGTGTCTTTTGGAACCTGGTATTCCGTAAATTTCTGCGCTATCGAGTGTATCGTCGACCAATAGGTTGTTGGGGGCAAGACCAAAAGATATGTAAAAGATTGCCTCTGTGCTTTTGACATCGCCAACAGCGGTCTGTGGTTGTAGGAAAGCAGGAGTTAAGTCTATCAGCGGTATAATACCACCTGGTCAGAAGCTTAAAGTTTGTCTCCTGGATCTTAGAGCATAGGGACGATTTCAAAGAGAAGTGGATAATGTTTTGGACTTGAGTCATCGTAAAGGAACAGTCTAGGTCCGATTCCCACTTAGTCAGACATGGTAGATGTGGTTGCTCTGCTGGTGTGTTTAGCATGTTGTAAGACTTAGACAGAACTCGAGGTAAGTCGTCAGATTCTGAACAGTATTCTTCGAACGTCGTTAAGGGACGGTGGAACCTCGTTGGGTTGGTTAGAGAGTGTAAGAAGTGGTGTAGTCTAAGTGCAGGCCAAAACGGTAGATGGTATGGTCCTTCCCTGTCCATTAATGATTTGAGATCAGGCCAATGACCGTCCCGCAGGAAATCTGCGGCTCTGTCGAGGCCAGTCTCCTGTAAGTGTTGGTAATCTCTTGTGGACATGCCCGGGGGGAAGAGTGGGTTGCCTAAGATGGGATATAGTGGGGAGTCTGAAGTCGTCAAAGATGTTTTCCTGAGTACTTGTGAGCTGGTACATAGGGTGGTACCAATCAACGGATGGGCCTTCAAAGCAGGAGGTAAGGAGTCGAAGCACCAAAGTGCTCCTTTCAAAGGTATGTGTGTCTGTTTCTGCTCCAATTGTGCCCATAGTTTGCGGTCCATGTGGCGGGTCCAGTCAATAATCCGAGCTATATGAGCTGCCTGGTAATACCTTCTAATGTTCGGGACTGCGAGCCCTCCGAGTCGCTTCGGCAGCACCAGATGCATGCGGGAGAGACGGGGTTTTCTATGTGCCCATATAAAACGCGTGAATAGGGATTGTATTTGCCTAAGAAATGTCAGAGGGATCCTAATCGGCAGGGCCTGGAACAGGAAAAGAAACTTAGGTAGGATACACATTTTTAAAAGATTGCATCTCCCGAACCAGGAGTGCAGGCCTTTATGCCAGTGATCTAGCAAGTTACGAATTTTAGATACTAAGGGAGGGAAATTCAAAGCAAAGGTCCGGGTAATATCAGCTGGTATATATGTACCCAAATATTTCAGCGCAGTAGGTGTCCACTTAAAACGAAAATTAGATTGCAGTGTCTGTAGAAGGTTGTTAGAAAGCGCTATTCCCATCGCTTCCGATTTGTTGAAGTTAATTTTAAGGTTTGCTAAACGACCATAGGTATCAAATTCTTTCATAAGGTTAGAGAGTGAAATTATAGGATTGGTGAGAGTAAATAAAAGGTCGTCCGCATATGCAGCAATCTTATGTGCAGTTTTACCGATAGTTAGACCTTGGATATCGGGGTTCCTTCTGATTCTACAAAGAAAGGGTTCCAATGAGAGGGCGAAAAAGAGAGGGGAAAGCGGGCACCCCTGTCGTGTGCCATTGGTGATTGTAAACTGGTCAGACAGGATGCCATTGGCTTTTACTTGGGCTGTGAGATGAGAATATATACCTCTTATCCAATTAATCATATTGTCTCCTAGCCCTACATGTCAGAGCAAGGAGAACATAAAATTCCAATTCACTCTATCAAACGCTTTCTCAGCATCTGTGCTGAGAAAGACGCATGATGTACGAGACGAAGCGGCCATGTGAACTAGATTAAGGACTTTCGTTGTGTTGTCCCGTGCTTCCCTGGTAGGGATGAAGCCTACTTGATCTAGATGTATTAGGGGTTGCATATGTTGAGCTATTCTATTTGCTAAAATTTTGGTGAACAGTTTCAAATCTATATTTAGAAGTGAGATGGGTCTATAGCTTCCGCACTGTGAAGGATCTTTATCTTCTTTAGGGATCACCGACACATGCACTCGCAATGCTTCTCGGGAAAAAGGTTTATCTGCCTTTATGTCATTAAATAGCTTAACCATGTGTGCTTATAGGAGTGTTTGGTAATACACTAGGGTAAACCCGTCCGGTCCAGGAGCCTTCCCCTTTTTTGAAAGCGATACCGCCTTCTGTACTTCCTCTAGCGTGATGGGTAAATTCAGTTCTGTCCGTGCTTCTTCCGACAGTGAAGGAAGGAGTGACGTCTTAATGTAGTCGTCAATGTCAGTCTGAGGGGGAGTTTGGTCAGGCAGATTGTAGAGTTTTGAGTAAAATTCCCCAAAAGTTTGTGAGATTTGTTTGGGAAGAATGACCTTGGTGCCTCTCGAGGTGGTAATGCCAGGAATGTATGAAGCTACTTTGCGTTCCCTGACAAGATTAGCTAGGAGTCTGCCACATTTATCGCTTGACTCATAACCAATTTTTTGGCAGGTCTGCAACGCCGCTTTCGCTTTATAATGCAAATGTTCCAAAATTTGGTTCCGAAGCAGTATAATTTCCGCGTCTAATGTAGGTGTAGATGCATGCTTGTGTTCCCCCTCCAGTTGGTGTAGTTTCTCCATCATGGAGGCTAACTGTTGATTGCGTAGTCTCTTAATACGCGCGCCATGTTTAATTAGGACCCCACGGATAACAGCTTTGTGAGCTTCCCAAAGGAGCCCAGGATCACAACCTTCATATTCATTCGTAGTGAAGTAATGATGTAACTCTTGCGTGACCTCTTTCAGTACTTCTGGAGTTTGAAGAAGGCTGTCATTTAGGCGCCAGAATCTGCATCTAAAAGAGTTTGTGTCAGAGAGCGTGTAGGTTAAGGAAATTACGGCATGGTCGGACCATGTAATATGACCTATATGTGCATCGCGAACCGCTTGTAGTTGGCTATGGTGGATAAGAAAGAGATCAATTCTGGAATAGAGTTTATGTGAGGGGGAATAGAACGAATAGTCTCGTTCCCCCGGGTGTTGCAGTCTCCATGCATCAGTTAATTGAGCTCTGTAAAGGGATTGTGCTACCTTTTTCCTAACTCTGGGGGGCACCGAGGAGGAACCAAGTGAAGTGTCAGTGGATGGGATCAGGGGGACATTCAAGTCTCCACCTAGGATTAACTGGCCTTCCTGAAAATCCACGAGCAAGTCTAGGGTGCGTCTAAGGAAAACGTCTTGATGAGTATTGGGTGCGTAAATCGTGGCGAAGGTCATCAATATGCCTCCTACCTTTCCTTTTATAAAAAGATATCGTCCTAAGGGATCCTTGCGTTCGTCTATACCTGACCAGGGTATTTTTCCTGAAATGAGTATAGACACTCCTTTCGATTTTAGCTTCTGTATTAGTGGAGTGGTAGGCTATTGGGTACATCCTATTTCGGAGGACTGGGAGTCTATCGTCTCTAAAATGTGTCTCCTGAATAAACGCAACGTCTATGTGATCCCGTTTCAAGTCAGCAAGTAGCATACGCCTCTTTTCAGGGGTGTTGAGTCCCCTAGCATTCAATGATAGCAGCTTAAGACTATCCATCGCCACCTCGCATGGGAAAAAAAAGTGGGGGGTGGGGGGGGGGGGAGAGAAAAACTCAGTAGGGAGAGAAGGACCAGGAGAAGAGTAGGAAAAGTTAGCGGGGTGCAGGGAGCAAAGAGTCACACCCCAGAAGGGGAGAGAGAAGAAGAAATAGGAAAGGGAGTAGAGTGGAGGGAAAGAATTGTAGGCAAAAGACAAACCAAATATTGTCTATAACACTCGTTGCCCCTGTTACAGGGGACCAGTGTCAACCTAGGTGGGAGACTGGTTGGAACAGGCACCTCAAGCGAGACCCCAGCTCCTCCCCCGCCATCCCCCCGGCTTTGTGTAATGAACAGATACACGTTATATATTAAAATTAACAGCAGCTATAGAACCATAGAACATTACCAACAAAACATAGTTTCTGAATTAGAAATAAAAGCCTCATATGACCTCTATGGGGGGGCTGATTCCACCTGGCAACCTCTCCCCCCCCCCCCCCCATTGGCCACTATACTTTATCTCCAAGCCAGCCCTCCCCCTAGAAAGTAAACCCCAGAAGAAAAGTATATAATGACACTTCAGCAGTTTTAAAGGAGGACTAAGGTAGTAGCTTATACCATATTATAATGCTCACAGGGCTAACCCAGTTTATGACTCTGACCACATTGAGTACTAAAACCCCTTATTACCTGACCGACCATAAACCAAAACTCCCAGTCCGCTTTTCCAGATGGGATATAGTAGTGCCAGGACAAAAGGGATCGGGTTCACTATATATAGAGACAGTACGTAGGTGGTCTTCTTACCCATCCCTCTCCTACTGCTTAGTGCCTCACTCCCCTGTTGCCTTAGGTGGGACCCCACGCTGCATCCCCAGAGTGACAAGTAAATGGATTCTTGTTGACAGGGGGTCCCCCTGTCATCTAATGGCCCCTCTCTCCGCTGGGGATCAGGGTTCACAGAAGGACCTCTGAATGGGACACAGCGCTCTAGGGTCTCCAGACCAGTCTCCCATCCCCTCAAAGGAGCAAAACCAAACCAAGTTCGTTGGATCAAAGTACATCAATCGGCTCATTAAGGTCTCTGCAGCGGAGGAAGGCACAGGCTTGCAGCAGCTGTTCCGTGGTAAGGGTGAATGTCCCGAAAGTGATCTAGTATGGTTCAGGACCCTGTTCCCCGGACCGGACTACCGGTATCAAGGGGTGGAACAGTTTGTGAGTCCTTAGTCTTTCTCACTCCCAGGGCTGGGGTCAAACACAGGAGGGTCCGATCGTCACAAAACGAACATGAAGTGGAGGGGGGCCGGGTATCAGTCATGGGGGGGGGGTAAAACAATGTAATTACAGCTCACCATGGGGTCAACCGAGGAGTCCACAGAAAAGGTGATGTCGGGATCACAGTGATTGAAGAGAGTTACGCTTCCCGAGTCTCCTCCGAGGCTGTGCTTCGCTGCTGCCGGCGTGATCTTTGGTGGTCTTGGGGAGAAAGTGCGGTTGGTGGATGTAAGTCTCGGACGTCCCTGGAACCTTGGGAGAAGTGCCAGCCAGTTTGGAGCGGGGATCGGATCTGTCTCCAAGAAAGTGAAGAGCGCCGGGAGATCCCCGGGTCTTCTCAATGTGAAGGACCTCCCGTCTCTGCGCAGGGTAACCGACAGGGGGAAGCCCCATCGGTATGTGAAACCCAGCTGGCGAGATAGTTCCAAGATAGGACGTAGAAGGGCCCGAAGTTGAAGGGTTGCTCTTGAGATATCTGGCAGTATCCGGATCTGGGCTCCATCGAAGTCGATGTTACCAATCTCCCAGGCTTTCCGCAACAGTATCTCCTTGTGAAGGTAATGGTGGACCCGGCAAATGACGTCCCTGGGTCTGCTAGGGTCCGTCGGCCGCGGGCCCAGAGCACGGTGGATCCGATCCAGCTCCACCCGTTCCGGCAGGGACTCCCCCGAGATCTGCTGAAATATGGCAGCGGCTGTGGCCTGCAGGTTTTCTGAGGAAGTGGCTTCTGGCAGCCCCCGGAGCCGCAAGTTGTTCCTGCGGCTCCGGTCTTCCATCTCCTCTAGATGTAACTGGAGCTCCGCAGTCATATCCACTTGAGCTGTCTGCGCCTTCTCCACGGCGGCCAAACCTTTCTCCATCCCAATGAGAGAAGACTCACCGGCGGTGAGTCGGTCAGCCAGGGATTGGACCTCTTGTCTGACCTGCCGCATCTCCCGCCTGTGGGATTCCTCCACTTTAGCAACTAATGCCGTGATGTCTGCCTTAGTCGGCAGAGCCAACAGCAGGGAGCGGATCTCCGCGTCCACCCGGAGTGGTGCAGACTGGGGGCTGGAATGCAGGGGGTCTGTGTGAAAGATGGATGGAGTATTAACTTCAAACTCCGATAGAGAAGAGGGTGCGGGAGATGCTGGCGGACCCCCCCGAGACGGGATCTCTGGCTGTGTGGCACATGGCTCCGCCATCTTGGAGGTTTGGGCAACTGCAGTGGTGGTAGCGAAGTAGTGTGGTATCTCACCCCCGGTCTTTGCTGTTTTTTGTCCCTTAGAACTGTTCTTGGTTCCACGTTTGCATCCTGAAAGCATGTTCTAGCTTGAATCAGTTGTATCAGCCGAGGGAGAGCAGGGGACACGCAGGAGCTCTCAAAGATAGCGTCTTCACTCGGCCATGTCCAGACCACGCCCTAAGAACCTCTCGCTCATGTATCTTTTAGGCCTCATACACACAGGCGTATGAAAAAAATAAGCAAAACGGCGGGGCCGACGTCAGGGAAAAATCTGCGTGGTTTTTTTCGGCGCTTTGCTTTAGCGTTAATGAGCGTTAATGCTCGTTAGTGAGTGTCGGCGTCAATAGGCGTTTTTCTCCTATCGTTCACGCCCAGCCCCGGATGCGATTCGGGAAGGGCGACTTTCTGGCCTGCAGCATACCACCCAAGCAGGGGCGGAAGGTCTGGCTACCCATGAGTGGTGAGTGAGGGTTCCTTCCTTCCCCCCTTTTTAGGGGTGGAAAGAGGGGACCGACGACCCCAAAAACAAAAAAAATATATATATTTTTTGCTGGGTAGCCACCGGTAGGGGCGCGTGGAGCTCCTGTTCACACTTCCCCACACCGCACCCGATCATCTAGCGCCGTTCGGTCGTTTTTCGCCGCCATGCGGCGATCGGCTGCCATTTTGCGGCGGACCGCCACCATTTTGCCGTAGCCGCAGACATATTGGGCCTATGGGGCTTTCCCTCTAGCGCTCAGAGCGGCTATTTGCGGTACTGCACGTTCCCTGCAGTTGTTTTTCGGCCTCTAGTGTTCAACGGCGGCCATATTGGAATCCCTGCTTATGCAAAAACGTGTCTACAGTTTTTACCTTCACTTTGGAACCGTGTGTGCTCCTGACGGCGCGGCTCTCTGACGATCCTCAGGGTTATGGCAGCAAACAGCAAGTATAGCTGGGCTCTCCTGTGGGTGCTGGTGGTGGCGGGTGCAGTCCTCCTGGGTTCCCTGGTGCACTGTGGGGCGGTAGTGTGCGGCTGTGTGGGGGTGCCTTTAATTTTTAGTATGCATCTATGTGTTACTAAGGGAGCTGAACATGCTAGGAGCAATCAGCGGCGGCGCAATGTGCGCAAGAGGCTTTTTCTGGACCAGCTGTGGCGGTCTTTAGTGAATTCTACTCAGGACGGATGTCACCAACAGGCCCCCCGAGAAGCGTCCCCTTCCTCCTTGCTTTTCAAGGGAGGATTTTGATCCGGAAGGTCCCTCGGACAGAGAAGAGGATCAGGGGACGGCAGCTGCGCCATTATGATTGGTATCCCACTACGATGCGACTGAGCCAGGATGGTGAATCGCTGATTTCTGCGCATGCGTGTGTGGTCCTCCAGGCCCCCTAGGGCACCCAAGGCTTACCCACATGATCAATTTCCTGATCACCTTGTTTATTGTAAATGGCAGCGTCCGCAGCATTCTTATAGCGCAGCACAGTGGTGTAGTGGGTAGCACTTGCGCCTGGCAGCATAATGCTTGCTGGCTCAGATCCTAACCATGACCTGCCTGAGGTTTGCATGTCCTCCCTGTGCATGCCTGGGTTTCCTCCCGGTGCACCGGTTTCCTCCCACACTCCAAGGGACATAGGTCCAAATGGTTCGCTTCTCGCTATCCCTTGAGGAAAGTTTTTTTTAAAAAAAAAAAATGGGAGTCGCCTTGGTGTCCCGCCGATGGCCTTAATAAGACGGCCATTCCTCTGGAAGGGGTTCCTGCCTTCAAGGGCCCCGCTGATAAAAGACAGGAGGCGCTGTTAAAGTCGCTCTTCCTGGTGGCAGGCTCTACTCTGCGGCCTGCCCTGACGTCCACCATGGCGGCACGATATCTGTCTGGCGGAGCACCAGAATATTCTGGACTGCGGCTGCCTGTTGGATACGCCACAGAGGGCTGTATTTGCTCTGAGGTCGCAAGTACCTTGGTGATGCGGCCTTTGATTTACTGCCTATGTGATCCAGGGTAGCAGTGTTGCTGTATCTTCAGATGGGTACTCTGGTTGCGTTTTTTGGTCCGGTGAACATGCTTCCACAGACCTTCCCTTTCAGGGTGGACGTCTATTCGGTCTACAGCTGGGTGAGATCATTAAGGATTTCACAGGAGGTAAGTGCCCTTCTTCCCAGAGCCTGGAGGCGTGAGTTTCTCCGTAGACACACGGTAAGGTCGCTGCAGGTACCGGCAGTGGCAGCTCGAAACCAAAAAAGCGGAGGACAAGTCCTCCTCAGTCTGATGGGTTGCCCCCACCCGGAATTCGGGTGGGGGAGCATCTTCTGGGATTCACAGGCCGGTGGCTGGCCCACATTCCCGATCGTTGGGTCCAGGAAGTGGTGTCCACCGGGTACAGGATAGAATTCAACACGCTACCCCCAGACAGGTTCTTCCTATCAAACTTAGGGCTCCCACAGGACCGCCGGGAGGCTCTTTTTGGGGCTGTCCAAGCACTTTCGGTCCAGGGGTTGATCGTGCCAGTGCCTCCAGAAGAGAGGTTTCGAGGTTTCTACTCGAATCTATTCGTGGTTCCCGAAAAGGGGGGGGGGGGTTCGGCCAGCACTGGACCTGAAGGCCCTGAACCGGTATGTCAGGGCGCGGAAATTCCGGTTGGAATCTATGCGCTCGGTCGTGGCCGCCCTTCATCAGGGGGAATTTTTGGCGTCCCTGGACATCAGGGCTGCGTACCTCCATGTACCCATTCGTCCACGGCATCAGCGCTTCCTGCGCTTTGCAGTGGGAGACCTCCATTTTCAATTTGTGGCACCCCCCTTCGGCCTGGCCTCAGCACCTCAAGTTTTCACAAAACTGCTAGCCCTGGTGTTGGCGTTGCTCCGACAGAGAGGCATTGCGGTGGTAGCCTACCTAGACGACCTGCTCCTGTGAGCGGAGTCCGCTTCGGCTCTGGAGGAGAATGTGAGACTCACAATGACATCGCTGCAGGACTTCGGTTGGTTACTCAACCTGCAGAAGTCGACGATCTCTCCATCCCGTCGCCTGGAGTATCTGGGTCTAATTCTGGACACAGAACAGGCAAAGGTGTTCCTCCCTCCAGCCAAGTTGCTGTCTCTGCAGTTGGCAGGTTCTGTATGCGGATGCTAGGGCTCATGGTCTCGTCGTTCGAGGCATTTCGCCCAGAGTCACGCTCATCTCCTTCAGCAAGCAATTCTGGCTCAGTGGGACAGGTCCCCTCGGTCCTTGGACTTTCGTATCCGCCTGAGCTCCCAGACCAGGGCGTGTCTCGCTTGGTGGCTTCGGGACTCGACCCTGACTCAGGGGAAGTCGTTCCTGCCCCTTCAGTGGGTGATCATCACCACGGATGCCAGTCTTTCAGGCTGGGGAGGGATCCTGGGGCAGCTGTCTGCCTAGGGCCGTTGGTCGGCGCAGGAGGCTTGCCTCTCCATCATTGTCCTGGAGCCGAGAGCACTCAGATTGTGCCTTTTTTCACTGGGTGAGATTGCAGGGTCGTCCGATTCGAAATCAATCGGACAATGCCACAGCAGTGGCGTATGTGAACCATCAGGGCGGCACAAGGAGTCCAGCAGCTGCGGCGGAGGCAGCTCTGATACTACGTTGGGCGGAACGTCACGTTCCGGCAATCTCTGCCATTTACATTCCCGGTGTGGAGAACTGGCAGGCGGACTTTCTCAATCGCCAGACGCTGGACCAGGGAGAGTAGTCTCTCCACCCGGAGGTGTTCAATCAGATTTGCCGCAGATGGGGGACGCCAGACGTGGATCTCATGGCGTCACGATTCAATCACAAGGTGGAGACCTTTGTGTCCAGAACGAAGGATCCGTTGGCAGTGGTGGCCCCCCGGGGCCATTACCGCCTTCTGTACGCTTTCCCTCCGATAAAACTGCCTCCGCGATTGATACGCAGGATAGTGGCGGAGGGGATACCAATAATCCTGGTGGCTCCAGATTGGCCTCGGCGCACTTGGTATGCCGACGTGGTGCACATGGTGGCAGATGCCCCTTGGCAGCTCCTGCTGCCAGACGACCTTCTGTCTCAGGGGCCCATCTTGCACCCTGCTTTACCCTCGCTGGTTTTGACAGCTTGGCTATTTAGTTCCAGGTGCTAAGAGACAGGGGAGTCGCTGACTCAGTGAACCCTACGTTGTGGTAGGCTTGCAAGTGTACTTCCCGCAAGATTTACCACTGCACCTGGAAGGCTTATGTAGCTTGATGTGAGGCGGAGGGTCATATAACCCTCGCTCTGATGTCGTGTCCAGGGTCCTGACTTTTTTGCAGCAATGCCTGAACAAAAACCTGGCTTTGAGCACACTCAAGGGCCAGATATTGGCTCTGGCGATTCTTTTTCAGAGACCTTGGCTTCGCACTCGTTGATTCGTACCTTTGTACAAGTTGTGCGACATGTGGCACCTCTGGTGAAGGCTCCGAGGGCTCCGTGAGATCTGAATTTGGTGCTTTCTGTACTTCAGAAACCGCCATATGGGAATATCAGGGAGATTTCATTACAATTGCTGTCACAGAAGGTGGCCTTTTTAGTTGCCATCACTTCCGCCAGACGGTGTCTGCATTAGCAGCACTATCGTGCAAGTCTCCCTACCTGGTCCTACAATGGGACAAGGCGGTCTTGCGACCCTCTCCTTCATTCCTTCCGGAGGTGGTTTCTTCCTTTCACATTAATGAAGATATTGTCCTTCCTTCATTGTGCCCTCGTCTGTCACACTCAAAAGAGATTGAGTAGCATACTTTGGACGTAGTGAGGGCCTTACGAGTGTACTTGGCTGCCACAGCTTCTTTTCAAAAAGCTGATGCCTTGTTTGGCTGTCAGAGGGTCCGCGCACAGGGTTGGCGGCCTCGTTGGCTACGAATTCTCGTTGGATCAGACACTCCGTGACCCATGCCTATTCTGTTCGGGGCAAGGTTCCCCCTTTTCCGGTCACGGCTCATTCTACCCGGGCTGTTAGCACTTCCTGGGTTCTCAGGCACCAGGTCTCGGTATAACAGGTGTGCAAGGCGGCCACTTGGGCCTCGGTTCACACTTTCACTTAGTTTTATAGGTTGGCTGTGCTTGCATCTTCGGATGCTGCTTTTGGCCGCAAAATTTTGCAGGCGGCAGTGTAGGGGCGTCTGGCGCCTCCTTGGGTGTTCAGTTGGGTACTGTTAGCGTTTACCCACCCCTCTTTTTGACACAGCTTGGGGACATCCCCACACGTAATGGAGAGCTGCGTCTGTCAGTGAACGATAGGAGAAAAAGGGATTTTCTTAAAACTTACCGTAAAATCCTTTTCTCTGAGTTCACTGACAGACGCAGCACCCACCCCTCTGTGCTCTGTTATTGTACGGCTTGTGTACGAACTGAAGAGCTATGCTATGAGGGGGTTTATGTGGGAAGAGAGGACGGCCCCCATGGGAGGGGCCAGCTGTTTCTTTTCCCTGCCTAGTTAACTCCTAGTGAGACCAGCATAAATCCACACGTAATGGAGAGCTGCGTCTGTCAGTGAACTCGGATAAAAGGATTTTACGGTAAGTTTTAATAAAATCCCTTTTTTCCCCCCATCGTCTTTCAGGACAGGCACCTTTGAGAGACCTTGGCTCCTCTTTCCTCAGGAAACACCGCCCTTTCACACAGGTTTTTAACCTCACCGCCCCACCGGCCCTTTTTTTGGTGTTTCCTCCGGTGGGGAGACATCGCTAGGAACCGAAGGGCCATACGGCTGGTGAGGCTGGGCCGGTCTGTGTCCTGAGGAGGGGAGCAAGGCTCTCATATCCCGGGAATTTTCTTTTTTGGGTGCTAGGCTGCAGAGGGGGCTGGGGTGCTCTGCCAGCAGTGGCACTGATACGCACCTGAAACGGCCCCTGGCGAGGGGGCGCAGTTGCAGGGTGGGTCCATTGGTTGCTGTGCCTGGAGAGGGCATAACGGAGTGTCCGTCCCTCCCTGAAGCGTTCTCAGTCGGCATGGAGCTGGTCGGGTCGGAGGGTGTGTGACGCTTGTTCCGGCGGAAGGGGCGGGCACTTCCGTTCGTCCGCGACTTCCGGTTCCAGTCACGAGGATGGGAAGGAGCCCACAGTGTCGGGCTGGCGTGCTGGGAACGCTGCAGGCTGTTGAATCAGCAGAGGCAGCGCAATGGCTCAGCGCAATGTCAGAGGCAGAGGCTTCACAGGCTGCGTTAGGGGAGCCGAGCACCAGCCACTCAAAGGTAAGGAGGAACCCAGGGGTGGTTTTTGTCCTGCTTTTTAAAGATACCCTGTAAGCTCCACAAGGGTTTCCCCTCCCCCCATAGGGTGGGGGGAGGGGGGGGCAAACCTAAGACCCTGGTGGTGTTTGGTTTTCTGAGTTGAGCACTCCCCCACTACCCCCTAGTGGCTGTGTGTGGTGTCACAGGTGAAGCCGAATGGAAGGTGCTTAGTGTGACCCCTGTTCCCCTTGGCCTTTGTTTTTCAGGGCAAGTCCTCAGACAAGAACCGCCCTCCAAAAGAGAAGGAGCATGGCTCTAGGAGGAAGTGCCCATCTTGTAGGAACACCCTAGGGGAGGCCTGGTCAAAAGCACTGTGTAAGGAGTGCATAGAGGCGTTAGTGAGGGAACAGGCGGGAGAGCAAAGTGCTGACCTGGCGGCATCCATCAAAGAACTCTCCAGCACCCTTCAGTCCTTTCAGGCTCTGTTTACAAATTTACAGTTGCCTAGCGCTCCGGGGGCCCCGACACCAACACAGCAGGGGGTCACACCTGTTCCGGCGGATGCTTTCAGTGGTGGGGCAGAACCGGGGGATCCCAGAGGAGCCTGACAGGAGTCAGAGGGGGAGGGTGAGGATGGTGAATCCTCACGCTCTAGGTACAAGCTCACTCTAGAGGAGGTGGATGAACTCTTAGGAGTCATTCACACTACCTTGGGGATCCAGAAGGAAAGGAGGGCGCTGTCGCTCCACGACCAGATGGTGAGGGTCTTAGTGAGCCAAAGAGGAAGGTTTTCCCAGTCCATGACGCACTGGTGGAAACCATTATGAAAGAATGGAAAGATCCTGAGAGGGAGCTTTTCTTTTCTAGGGCTCTGAAAAAACGCTTACCCTTCACAGAGGAGGAAACGCTGGTGTGGAACAAATCCCCTAAGCTGGACGCAGATTTTTCCCAGGTCTCAAGACGTACAGACTTAGCCTTCGAGGACATGGGGGCCCTCTCGGACCCCATGGATAAACAAGCAGAAGGCCTGTTAAAGAAAGCATGGGATTCTTCACTCACCAATCTGAAGCCCTCTATGGCGACCACGGTGGTGGCACGTAACATGGAGCACTGGCTGACACAAATAAAGGCCCAAATAGAGGCGGGCACCCCGAAGGAAACAATCTTAAAATCCTTTCCTATGCTGCAGAAGGGGATCGCATACATTGCGGATGCTTCATCTGAGGCTGTTCGTATGTCTGCACGAACCTCAGCCCTGGCCAATTCAGCCAGAAGAGCCTTGTGGCTGAAAACCTGGCAGGGTGATATGGCGTCTAAGGCTAAACTTTGTGGGATCCCTTTTCCAGGGGATCTCCTGTTCAGTCCTGACCTGGAAACCGTTTCCAGGAAAAAAAGAAAGCGGGGGAGAATCCGAGGAAGCGGTTTCGTCCCCAAAGGAAGTCAGGAGCTCCCCAATCAGAGGGAAAGAAAAAAGTCTGGAAAAGGGGAAAAGGTCAGGGTGGGGCGAAAGACGCAGTGACGGGGGCACCACGGTGGGGGGAAGATTGAGGGCCTTCCTCCCACAGTGGGAAGAAATATCCACCAACCAATTTGTGCTGGGGATAGTTCGAAGGGGTTACTGGGTGGAATTTTCCAGAGCACCGCCACAAAGGCTGTTGGTGACAAACCTCCCAAAGTGTGCAGTGAAAGCAGGAGCTCTGCTATCATCTCTAAGAGAGTTGGAGGAGCAGAGATAGGCGGAGGATTTTACTCCCACGTGTTCGTGGTTCGGAAACCATCAGGGAAGTTCAGATTGATTCTGAACCTGAAGCCCCTGAATGTCAGTGCTTTACAAGAAATTCCGGATGGACTCAATCTACTCTGTAAAAGCACTATTATCTCCGAACTGCTTCATGGCCTCCATAGACCTGCAGGGTGCCTACTTGCACATTCCCATTGCGGAAGATTGCCAAAAGTATCTCAGGTTGGCAATAAGAACCACAGAGGGAGTAATCCACCTGCAATACAGGGCTCTGCCTTTCGGGCTATCCTTTTCCCCCCCTGTATTTTCACCACGGTGATGGCAGAAGCCTTAGCAGTGTTGAGGTTAAAAGGGGTGGCAGTCATAGCATATCTGGACAATTTGCTCCTCTTTGCAGCCTCCCCAGAAAAGCTGACTCAGGATCTACGGGTCGCAAGGGTCATCCTGGAGGAGCTGGGATGGCTCTTGAATTTAGAGAAGTCAAACTTCTACATTTTGGATTCCAGGGAGAGGAAGGTGTTCCTCCCGCAGGAAAAAATTTAAAAAATAGACCCGGCCATGGAGACACTGCAGAAAAGGGCTCAGGTCTCCATTCGGAAGGCCATGTCAGCGCTGGGCCTCCTAACAGCAGAAATCCCGGCGGTTTAGTGGGCAGGGTTGCATTTCCGCCCACTGCAACTCTTTGTCCTCGAAGTGTGGGGCCGCAGCTGCGAGTCTCTGGATTCCCCAGTGCAGATCCCGGATCAGGTCAAAGCAACCTTACTCTAGTGGAGGTTGGGGGCCAGTCTGTCCCTAGGTCTTCAGTGGACCCTGACGGCCACAAAAATGATCACGACCGACGCAAGTGGGTCAGGTTGGGGAGCGCATCTGGGATCCAGACCGGTGCAGGGCACCTGGGGAGGAGAGAATGCGAACAGATCCTCAAATTGGCGGGAATTCCGAGCGGTGGAGTTAGCGCTCAAAGCTTTCCAGCAGGTACTTGGGGGCCAGCATGTCCAGATCAGGTCAGACAATGCCTCAGTTGTGGCGTACGTCAACAGACAAGGAGGGGCCAGGAGCAGATCCTTGTGGCAGTTGACGGAAGGCATCCTCAAGTGGGCGGAGGCCAATGTTCCCTCTCGGCGGTGCACCTGAAGGGAGAACTGAACCATATGGCAGACTTCCTCAGCAGGAGGACGCTGGGGGAGGGAGACTGGGAATTAAATACAGAGGTCTTAGTCAGGAAGTGGGGAACACCGTGCATAGACCTCTTTGCGTCAAAGGGGAACGCAAAAGTACGCCAGTTCTTCTCTCTCAACAGGTGGGACGGAGCGTTGGGAGTGGGCGCACTGGCTCAGACATGGAATTTCTCCAGGTGTTATGCTTTTCCCCCTCCTGTAATCTTGCCAGTGGTTCTAAGAAAATTTCATGAAGAGAACACGACTCTCATCCTAGTAGCTCCCCATTGGCCCAGAAGGCCTTGGTTTTTGCTCCTAAGGAGTCTGGCGGTGGAACCCCCATTGTTCCTGCCCGATCAGGAGGATCTGCTGACACAGGGCACGGTATGCTGTCCCAGGGTAGATCGGTGGCAACTGGCAGCCTGGCTTCTGTGGAAAAAATGCTAAGGGACAAGGGGTTCTCAGTGCCCGTGCCATTTACTATAAAGCCTGGAAGAAGTTTAATAGGTGGTGCGAGGAGAATTCTTTGGAAGTACGTAGCCAGGTGTCTGTTCTGGAGTTCCTTCAGGCAGGAGCAGACAGAGGTTTAGCCAGTAGCACCCTGAAGAGTCCGGTCTGTGCCCTGAGCATCTATCTGGAAAAATCGCTGGCTTCAGACCCCTGGATTGGGCGATTTTTCAAGTCCTTAAAAAGGAGTAGACCGATAAAGGATACCCCTTTTCCAATATGGGACCTGTCCCTAGTGTTAAGGGTCCTCACGAAGGATCCTTTTGAACCACTCGGGACAATTTTGTTGAAATGGTTAACCATCAAGACAGTATTCTTGGTGGCCATAACCACAGCAAGGAGGGTAAGCGAGCTAGAGGCATTGTCCATCAGAGCTCCTTTCCTCCAGATTTTTCCGGATCGGCTAGTTCTTAAAACCAATCCGTCTTTTTTGCCAAAGGTGGCTTCAAGGTTTCACAGAAGTCGGGAGATTGTGTTGCCATCTTTTTGTTCTAATCCTGTGAGGGAACAGGAACAGATGTTTCAAAAATTGGATGTTAGAAGGTGCATCCTACAGTACTTGGACAGCACCAGTCAAGTCAGGAATAGCGATTCCCTTTTTATTTTGTTTTCAGGGGCCAGGATGGGTTCCGGGGCTTCTAGACAGACTATAGCTAGGTGAGTGAGACTGGCTATCACCCAGGCATATGTGCTAGGGGGGTTGGAGCCTCCGGGAGGAATTAGGGCACATTCCACTAGGGCTATGGCAACATCCCAAGCGGAGTGGGCTGGTGCTTCCTCGGAGCAGATCTGTAGGGCGGCCACTTGGACAAGCTTTGCCACATTTGTGAAGCACTACAGACTGGATTTACTGTCAGCGAAGGACCAGGCCTTTGGGCGCAAGGTTTTGCAGGCAGTTGTCCCCCTCCAAGGTATAGTACTCAATTATCCTCTCAAAGGTGCCTGTCATGAAAGACGATGGGGGAAAAACGGAGTTACTTACTGGTAACGTCCTTTCCAGTAGTCTTTCAGGGCAGCACGATAACCCACCCAAAGAAGGCATGGTGAACAGCTGACAGGTAAGGAATGTCTTAAATAACGTTGTTCTTGTGTCTCCCCAGCTGGCCGGAGGAGCCAAGGTCTCTCAAAGGTGCCTGTCCTGAAAGACTACTGGAAAGGACGTTACCAGTAAGTAACTCCATTTTTTTTTTTTTTTAAAAAAACATTCCTCTGCTATTTTTTAAATTAAAAACGTTGGCATCAAAAACGTTGGTACGGCGTTAGTGAGCGTTTTGCCGCGTCGGTATCAAAAACCCCAAAAGGTTACAGCCTCGGAACGCGCTGACCGTGGGTTCTACTTTCAGCTCATTAATGCGGACGCCATCTACAGCTCAAAAACTTTGGTGTTTTTATGGGGCCATTGAATAACATGGAGAGCTCTAAAAACCGTGGCTGTAAAAAACGCCTGTGTGTATGAGGCCTGAATGTTCCATCAGCAGTCAGCCTTTTCATCCAGCAGCAGGCTCTCGCAGCAGAGAATGCTAGTTTTAGACCCATTGAAAGCAGATGAAGCATAATGAGGTTTGAATACCAGGCAGGATGTGAACCTAGAAATTGATTTTTTTTTTCTCACCCAATGCACTGCAGAGCCTCTGAGCTCCTTGATAGTACTAAAGATTCTGAGAAATCAGACAGAAGCCCTGGAGCCCCTCACAATGTTTAGGTAAGGAAGCTAGGGGACACAGATGCACCACAATTCTACAAGCCAGTGCCTAACATAACCTTTCCCTCTGATCAGACCTATAGAAAGGAGCATATTTTGCCAGCATACAGTGGGCATATGATACTCCATCAGCAATCACTTGCTGGGTCCCTGAACTGTGCCCTAAATAACATTTAAAGTCTTACAGAGCCAAAAACCATCTCGTGGCACTTGCATTGTTCCATTGTTCAGAACCATCAACTCTAGTGGAGAATGGTCTGTAGTCAGAGATCATCAGAGGTTTGTCCAGTAATCTGAAGCTAGCTGCATATTAACGTGATTGTAAACTATTGTCTTGTAAAACAACCCATTCTGTTTAAAATAGAATTTAAAGGCAAACAATTTTGTATAGATCAAAAAAAAAAAACATAAATACCTTCCCCCCCCTTTTTTTTTTTTTTCTTTTTATAAGTGATCATATTCTCAGCTGTATAATAGCGGGGGGGGGGGGCAAAACAACATTACACTGACCTTCCCAGTGACAGGTTGTGCAGGGGGTGTGTGTTAGGACATGTGTGATCATTTTAGGATAGCACACCGAGTTCCCAGCATAGCTAGAGAACTCACCATGATGTTCTCCCCTGCTTAGTGTGGTCAGTTTTTAATAGGAAAACAAGGGAACCAGCAGTAATGACTGGATTTCACACAAAAGAAGCAATACAAAGAGAACAAGATACTTTATCATACATTTACGTGGAGCAACAGGCACATATCAGGAATATGAAATGTTGGGGTAACAAACACTTTAACTGCTTCCAGTCCGCCTATAGTACTTGAACGGTGGGGCAGAAGCAACCCCATACCCCATGCCAGTGTCCTGATCATGGCCATACCCCATGCCAGTTTCCTCCTCATTGCCTGATCATTGCCATTCATGTGTCCTGATCACTGCCATACCAGTATCCTAATCACCGCCATTCAAGTGTCCCGATCATGGCCATACCCCATACCAGTGTCCTGATCGTGGACATTCCAGTGTCTTTATCATGTCCATACCCCATACCAGTGTCCTGATCAGGGCCATACCAGTGTCCTGGTCAGGGCCATACCAGTGTCCTGGTCATGGCCATAACCCATACCAGTGACACTTCCACACCCCACAGCAGCATCCTGATCACTGCCATACCCCATAGTAGCATCCTGACCACTGCCACACCCCATTCCGGCGTCCTGATCACTGTCATACCAGCATCCCAATTACCGCCATACCAGTACCAGTGTCAGAGTAACCAGTGCCGGTGGGCGTGGCTTGGGCATGCTGTCATGAGGATGTAAAGCCAAGGGCTCCCGCCTTCACCTGGGGATATTTTGCCGTTACACTGAGGAACCGGATCGCTGGTGCCCCGCTCTAACATGCCCAGCAAGCAGAGAGTCTTCTTGCAGCCAACCCGCGCTGCTTCATTCCGCTCCAGTCCACTGGAGGCTTACTTCACCGGCAGCCCTGACTTCCGCTTGAACCGATCCAATATGGCGCCGACAGTCGCAGACACAGGCAGCCTCTCTTTTGACCTATATGAACTCTGCAGCTCTGCTGTACCCTGCGCACGTATGTGGTATCAGCCCAACTTTCTCACATTCTCCTGCCCGTAGATCTCACACTGCCTCTGTACTGACTGATTTGAACAGTGATTGGGACATAAGAGCACACATCAGAACCCCTACAAAGTGTGATATAAATTACCTCATCTCTGCAGTGGAAAATGCCTTTAAAGAGGCTCTGGAGCATTTAAGATCTGAGACCACTGCCCTAGGCAATCATGTGGAGACCCTTGAATCAGGGCAAGAGGACATTGCCCGTACCGTGGACTCACTGGGAGATGGGGCTCGCAGACATTATGCCGTGTGGAGAAAGGAGGCAAAACATCCGCATTCGTGGCCTTCCTAAAGACACAAGGGCCTGCGATCTGATTTCAACACTCACAGGCCCTTTATACAGATTTTGGGTGAGGCGGTCCTGGAGTCTATAAAAATTGATTGCACACATAGGGCCTTGCTCCCACTACCACAAGATGTGAACAAACCAAGAGATGTCATATGCAGGATACATAAATGTGCAAATAAAGAAGCAATGGTGGCTATGTGGGGGAAAACACATATTAACTTTGATGGGGTGCAACTTTCTCTGTTCCCGGACCCATCTAAGCGAACGCTTATGGTGCGCAGAGCTGTTCAACCCCTCCTCGAGGTACTACGACGTGAATGTGCCATTTAATGGGTAATAGAATGGCGCCAGTATCACGGGGACCCTAGGGTGCCTAAATAGCAAACACAGACTATGAATGGAAGAGAAGTAAAAAATGAAATAATTAAAATATTAATAATAGTGAAAATGGTCCATAAAAAAGTCCATGAC
This sequence comes from Glandirana rugosa, assembly GCA_018402905.1. Lineage (NCBI taxonomy): Eukaryota > Metazoa > Chordata > Amphibia > Anura > Ranidae > Glandirana > Glandirana rugosa. Next base: position 134,501 of record BLSH010346738.1, on the reverse strand, counting down.
ATCCATAAATTTCATAAATTGGTCCATGTGAAATTCAGGAGTGTATCTAGTATGATGGACCAGCACCCAGGGGCAGCAACACGAAGAGCAGAAGCAACTTTGTATGGATTGAAGAAGGTATGCCAGACCTAAGTGCAGTATGCCATCACAATGATTTTATTAATTCAAGCTGAATGGATACTCACAAACAAGGGTTAAAAATTTGCGCATCAGTGCGGAAAGTTTAGGCCCAGAGCAGCGTCACTCCTTCCTTGGCTAGGTGTTAAGGGTTGTGTCACGCAGAGCATCTGTATGGAGGGACCGGCTGGCCGTCCGCCATCTGCTGTGCTGACGTGAGAATAGCCGTGGAACGCATAAAGCCCCAGAACCCGGAAGTCCCAAAGGAACTGGAAGTGACGTCAGCACTGTAACTGGCCAATAGGGTGACACGTTTCAATGCTCACTGCATTTTCCTCAGACACTACTCACGGCCAGAGCAAGGGGAACTGTTATATGCTGCCCAGGCGGCGTGCTCAATTCCTCCCCATGGACCTATAAGGAGCAAGCCTATAGAAGCTGTACAGAACCTCGTGTCCCACCCGGAGTGTACAGACTTGGTGCATAGAGACATAGCTATAAAATAGATGCATTACTAGACTATCTACTATCTGAAACCATAAATTATAAAGGTATATATAAGAAAAATATATAAAATACAAGAGGACAAGTATGAGTATAAATGGATATCACAAGCATTAGAACTGGGATTTTTTGAACATACCAAAGATGCACATATGGTATGAAACAAGATGCTGTGTATGAGGACAAAACAGAATGAAAAAGGATGTAAAAAACATATGAAGATAAAAGAGAAATTGAGAATAAAATTAAATAAAAATAAATATAGAAAATAATAATGATAGAAAAAAAAAGGAATGGTGTGCGATTATAAGTCAACTCTACCTCCTGCATTGAGCTACAGCTTCCAGCAAGAATACATTATCTAAAACTATCTTCAGTGGAACTGAACACTTACCATTCCACCATAGACAAGGGATTGTGCGATATCTGCAATAAATGATATTATATTATGTTAACATAATATTACATCTGAGATAACAACATATATGCATCCATGTGTGTGTATAAATGCATATATCCTGCATGCCACACTATACCCCATGCATACAGAATGACCCAACAATCTATATATATATATATATATATATATATATATATATATATATACACACACACACACAGGCGGTCCCCGGGTTACAAACAAGATAGGGACTGTAGGTTTGTTCTTAAGTTGAATTTGTTTGTAAGTGGGAACAGGTACATTTTTTAAGTGTAGCTTTAGCCAAAAAAAATATTTTTAAGCTTTTTGGATAGCATAGGGAAGGGGTAACACCCCTGTAATGTTTGTTTTGCTGTCTATGTTTCTGTTCAGAAGATTTCACCTCACTTCCTGTCCCAATGATAATTGGATTTTGAAAATTTTGGGTTGTTGTGGAAACAAAGCTTGGTGATAAAGATCAGTGGAGAGCCCTTTTTCCCATAGTAACCCTTACAGGAGTGAATTTCCCTTCCTAGAGGTAAATTTCCTCTCACTTCCTGTTGTCTCCCTCCGTTTGTAAGTAGGAGTCGTTCATAAGTTGGATGTTTGTAACTAGGGGACCGCCTGTATATAGGATAGGGTTAAATGACTATCTATTTCTTCGTTTAGGCCCGACGGCGCCAAAGAATTCAAAGTGTAGATCCCAAATGTTTCTTGGCTACACAGTCTGCGGAATCGCTCAGCTGGGGATACTTGTCTGGTATGGACTTGATCGCCCACACTTGTAGACCCTGCATCGACTGTGAGTGGTATTTTGAAATATGGCAAGGGATGCTGAGTTTAGGGTTTCCTTCCCCTACTGACCTACGATGTTCGCCGAACCTGGCCCTGAGGGTTCGGATGGTTCTGCCAACATAATATAGGCCACAGGGGCAGGTCAGGCAATAAACAACATAGGTAGTAGAGCAATTATAGCAGGATGTCAATGTGTAAGTGGTACCACCGGAAGAAAATGATTTCTTACCATGGGGGACATGGGCGCAAGTTAGGCACAACACCTTCTTCCAGTGAAACATGCTAACCAATGGTATAAGAGTGAGCTGTTTTTTGGTGCATGGGTTTGGACGAAGGCTTGATTCTGCTTGGAGCAATTTTGCTCTTTACATTTTTGGCTTTTCTGTAGGAAAACCTAGGCCTATCCGGTATCTGATGTTAGATGAGGATCCTGGGTAAGGATGGACCAATGTTTGTTAAAAACATTTTCTATTTTCCGATATTGGCTATGATATTCAGTGATGAACTTTATAGATGATCCTTGGGTTTCCGTCTTAGGCCTGGGTAATATCTCTGTAGAATGACCTGCTGCCTCATTTATTAGGTCAGGGGGATAACCCTTATCTAGAAATTTTCTCTTTAAACCTTCCGCTTGTGTATGGTAGCCCTCTAGTCTAGTACAATTCCTCAGATGATGAAATTGACTTTTGGGGACATTACGAACACATCTCTGATGGTGGCAGCTGGAGAAGTGCAAAAAAGAATTACCAGCTGTAGGCTTCATGTTGTTTTTTTGCAAGAATTTTGGATTCGGAATGGAATAATTCCAAGTCCAAAAAGCTTAACGTGCTGGGATCAACAGAGGTGAAGGATAGTCCAAAGGAGTTAGAGTTGCAGTATTCTACAAACTGCAAGAAGGACTCTCTGGCACTGTCCCAGATGATGATCACATCATCTATGTATCGGCCATAGAAGACCAGGTACGCCGCAAATGGGTTGTTCCAAATGCACTTGGCCTCCCATAGCCCCATAGTGATGTTCGCATAGCTGGGGGCAAAATTAGACCCCATAGCTGTGCCCTGCCTCTGTAGGTAATCACCGTCAAACTGAAAGTAATTATGCTCCAGGCAAAATCTTGTTGCCAAGAGAATAAACTCAGCCTGGTTGGCATTCAGGGACATGTCTCCTGCTAGAAATTGAGAAATGGCCCTCAGACCTACTTTGTGTGGTATAGAAGTGTATAGGGAACACATGTCAAGAGAGGCCCATAAATACAACAGTTCCCAACTGTAAGGCTGGAGGAGGTCCAGTTGGTGGGACCCATCACGGATGTATTCCAGCAGAGATTGAGCTATGGGTTGTAAAAAATGGTCCACATATTAAGAGAAGGGGGAGGTTAAGCTCTCTATGGAGGCTATAATAGGACGTCCAGGGGGGTTATTCAAATCCTTATGTACCTTAGGGAGGTGGTAAAAGTAAGGTACACTGTAAAATGGTTTGCGGAAAAATGCCAATTTGTTCTTACTCAAAATGCCCTCTAAATGGGCCCAGGTTAGCAGCTGTTCAGCTTCTAGAGTAAGTTTTGGTAAAGGGTCACTCTTTAGTTTTACATAAGTGTTTTGATCTGAAAGTAGGCAATGTGCTTCCGCTAAATATGTAGGTTTATCCTGTAGGACAATACCTCCTCCCTTGTCTGCTGCCTTAATGATAATGTTATCATTTTTAGTCAGGGAGTCTAATGCTTGGTGTTCCTTTGGCGTAAGATGCATCAAGCAATATTGGGATTTCGTAGTACCTTTGTTGCACATTTCTCTAAGGCCATGATAGACCACCTGATTAAAAGTATCCAAATACGGGCCCTTAGATTGTGTAGGTTAAAAGATCGATTTAGGTCTAAAATTGGTATGTTTTATCTCCGGAGATAAAAAAGGGAGCTGTGACCACACCGAACCATCACCTATGTCATTCTCTCCTGAATCATCATGATAGAATTTGCATAAATCCTGTAGTGCTGCTTGTTCTAGAGGGGTGTCTAGACATACAGTGGGTACGAAAAGTATTCAGACCCCCTTAAATTTTTCACTCTTTGTTATATTGCAGCCATTTGCTAAAATCATTTAAGTTCATTTTTTCCCTCAATGTACACACAGCACCCCATATTGACAGAAAAACACAGAATTGTTGACATTTTTGCAGATTTATTAAAAAAGAAAAACTGAAATATCACATGGTCCTAAGTATTCAGACCCTTTGCTCAGTATTTAGTAGAAGCACCCTTTTGATCTACTACAGCCATGAGTCTTTTTGGGAAAGATGCAACAAGTTTTTTACACCTGGATTTGGGGATCCTCTGCCATTCCTCCTTGCAGATCCTCTCCAGTCCTGTCAGGTTGGATGGTGGACAGCCATTTTTAGGTCTCTGCAGAGATGCTCAATTGGGTTTAAGTCAGGGCTCTGGCTGGACCGTTCAAGAACAGTCACGGAGTTGTTGTGAAGCCACTCCTTCATTATTTTAGCTGTGTGCTTAGGGTCATTGTCTTGTTGGAAGGTAAACCTTTGGCCCAGTCTGAGGTCCTGAGCACTCTGGAGAAGGTTTTCATCCAGGATATCCCTGTACTTGGCATGAAGCTGCCACCACCATTCTTCACTGTTGGGACTGTATTGGACAGGTGATGAGCAGTGCCTGGTTTTCTCCACACATACCGCTTAGAATTAAGGCCAAAAAGTTCTATCTTGGCCTCATCAGGCCAGAGAATCTTATTTCTCACCATCTTGGATTCCTTCAGGTGTTTTTTTTTTTTTTTAGCAGACTCCATGCAGGCTTTCATGTGTCTTGCACCGAGGAGAGGTTTCTGTTGGGCCACTCTGCCATAAAGGCCCGACTGGTGGAGGGCTGCAGTGATGGTCGACATTCTACAACTTTCTCCCATCTCCCGACTGCATCTCTGGAGCTCAGCCACAGTGATCTTTGGGTTCTTCTTTACCTCTCTCACCAAGGCTCTTCTCCCCCAATAGCTCAGTTTAGCTGGACGGCGAGCTCTAGGAAGGGTTCTGGTCGTCCCAAACGTCTTCCATTTAAGGATTATGGAGACCACTGTGCTCTTAGGAACCTTAAGTGCAGCAGAAATGTTTTTGTAACCTTGGCCAGATCTGTGCCTTGCCACAATTCTGTCTCTGAGCTCTTCAGGCTGTTCCTTTGACCTCATGATTCTCATTTGCTCTGACATGCACTGTGAGCTGTAAGGTCTTGTATAGACAGGTGTGTGGCTTTCCTAATCAAGTCCAATCAGTATAATCAAACACAGCTGGACTCAAATGAAGGTGTAGAACCATCTCAAGGATGATCAGAAGAAATGGACAGCACCTGAGTTAAATATATGAGTGTCACAGCAAAGAGTCTGAATACTTAGGACCATGTAATATTTCAGTTTTTCTTTTTTAATAAACCTGCAAACATGTCAACAGTTCTGTTTTTCTGTCAATATGGGGTGCAGTGTGTACATTAATGAGGAAAATAAATGAACTTAAAGCGGAGTTCCACCCAAAAGTGGAACTTCCGCTTTAAGTCCTCCTCCCCAGCTCCAGATGCTGAAACGGAGCTTTTGGGGAGGAGGGGGGGGTGGGGATACCCTATTTTTAGGGGTACTTCCGCCCCGATCGCCTTAGGCGATCGGAAGTGGAAGGACTCCTTCCCCCTCCCTCCCAAAGTCTTCTGGGACACAGGACAGGTCCTAGAAGACTTCGGGACCAATCACAATGCGCAGCGCCGCTCGCGCATGCGCAGTGTGCGCCCGGCCGTGAAGCCGCGGCCGGGTGCCCACAGTAGCAATGCCGGCGCCGCTGAGGGGAGGGGGAGAGGAGCGAGGCTCCGTGCGGCTCCATCGCTGGACCGGGAGACGGGTAAGTGTCGGTTTATTAAAAGTCAGCAGCTACACTTTTTGTAGCTGCTGACTTTTAATAAACCTAAGGAAAGGGTGGAACTCCGCTTTAAATGATTTAAGCAAATGGCTGCAATATAACAGAGTGAAAAATTTAAGGGGGTCTGAATACTTTCCGTACCCAATGTACCTCTGAAACATTATTCTCTGGAACTTGATTTTTACATGTCTTAATATTAAAATTTCTTTTCAGTGTCAATTTTCTAATAAATCTGTTCAGGTCTTTGAACAAGGTGTAAGAACTGGGAAAGGAAGAGGGGGCAAAGTTCAATCCCCGCGCTAATATGGAGGACTCTAGCGTAGTGAGTGGATGTTTTGGCAGATTGTAAATCTTTATAGTTTCCACAATTTTTCCTGATTCCTGGGATTGGGCTCTGTTTTCCCCCTCTCCTACCTCGTTTTCGAGTTTTCTTTTTGTCGTGGTTGTTTTGAGGCTGGGAGGGGGACTTGGGCACAAAAAAGTCTGGAGGTAGGAAGGTTCAGGATGAATCTAAACTTGGACTGTCGTAGAAGACTGAGAGGTGCAGGGGTCCGCTATGACAGGTCCAGGGGTGGAGACGTTTATACTGAGGGAAGAATCCCTAGGGATTTGTAAGCTGATCCCATCTGAGGCACTGGCAGGATTGGCACTGCCATCCCCAGAGGGAGGGCTGCGTAAACGCACATTAGATTGGGTGGCAGGGGCTCCTTCATGACCAGACCTGGTGGGTTGACAGACAATCTGTTATCACCAGTGGGATTGATAGTATTTGTGTCATTCACCTTTTAATTTTTATTACCTAGTTTATCTTTGTCATTATGGTCATATTTATTTTTGTTATTATTATTTCTATCGCCCACCCCTGGACCTGTCATAGCAGACCCCTGCACCTCTCAGTCTTCTATGACAATCCAGGTTTCAATTCATCCTGAACCTTCCCACCTCCAGACTTTTTTTATGCCCAAGTCCCCCTCCCAGCCTCAAAACAACCACAACATAAAGAAAACTCGATGACTAGGTAGGAGAGGGAAAAAACATAGTGCCCAATCCCAGGAATCCGGAAAAATTGCGGAAACTATGAAGATTTACAATCTGTCAAAACATCCACTCACTACGCTAGAGTCCTCCATGTTGGCTCAGGGTTTGAACTTTGCCCCCTCTTCCTTTCCCAATTCCTACACTTTGTTCAAAGACCTGAACAGATTTATTAGAAACTTGACACTGAAAAGACATTTTATAATATTAAGGCATGTAAAAATCAAGTTCCAGAGGATAATGTTTCAGAGACCATGCAGGTATGCCTAGCCACCACAATAAGCACTACAGGATGTATTCCAATTGTATCATGATGATTCAGGAGAGAATGATGTAGATGTTGGTTTGATGTGGTCACAGCTCCCTTTTTCATCTCCGGAGATTAAACATACCAATTTTAGATCCAAATCGATCTTTTATCCTACACAATCTAAGTGCCTGTATTTGGATACTTTTTATCAGGTGGTCTATCATGACCTTAGAGAAATGTGCAACAAAGGTATTATGAAATCCCAATATTGCTCAATGAAACTTAGGCCAAAAGAACACCAAGAATTAGACTCCCTGACTAAAAATTATAACATTATCATTAAGGCAGCAGACAAGGGAGGAGGTATTTGTCCTACAGGATAAACCTACATATTTAGTGGAAGCACATCGCCTACTTTCAGATCAAAATACTTATGTAAAACTAAAGAGTGACCCTTTACCCAAAATTTACTCTAGAAGCCAAACAGCTGCTAACCTGGGCCCATTCAGAGGGCATTTTGAGTGAGCACAAATTGGCATTTCTCCTACGTTCACTGACAGACGCAGCTCTTCATGACTTTGTGGGGTTTTATGTTCGTCCTACCAGGAGTTAACTAGGCAGGGAAAAGAAATCAGCTGCCCCCTCCCCTGGGGGCTGTCCTCTTTTCCTACATTAAAACCCCCCTCCCAGAGGAGCTCTCCAGTTTCAATGCCTAGTTCGCAAGGAGTTGACCTGGCTTCCCTATAGGGAACTGCGGTCCTATTGTGACCATTTTCTTTTTTATTTTCTTTTTTCTGCAATCAAGATGATCTGCTATCAAGAAGCCGGTCGGGGGAATCGAGAGTCTTAGTGCTCTGTACTTTCCCCGACCTGGCCAACATGATGCGAAGCCGGCCCCAACACAGGGACCCGCCGCATCTTACCCGTTCCGTGCGGGTGGCCTGGGGCGAGATCCCCCATATTGGTCCCCTTCCCGATTCGTTCGGCAGGGTGACTCTGGGCCTGCAGCGACCCCCCCGCCGAGGGGGGAAAGTCTGCATCCGGGTGGCTACCGTGGCGTCGGACTGGTAAGTGAGCGCCCTGCCTTCCTCCCCACATGGGGAGTGAAGAGGGCCCAACGTCCAGAAATGTGATTTTTTCACTGCTCCTGTAGCTGTCCAGGGTAGCCACCGGGTGGGAATCAGCCTCTCATCTTGCCCCCTGCCACCCCCCGCCCTCACCCCCCCCCCTCCCCAGCGCTGTACCTTCGTTCAGCCTACTCGTCCAGCATCGCCATGCGGTCTTCGGCCACCATTTTGCGGCGGATCGCCGCCATTTTGCCGTAGCCGCGGACATTTTCAGTCTATGGGGCTTTCCCTCTAGCGCTCGGAGCGGCCATAATCGGTACTGCATGTTGCCTGAGAGGTGTGCTCACCCTCTAGTGCTTCCTGGCGGCCATCTTCACTGCATGCTCTGCATTCTACACGTGGCTGCAGCTTCTTCTCACTGAAAACGGCTGCTGACAGAGGCAGTTCTGAGCGATTGGCGCTATCAGGCAGCAAAACAGCAATTATAGCTGGGCTCCCTCTGGGCTGGTGGCGGTGGGGTGCTGTCCTCTGGACCTGTGGGTGTGTGGGTGTGTGGCTGTGGGCTTCTGGCGTACCGCTACGACCTGCTCATCCGACTTGC
>BLSH010346738.1:73314-104335 GCA_018402905.1 Glandirana rugosa | reverse complement strand
TTTCACACGCGGCTCCTGGTTCACCGGCGGAACGTGTGGACTCTTCGGTTTCGGACCACAGCCTTTCGGGTCCTTCATGATTAGCGGGACCATCTCACTCGGCATTGGCCTTTCCCCCCGAGGACCGGGTCAGGAGGGTATAGAATGGGGGGGATCAGGAGGGCTGGGGGGTCAGCAGGGTATAGTATGGGGGGGATCAGGAGGGCTGGGGTGTCAAGAGGGTATAGTATGGGGGGATCAAGAGGGCTGGGGGGTCAGCAGGAGGACGGGACGGGGGGCTTGCTTTCATGCGGGGGGGCGGCTTTTTTGCCGCCCCCCGCAAAGTGCCGCCCTAGGCCTAGGCCTTGTTGGCCTAGGCCAAGATATAGCTCTGCTCGTCGGCCACCATTTCCCGCTGGATACGACAGACGGTGACCCATGCGTACGCTGTTCGGGGCCAGGAGCCCCCCTTTCCGGTTACGGCTCACTCTACCAGGGCGATTAGTACTTCCTGGGCTTTCCGACACCAGGCTTTGGCTTCTCAGGTGTGCAAGGCGGCCACTTGGTCCTCGGCGCACACTTTTTCCAAGTTTTACAGAGTTGATGTTGCAGCGTCTTCTGATGCTGCTTTTGGCCGCAAAGTTTTGCAGGCGGTGGTGTGAGGCGCGTCTGGCACCTCCCTGTGAACTCTTTTGGGTACTGTTGTTGTTGCCCACCCCTCGTTGTGACACTGCTTTGGGACATCCCCACATTTCAAGAATAGAGGCTGCGTCCGTCAATGAATGATTGAGAAAATAGGATTTTTTGACTTACCGTAAAATCCTTTTCTCCGAGTTCATTGACGGACACAGTACCCGCCCCTCTTTTGTTGAATTTTTACTGCTTGTTAACGAACTGAGTTGCTGAGCAGGGCAGGAGGGGTTATGCCAAGTGAGGACTGCCCCCTGGGAGGGGCTGTGTCTGCTTTGGCTTGAACTATGTTCTGCCTAGTCCACTCCTAGTGAAAGGTGCATAAACCCCGCATGTCAAGAATAGATGCTGCGTCCGTCAATGAACTCAGAGAAAAGGATTTTATGGAGGGGATTTTAACAAACATTGGTCCAACTTTACCTAGGATCCTAACATCATCGATACCGGATAGGCCTAGGTTTGCCTACAGAAAAGCCAAAAATATAGAATCAAGCCTTCATCCAAACCCATGCACCAAAAACCGCTCACCCTTATACCATTGGTTGGCATGTTTGGCTGCAAGAAGGCATTGGGCCTAACTTGCGCTCATGTCCCCCATGGTAAGAAATCCTTTTCTTCCGGTGGTACCACTTACCCATTGACATCCTTCTATAATTGCTCTACTACCTATGTTATGTATTGCTGGCCTGCCCCTGTGGCCTATATTATGTTGGCAGAACCATTCAGACCCTCAGGGCCAGGTTCGGCGAACATCATAGATCAGTAACGGAAGGAATCCCTAAACTCAGCATCCCTCGCCATTTTTCAAAATGCCACTCTATGGAGGGTCTCCAAGTGTGGGTGACCGAGTCCATACCAGACAAGTATCCCCCGGCTGAGCAATTCCGCAAATTCCATTGTGTAGCCTTGAAACATTTTGGATCTACACTTTGAATTCTTGGCGCCGTTAGGAGTAAGCATATATACGTGTGCGTGTGTGTATATATATATATATATATATATATATAATATACACAGTATCTCACAAAAGTGAGTACACCCCTCACATTTTTGTAAATATTTTATTATATCTTTTCATGTGACAACAGTGAAGAAGTGACACATTTCTACAATGTAAAGTAGTGAGAATACAGCTTGTATAACAGTGTAAATTTGCTGCCCCCTCAAAATACCTCAACATACAGCCATTAATTTCTAAACCGCTGGCAACAAAGGTGAGTACACCCCTAAGTGAAAATGTCCAAATTGGGCCCAAAGTGTAAATATTTTGTGTGTCACCATTATTTTCCAGCACTGCCTTAACCCTCTTGGGCATGGAGTTCACCAGAGCTTCACAGGTTGCCCCTGGAGTCCTCTTCCACTCCTCCATGACGACATCACAGAGCCTGTGGATCTAACAAAAGGAAGGTGGAGGAGTTCAAGGTCTCTAACAGACCTTGAACTCCTCCACCTTCCTTTTGAGGATGCCCCACAGATGCTCAATAGGGTTTAGGTCTGGAGACATGCTTGGCCAGTCCATCCCCTTTACCCTCAGCTTCTTTAGCAAGGCAGTGGTCGTGTTTGGGGTCATTATCATGTTGGAATACTGCCCTGCGGCCCAGGCTCCGTAGGGAGGGGATCATGCTCTGCTTCAGTATGTCACAGTACATGTTGGCATTCATGGTTCCCTCAATTAACTATAGCTCCCCAGTGTTGGCAGCATTTATGCAGCCCCAGACCATGACACTCCCACCACCATGCTTGACTGTAGGCAAAACCCACTTGTCTTTGTACTCCTCACATGGTTGCCGCCACACATGCCTGACACCATCTGAACCAAATAAGTTTATCTTGGTCTCATCAGACCACAGGACATGGTTCCAGTAATCCATGTCCTCAGTCTGCTTGTCTTCAGCAAACTGTTTGCGGGCTTTCGCGCGCATTCTCTTTAGAAGAGGCTTCCTTCTGGGATGACAGCCATGTAGACCAAATTGATGCAGTGTGTGGCATATAGTCTGAGCACTGACAGACTGACCCCCCCCATCCCTTCGACCTCTGCAGCAATGCTGGCAGCACTCATAAGTCTGTTTCCTAAAGACAGCCTCTGTATATGACGCTGAGCACATGCACTCAACTCTTTTGGTCGACCATGGTGTGGCCTGTTCTGAGTGGAACCTTTCCTGCTAAACGGCTGTATGGTCTTGGCCACCATGCTGTAGCTCAGTTTCAGGGTCTTGGCAATCTTCTTATAGCCTAGGGCATCTTTATGTAGAGAAACCATTCTTTTTTTTTCAGATCGTCGGAGAGTTCTTTGCCATGAGGTGTCATGTTGAACTTACAGTGACCAGTATGAGAGAATGAGCGCAATAAAACCAAATTTAACACACCTGCTCCCCATTCACACCTGAGACCTTGTAACACTGAGTCACATGACACCGGGGTGGAAAAATGGCTAAATTGGCCCAATTTGGACATTTTAAATTAGGGGTGTACTCACTTTTGTTGCCAGCGGTTTAGACATTTATGGCTGTTGAGTTATTTTGAGTGGACAGCAAATTTACACTGTTATACAAGCAGTACACTCACTACTTTACATTGTAGCAATGTAGCACTTTTCTGAGATACTATGTGCATATATGTATGTATGTGTATATATATATTGTTGGCTAATTTTGTATGCATGGGGTATAGTGCGGCATGCAGGATATATGCATTTATACACACACATGGATGCATATATGTTATTATCTCATAGATGTAATATTGTGTTAACATAACAATATAATATAATTTATTGCAGATATCGCACAATCCCTTGTCTATGGGGGAATGGTAAATGTCTAGTTCTACTAGAGATCATATTAGATGATGTATTGTGCAGGAAGCTGTAGCTCAATGCAGAAGGTACAACGCGTGTAATACATATGACATAAAATACACACCATTCCTTTTTTTTATCATTATTATTATTATTATTATTTTCTATATTTTTATTAAATTTTATTCTCAATTTCACTTTTATCTTCATATGTTTTTTACATCCTTTTTCATTCTGTTTTGTCCTCATACACAGCATCTTGTTTCATATCATATGTGCATCTTTGGTATGTTCAAAAAATCCCAGTTCTAATGTTTGTGACATCCATTTATACTCATACGTGTCCTCTTATACTATATATATATATATATATATATATATATATATATATATATATATATATATATACCTTTTATAATTTATGCTTCAGACAGTAGATACTCTAGTAATACATCTATTTTATAGTTAACTCTATGCACCAAGTCTGTACACTCTGGGTGGGACACGGGGTTCTGTACAGCTTCTATAGGCTTGCTCCTTATAGGTCCATGGGGAGGAAGGAGTGACGCTGCTCTGGGCCTAGACTTTCTGCACCGATGCACATATTTTTAACCCTTGTTTGTGAGTATCCATTCAGCTTGTAATAATAAAATCATTGTGATGGCATACTGCACTTAGGTCTGACGCACCTGGTTTCCACCCCTTTGTGAATGTGCCACTTATTGGCGGTGGTTCCCTTTCCACCATATCGCCAGTAAAAATGGTAAAACAATAGTGCTCCTCAATAAAGAGGATTTACTGTACCTACATTTTTACAACTACTGGATCTTCTGTCCGTGGACTTCCAGACTGGCGCTTCCAGGATCCTATTCAGAGCCTACGATGCCCATGGCCATGGACGCAGGCCCCCCACAGCGCTCCCGCTGTAGACGCCGTCGAAGCCGCAGCGTGTCACATAATGCTCCACAACAAGAAAACTGACTCTTATCCTGCCTGCTTTTCTCATTTTCAATGCTGTAATTCTGCACCTGAGGTTCCCTAATGTTTTGTGGTTTCTTTGCTTTATGACCTTACCTTATTTCACACTATCCTGGAATGTTTTTTGCTAGTCGGGGGCTGTCGTTGGGAGAAGGGATCAGAGCTGGGCTTTTAATGACACTATTGTGTCACGATTGCATGGTGCTTCCTCGGTTTTCCTAAGATTAGTAACCCTATTTGTCTAGCTATTTTGTCAGGTTGGTTACCTCTGCTCCTCTCTCACTGTATTTGCCCCCTTATTGAGCTATTAGCTTTGTCCATACTCTTTCTGCTGTTAACTAGTGTTAACTAGTGTTTTCCCTCGGTACTTGCCATTCCATTGTTTCTATGTTTTCCCCAGGTGGTCACACTAATGCTAACGTCTTGCTTCAACCATATCCCCCCTATAGGCCCTACCCCACTGGTTGGGCTCCATACTATGTATTATAGTCTGGGGGAGCACACAAGGCTCTGAATGCACTCCGCCTCCTCCTTTCCTTTTTCACTTTTGTGCTTTCATGGTGCAGTTTTATTGTTATCTGTTTTTCTCTGACTGATTCTCCTCACTGATACTTGGATATGCAGGTTGTTGGGGTTAACTCTAGGGAACCTGTGTGGATCGTTATCGGGCTATTACTGGGTGACTTGGTGGAGTCTTCTGATTCATCTGCTAAATCCCCTTTTATTTTGTCAATAGATACAGTAGATGGCGGATAAGCTGAAGGTACTTTCTTATAATGTCCGAGGTTTGTGCTCCCCTAATAAATGCGGGAAAGTGTGGCAGGAGCTCTGTCACCTTGCTCCTCATATCGCAATGTTTCAGGAGACTCATTTTACACTTCGCTCCACGCCCAAACTACGTCAAACACTGGTTGCTTAGTGGTATCTCTATCCATCCCATACCTAAAGCCCGGGGTGTGGCCATGGCGATACACACGTTCTGTCCATTTGTTTTGGGGCCTCGACTTTTGGACCCGGAGGGTAGATATTTAAGGTATGATTCCAGGGCACACTTTTACCTTTGCCAATATTTATGCCCCCAACACTCACACAGTTGCATTCCCCTCGAACACCTTAAAGAAATTGCTAGAGTTTAAAGAAGGGCTCTTGCTCCTGGGGGGGAGGGGGACTTACCCTTTGATCTCCTACTCAATACGCCCTTCGGAAAATCATCTTTTTCTTTCGGGGGCATTGAAGCATTTTAAAAAGTTACTCTCTACTTTGTATCTGGTGGATTGCTGGAGAGCTAAACATGCCTCTTCCAACAAAGGCTATAGTTATTACTGTAATGTGCATAACTCCTACTTCCCACTGGATTTATTGTATGTTGATCAATACGATTTACATAGTCAGTGACACCTCTATTGTCCTTATCAGACACCAACCTGAGAGATTGGACCTGGCGGCTCAATGAAAACTTACTAGATGATGCCACTGTGAAAGCTGACTTGGAAAAATCTATTAAGTCTTACTTTAATTTGAATGCCACTGCTGATGGCTCAGGCCATCTGAGAGGGACACAAAGCAGCTATGCGTGGTATCTTGATAGGGCATGGTTCCAGAATCAAGAAAGCTAAGCTTAAAGAAATCTCAGATCTGTTGAAGGAACTGAGATAGATAGAACAGGCTAAAGGCTCTCATGCAACCATCAGATGCAACTAAACGACAGGAGTTGAGGTCTAGATTGTCTGAATGTCTTGAGCGTAAGGCTAGAAACAAACTTAGATACTATGCTCACAAGTTTTTGAGCATGAGATCAAATGTGGGCGACTTTTAACGCAGGTCTTGGCAAAGAAGCAAAGCTTGTGTCATGTACATAACCTGGTGTCTCATGATCATTCTGTTACAGACTCCTTGGGCATTGCACAATAATTTAATATATAATATATCTATAAATCCTTTTATAACCTCCACCCCGCCCTGTCCCCCAAGGCTTAACAACATAGATGGATGCAGATACGAAACTACTTACAAGAGGTAGCCTATTCCATTCTTAGGAGCTAACTCCGGAATTACACTGTCCAATTACACCTCCAGAATTGGCAGCCATTGTCACTAATCTCCCTAAAGGGAAAAGTCCAGGCCCTGATGGCTTTATGAACACATACTATAACAAATTATCCCGCCTCTTACTGGAACTGCTATGTAACTACCTTAATACTATTTTTGTGTCCAGTGCCCTTCCTTGGGAGGATCTCTTGGCCCACATAGTGGTCATTGCAAAGCCAGGGAAAAATCCAATGGTGTGCCATAATTAACATCCCATATCCCTCTTAAACACAGATACCAAAGTTTTCTCTAAACTATTGACAATTAGATTGCTGAATATCACTAATTTCCTTTCACTAATCCACCCCGATCAAACGGGATTTATAATGGGAAGAGAGGCCCGAGATAACACTATCAGGGTGCTCCATATACTCCGTTGGATTATAAATGGACCTTCCCAGTCTCCTTGTCTTCTATCTACTGATGCCAAAAAGGCATTTGACAGGGTTGATTGATTGTTTATGGAGGAGACTTTGCAATCACTGGGACTGGAGGAGAAGATGAGGGGTTGGATTTCGGAGCTCTATCACCAACCAGAAGCCAAAGTGAAGGTCAATAGTGTCTTTTACCATCCTTTTCCGACCTGTAACGGCACCAGACAGAAATGCCCACTGTCCTCTTTAATATTTGCCTTAGTGTTTAGAAGCCTTTCAGTGAAAAAATTGTCAAAATGAGGATCTGCAGGGTGTCCATGTGGGCTCGACAGAGCACAAACTTTCGGCGTATGCCTATGATATTCTTTTCTACATCTCACAGACCATCACCACCTTTGGTGGCTGAGATGCACAGATATGGCCAACTCTCCAACTTCCGTATTAACTTTAGTAAATCAGAAATACTCCCGGCCACTATTCCAGAGGCAATGACGTCATAACTTCAGGCAAATTTTACATTTTGTTTCAATCCCAGACCTTGCCATATTTGGGAGTTTGTATCTCCCTAGACTCTCATTTGCTTTACTTCCATAATTATGGGCATTTACTACAGATCATAGACCAAGATTTAAAATCCTGGCATAACTCTTTTACTTGTCTAGGCCAAAATCAATGTACTTAAAGCGGAGCTCCATCCAAAAGGGGAAGCTCCGCTTGTTTGTCTCCTCCCCACCTCCATCCGTCTGCTGCCACTTTTGCCACATTTTGGGGAGGGCGGGTACCTGGTTTTCGACAGTACCTGGTTTGCCGCTGCAAACTCAGCCGAAAGTTTGGCCCCTCCTCCTCCCGCCTCCAGGCCATTCACAAAGTACAGTGCGCTTCGTGCATGCGCAGTAGGGAGCTGTCTGTGAAGCCGCAAGACTTCACTGCCGGTTTCCCTTAGCCAAGATGGCAGCGGCAGCACCCTAGAGCCGATAGGAAAATCGGCTCGGATGTGGACACCACTGGCTTCATTGACAAGCAAGTGTCCTAAAAGTCATCAGGTACAGTATTTGCAGCTGCTGGCTTTTATTTTTTTTCTGAGGGAGCCTGGAGTTCCACTTTAAGATGAATATTCTCCAGAGAATTCTGTACCTCTTATATACAGTACCCATTTCTCTGCCTCCAACCTTCTTTGCCCACATTCGTAAGCGGTTTACAACATTTATCTGGCAAGATCAACACCCTAAATTGGCTTACTCCATCCTACGGCGATGTAAGGAGGATGGTGGATTGGGTCTCCCAGATATCAATTTATACTATAAGGCCATGGGGTTAGTACAGATTTTAAATTTGCACAATAACATGCCAGATAAACTATGGGTCCCACTTAAAAAAAAAACACAGCTTGTCGTAATCTTGCAGGTGCCCCGTGGATTTTTGGCTATGGCACAAGGCCTTTCAGACTGGACCTCCCCCTATATTTTAGCTACCCTCAAAACTTGGGATCGGATAAATAGGAATGGTGAGCTAGCCCCCCTGACATCCTCTATGGCCCCCTTAAGTGGATTCCCCTGGTTTGTACCTGGAGAGGATATTTCCTTTTTTAAATCCTGGAGGGGTAATGGAACTGCTCATCTTTTGGCTCAGACGGGTCCTATTTTGCCCTTAGAACAATTGCGACACACTTACAGGGTGGGTTCACTATGGATGCCTGGCGATATAGACAAATGCACTATTTCCTACAAACGGGGGGAGAGATTGGTGGGACTTTATATGAGGAAATTACTGTCCTATACCTCCATCCCTGTTATGTATACAAAGGAAATACTCCAATAAGAGTCTGTACATTTGTGACAGGAGGTGTTTAGGATCACCCAGATTTTTGCATCTAAATTTAAACTCAGTGAGAATGTCGAGTGCTCACAGTTTAGCGTGCAATGTTTGTAGGAAATAAAGGAAATACGAAGAGGCGGGACTTTAAATGAAATGCACGAAGGGGGCACTATGAATATAATTATATATTAGTAGATCTGTATAAAAAAAATAGCTAAATCATAGCTTCACATATTAATTTCTTCTAGGGGATTAATTCATATTCAGTGAAAGTCATCAAAGTTGAAATTATACCTGCATATTCTAAAACATCCTTGATATTGACGAGAAGTCGACTATAATAAATAGGAACTTTATTTAGCATATCAGTACATAATTCATAGATGATTGGTAAACCTTTAAAACATATGATCAAAATTGGGTCTTCCCACAGAATAATTCATATAGATATCTCAGGACATGATTCAGAGATAAACTTCACAGTAAGTTATTGGATGAATGATACATGATTGGTTGAAAAAAACACGGCATCTGTTAGCTCAACGCGTTTTGTGACTTATTGTCACTGGTCAGGAGCAAGCGTGTACATAATTTCTGCAATGACAATGTAAATTCATAAATAAGAACTAGTGAATAATAGTAAAGCCAACACGGGGGAGTGCCCCATGTGTTACTTACAGGGAATCTGTGAAGATGATATGGTGTAGTGGAAAGTGCCCCCCCCCCCCACAAGGGGGCACATCCTCCCTAGGGAGCTGAGATGGCATGGTCTGCAACGGATATCCCACACAGACACATCCCGGATGGTTCAGCACAGGATTGTGGTTGAAGAACAAACTCATATGGAGTCGGATCCAAGTGACAAATCTGAGAAAAATTATGTGTATGGGTAATCCAGTGATTGGATGCTGTCCCATGAATGGGATGTGAGAAAGGTGAAGAGAAAAAATGGTGATGTGAGAATAAGAGTGAGGAAACAGAATGGGATATAGAACGTCAAAAGGAGGAGAGGAAGGGAGTGTAAGGGTCCCAAACAAAGCCCAGAAAGCAAATGTGACAAAGGGTACAAAAAACAGTGGAGTGGAAGTGTTGCCTACCAACAGGTTGGAGTGCATGTTTGGTGTGATGTCCAGTGAGAGAGAGACCAGCATAATGTCTGAACCATCAGGGGATGATGCCTTTATATAGACACCGCCCCCAGAGATTGCCATCAACGTCATGCACGCAAGCTGGGGGAGTGGGAGGCGCCACCACCGAGACTAGCGTACCGCCCGTTGGTATGGCGCCAAAAGACTCCCATAGAGCTTGTAGCTCAAAACATAGCCAGCCCCTGTGTTGGCTTTACTATTATTCACTAGTTCTTATTTATGAATTCACATTGTCATTGCAGAAATTATGTACACGCTTGCTCCTAATGAGTGACAATAAGTCACGAAATGTGTTGAGCTAACAGATGCCGTGTTTTTTCCAACCAATCATGTATTATTCATCCGATAACTTACTGTGAAGTTTATCTCTGAATCATGTACTGAGATATCTATATGAATTGTTCTGTGCAAAAACCCAATGTTGATCATGTTTTAAAGATTTACCAATCATCTATGAATTATGTACTGGTATGCTAAATAAAGCTCCTATTTATTATATAATACTTCTCGTCAATATCAAGAATGTTTTAGAATATGCAGGTATAATTTCAACTTTGACTTTTACTGAATATGAATTAATCCCCTAGAAGAAAGCAATATGTGAAGCTATGATTTAGCTAATTTTTTAAACCGATATACTAATATATAATTATATTCATAGTGCCCCCTTCATGCATTTCATTTAAAGTTCCGCCTCTTCGTATTTCCTTTATTTCCTACAAACATTGCACCCTAAACTTTGAGCACTCAACTTTCTCACTGAGTTTAAATTTAGATGCCAAAATCGGGGTGATCCTAAACCCCTCCTGTCACAAATGTACAGACTCTTATTGGAGGCTGACACTTATTCTCTTCTGTATTTCATAAAGGAATTGGAATCAGGAATTTGTTTCTCGCCACCTCAAATACAGAAAATAATCAAGCTATGTTCCCTCTATAAGCACCAAAACACAAGAAACTTCCCCCAAGTGATTAGTGCAAATTGTCCCTACGGCAGACCCTAGATGTTGGAGAGGCTGCCCCCAGGGCACAGGGACCTCCCCGCAGTTCACACAGACCGCCCCACTGTTGACAGAGACCGCCCCACAGTTCACAGGGACCACCCCACAGTTCACATGGACCTTATGGTGGCATTGTCCCAAGATCTGCAAATTTTGGAAAGAAATTTCCCCAGGGATACAGAAAACTACACTTAATCCCATTGAATTTATCCCTCTACATTACCTCTTACATGCCACCCCTAGCTCCATAAAAGCATATAAGCTAAGTGTAACTCCTTTTCTTTTGAATGCCACAAAGAGCCTCATTCCCCGATTCTGGAAACCGAGCCGATGCCCTACCTTGCGGGATTGGCAGGAGGAGGCAAACAAAATCATGGAGGCAGAGAGATGGGCCCATGTTACTAGTCGGGGCCGGATTAACATAGGGGCGTTTGAAGCTGCAGCTCCAGGCCCATAGCATAAAATAGACCTCCCCTGTCACACAGCACACATGTAGTAATCGTGTGTCCGTCTTTTATCAGCAGTAAGATAACTGCTGCTTAATCCTCCTATCACTGCTGGCCCGCTTAGAGCT
The DNA here is from genome assembly GCA_018402905.1 of Glandirana rugosa. Classification (NCBI taxonomy): domain Eukaryota; kingdom Metazoa; phylum Chordata; class Amphibia; order Anura; family Ranidae; genus Glandirana; species Glandirana rugosa. Next base: position 92,891 of record BLSH010346738.1, on the reverse strand, counting down.
GGGGGGGGTGCAATGCTACCTGAAGAGGGCATGATTCCTCTCCCTCCCATCCTATCCTTGCTGTGTCTGCCCCGCCCCACACTCCTCCCCCATGACGCGCACACACTGTCAGTGCACGTAATTGCAGTGTGGCCATGTGGAGGTGGCAGATTTAATTGCAGAACACTTGGTGAGTACTGGCATAGCTATAAGAGTCGCATCTGCGACCCGGCCCCTGCTCCAGGGGGCCTCCCTGTCACATCAGGTTAAATCAGCCTTTATCAGCCGAGGTGCATTGAGTTCTCAGGGGTTCCGCAGCTTCCTGGGCTTGTTACTTACAGTCAGAAACACGCAGCCTCAGACAAATCATCTTCTGTTCTTTAGAAGTGAGTTTTCCTGTCTTGCAACCTTCTGTTATCTTTCTGCTGTGTTAGAGTTAACTTCCTCCCTTCAGTCATCATGTCAGGAAGCCTCCTCCATATAAATCTGTTCTCTCCCCTCCACCCAGCCCCCTCCAGTCCTCTCACTTCCAGTGATGAACGGGGTGCAAGTTGAACACAGGACTGGATGCAGTTGTAGCTCGTCATCTCTCTGTATCACTGACTCAGTGTAGGGCAGACAAGGAATCTCCCTCTATTATTTAAATGTCTGTAATGGAGAGATCCCTCAGTGTACTGTAAGCTAAACTATTTAATTTTTTACATACAGACAAAAGAGAAAGATGAAAATATAAAACTCAGAGGAGAGTGAGGGAAATGGGAAGACAAAAAAAGAGAGATGGGGGAGAGCGAAGGAAAAAGAGAGAGATGGGGGGGGGGAGCAAAGGAAAAAGAGAGATGGGGGGGGGAGCAAAGGAAAAAGAGAGATGGGGGGGGGGGAGAGCAAAGGAAAAAGAGAGATTGGGGAGAGCGAAGGAAAAAAGAGAGATGGGGGGAGAGCGAAGGAAAAAAGAGAGATGGGGGGAGAGTGAAGGAAAAAGAGAGAGATGGGGGAGAGCGAGTGAAAAAGAGAGAGATGGAGGGAGAGAGAAGGAAAAAGAGAGAGATGGGGGAGAGCGAAGGAAAAAGAGAGAGATGGGGGAGAGTGAAGGGAAGAGAATGAGAAATTTAGGACACAGAGGCAGCAGGAGAGAAGTAACGAGTGATATAAAGAGAGAGACAGAGAGATATAGAAAGAAAGAGTGCGAAAAAGAGCTAAAAGGAAGGAGAGATTGAAGAAAAGAGAGAGTCTCTGTGAAGTGTGGGGAGGTCTCTGTGAAGTGTGGGGAGGTCTCTGTGAAGTGTGGGAAGGTCTCTGTGAAGTGTGGGGGGTTTCTGTGAAGTGGTGGGGGGGTCCTTGTGAACGGTGGGATGGTCCCTGTGAACGGTGAGGCGTAGTCTCTGTGGGAGCACTGACATCTTTGTCAGGCAATCTCTGGGGGAGCTGCAGTCTCAGCCCTCTTAGAGATTGTCAATGCTCCCAGAGACCTTTCTAAAACATGATGTAGCCGGGAATTTATTTCCACAAAAAAGGCCCACCAAAATCCTCAGCACCAGGCCCATGATGCTCTTAATCCAGCCATGTTACTAGTGATGGGGAGGAACAATTTATGAATATTTGATCTAGTTGGATGAAATTATTCTCTTGATTTTTGATAATCTTGTCTGACCACACCCTGTTCTGGACATGTCCCCTTGACTATCCAGCACCAACAGGTTATTCGTTCACTTGGGATACTGGATGTAGATTTTTCTCCTTTCACCCCATGAACCATACACCTCTGTGTCATGAACCCATAGTCATTCATGTCCTATCTGTTTGCTTACCTGTTGGTTGTGTCAGCTTAGAGGCTGTTCACATCACCACTTGTGGGCTAAGTAATCTCCTCTCAGTGAACTCCACCCCAGCCTCCAATTAAGCAAACGCTATTTAAGACCATGTGCTGCAAAGCCTCCTTGCCGATCAATGTTGTGTGTTTTTGGCTTCATGTTTGGTTGTTCCTGTCGTATGCTTTGAGTCCATTTCCATTTACCAACTTTTGACTTGTTCTGACTATCCCTGCCTGCTTGATACCCCGACCTTCGGCTTGTTCTCTGTTTCTCCTGTCTGCTTGATACCCCGACCTTGGCATGCTCTTCTGTCTGTCCCTGTCTGCTTGTGGCCTTGACCTTTGACTAGGCAGATTACTATCCTTGCTGTTCCTGCGCTGCTGCTTCCTCTCTTCAACCTGTAGCCAGCCGAGCGTGAGCTAGGGGACCCCGGGGGCCACAAACTGGATCCAGTTGCAGCCAAATCCATCCTCACCACCAGAGGCTCTCGAGAATACCTATTGGCTCTTAGACTTCGTGCCCTGGGAAAACTGATGCACTAGCTCCCTGTTTCAGTGTCAGTGCTCCAGGGACCCGTCTTCCCGTACCAGCGGGAGCTCATTAGCAGCAGTCAGCTATAGGTCCACAACCTTAGCGGTGCGCTTCGCAAACCTTAGCGTGCACTTCACACTTCTGCAGTGCGATTCGCATCTCTGCGGTGCGCATCTGTCGCCTGACCCCAGGTGTCCTGACAGTTTGATCGGCCATGGACCTGGCTGATGTGCCGCTACCTGCAGATGATCTGCTGCAGGGCATAGTCCGCAGACTAGAAAACCAGGAGTCTAATCAGACTCAGGTAATGCGATTCCTACAGGATTTGGCGTTCCACTTTGACCAGCTGCATGCCTCCCTAGGACCCCCAGTCCAACAACCTCAACCGCAGCCTGTGGTTCCAGCCACACTCGCAGCCATTAACCCGTTGCAATTACCGGCTCAGTCCCATTTCTCTGGGGTCTCTAAGGCCTGCAGGGGCTTTCTTAGCTAGTGCACCATTCATTTTGAGCGCCAGTCTCAAAAATTTCCGCTCTCTCCTGTCCGGCGAGGCTTTAGCCTGGGCTGCCCCTCTGGGAGAAGAATGACCCAAAGGTTTCTAGCCTGTCCAGGTTCTTGAAACTCTTTCGGAACATCTTTGAGGAACCGGGTCATGTTACTTGAGCAGCTAGCACTCTTTTACGCCTCTGCCAAGAATCTGCTTCTGTGGGGCAGTATGCTCTTCATTTTTGGATTCTGACTGCTAAGCTGAACTGGAATGAGACCTTAGTTGCAACCTTTTTACAGGGCCTCTCTGATCAAGTAAAGGACAAATTAGGAGGGAGAGCCATCCCCATGAGTCTGGACGATGTGATCTCTCTGTGTAATCAGATTGACATTCGTTTTCAGGAGAGGACCCTAGAAAGAAGACTCCAGCATTCTTTGGTCTCTAGTCAGCCTGAAATCCCCTCTCTGTGATCCGTGGAGCATCCCCTGTGAGCTGAAGAACCCATGCAGCTGGGCCCGACCAGGCTATCCCCCGAGGAGCATGCTAGGCGCTGAACTTTGTGCCTGTGTCTCTACTGTGGGGACAAAGGTAATTTTCATGACACTTGCTTGATGCGTCCTGGAAATGCTCAGGTCTAATAAGTCTAGAAGGTGGAGTATTGGACCCAAAAACCGCACCTTCACGTTTCCTTCTGTCGGTGTTCCTTCACACCGGTGCTTCTTCTCATTCAGTCCTGGCATACCTTGATTCTGGAGCTGCTGGCAATTTTATGGACTGGAAAACGGCTTCTCCCATGAAGCTTACCCTTTCGCCGCTCACCACTCCATTGGCGGTCTCGGTGATCGATGGTACGGTTCTTCCAGGGGGCCCTATCCGCTTCCATACCCTTCCTGTTAAGATGTCAGTAGGAATACTCCACCAGGAGGAAATATTCTTTCTCTTACATTCACTGACAGACGCAGCCCTTCATTGACAAGTGGGGCTTATGCACATCCTACCAGGAGTAGACTAGGCAAACAGAAAAAAAGCAAGCTGGACCCCTCCCAGGGGGCCGTCCTCACTCCAGCATATAGCCCCCCGTGCTCTGTATAGCATATCAGTTTTATTATGCCTAGTGCAAGGAGTTAGACCTGGTTCCCTGCTGGCACCTGCGGTTCCACAGATTGTTCTTTCTTTGGAAGCTTTCTGATTGAAGACTGCTATCAAGTAGCCGGCGGGGGCATAGAGGATATTTCGAATCCTGAAATTTCCCTAGCGCGGCCGACCGATGCGAGCTACCCTTAGCACTGGCGGGGTCCGCTGCATCGTACCGGTTCCGTGCGGGAGGCCAGTGGGTGACCCCCACTTGCGCCCAGTGACCGGGCTCTGCTCACGTCCAGGGGCGCTTGGCCTGCCGCATCCCTCTCCGCCAGATGGGAGGAAGATCTGTAACCGGGTGGCTACCCGCTACGCCCGTCGGAGTGGTGAGTGACCCCCCTCTCACCCGCCCGGAGTGCGGAGGGGGGGCTGGGCGTTTTTGTAGTGGACTAGTCCGGCCCGTGGAGGGTTCCTAGGGCTACAGATCACCGTGGGTGTCTTTGCTTGGGGTCGCTCCCCTCCTACACCCCCTCCCCCACCTTCCCCCGCACCGCACCCTCATAGCCGCCATGCGACAGTCCGCCAACATTTTGTGGTGGATCGCCACCATTTTGCCATAGCCGCGGGCATTTTGTGGGCTATTTTGGCCTCTAGTGTCAGAGCAGCGGCCATTTTGCCGTAGTCGCGGCCTTTGTAACAGGCTTTGGCCTCTTGTGACCGTTTGGCGGCCATGTTTGATGTGCCTGTGGATGAAAAACGTGCGGCCGACGCCGCTACTTCCTCTTTCACTCTGGACAGCGTGGATGGCACATGGCAGTGCAGGCTCCTGACTGGCAGCAGGCACTCCTATTGGGACGCAGAGCTTAAAGAGCAATCACTAACAGCCAGTATAGCTGGGCTCTCCCTGGGGTGCTGGTAGCGGTGGGTGCAATCCTCCTGGGTGTCTCTCGGTTGATCTGTGGGGCAGTGGTGGGGCTGCATTGTGGGGGTGTCAGGGCTTTCTTTTTGGCCTGTCAGTGTCCGGTGGCGCAATGGCGGCTGAACCTGCGGGTTCTTCCAAGGAGGAGTCGGTTGAAGTGCAACCTGCGCTGGGGACTGTAGTTCCCCTGGATCAGCTAAGATCCCTATTGGGGGGATTTTTTCCCCGGGAGGTGCCGTGTAGTGCTAAGGGGGTGTCTAAAAAGCGTCCACCCACCAGGATTCTGAACCGGAAGGGGCCTCGGTGGTCACGGGGACCCCCGTGGAGCTCTCAGATGGTGAACGGGACCAGGGGGCCTCGGCAGCACGCGAACGGGTGCTGGTGGCCGCCCTGATCGCCAATATCCGTGTGTCCCTGTGACTGGACCAAGCCGGGACATCGCAGGAGTCTGCATATGTTTGTGGGTCTTTTAAGATACATAGGTCCCCTAGGGCTTATCCCTATGATCAATTCTTTGACCAGCTGGTCTATAAGGAATGGCAGCGTCCACAGAATTCCTTTGTTTTGCCCAAACGTTTCGCTGTACTCTATCCTTTTGAGGATAGTTTTGTGAAGAAGTGGCCATCCCCCGCAGTGGACCCTTCGGTGGCTCGCCTGAATAAGGCAACGACCATCCCCTTGGAGGGGTCTCCCTCTTTTAAGGATCCGGCCGATAGGCGGACGGAGGCGGTATCCAAGGCACTGTTCTTGTTGGCGGGGTCGGCCATGAGACCGACCCTGGTGTCGGCCATGGTGGCGCAACACCTTACCGAGTGTGTGACTGAGTTGCACAATGAGTTGAGCTGCGGGAGCTCGCTTGAGGCGTCACAGAGAGCAGACCATCTGATACAGGGTCTTCAGTACCTGTGTGACGCAGCTCTGTACCTGCTTCCCATGCTGTCGAAGATGTCTGTTTTCGCAGTCATTATTAGACGGGTGCTGTGGTTACGCTGTTGGTCGGGTGACCACGCGTCTAAGAAGGGCCTCGCGGATCTCCCCTTTCAGGGTGGTCGGCTCTTTGGGGCACAATTGGATGGAATCATTAAGGATTTCACTGGAGGGAAGAGTACTTTCCTCCCGGAGCCCAGGCGGCGGGAGTTCCGCCGTTAGCAGGGTCCTACTTCTTCGGGTCAGAAGAGGTTTGTTCGTGCAGCGGGCAAGGGCTCGAGGCCCGGCAAGTCTGCCTCGGGATCCGGTAAATGGCCCCGGCAGTGCAAGAGGGAAAAGGCGGAGGATAAGTCCTCCTCCACATGATATGTTGCCCCCACCCATTTCTCGGGTGGGAGGCCGTCTTCTGGGGTTCGCAGACAGGTGGACTGCCCGCATTTCCGACCAATGGGTGCAGGAAGTGGTGTCCTCAGAATACAGGATAGAGTTCAGCACTCTACCCCCAGACAGGTTCTTCCCATCAAACTTGAGACGCTCTCCTAGGGGCTATTCAGACGCTCTCCGAACAAGGGGTGATTGTGCCGGTACCTCCGTTGGAAAGGTTCCGCGGCTTCTATTCAAACCTCTTTGTGGTGCCAAAAAACGGTGGGTCAGGCCAGTTCTGGACCTAAAAGCCCTAAATCACTTTAAGGCACGAAAGTTCCGGATGGAATCTGTCCGTTCGGTCGTGGCTGCCCTGCACCAAGGGGACTTCATGGCGTCTCTGGATATCAGGGACGCGAATCTTCATGTCCCCATTTGTCCCCGGCACCAGCATTTTCTGCGCTTTGCGGTGGGGGATCTACATTATCAATTTGTGGCACTTCCCTTCGGTCTGGCCTCGGCTCCTCGGGTGTTCACCAAGCTGGTGGCTCCGGTGCTGATTCTATTGAGGCAGAGAGACATTGCGGTAGTAGCATACCTCGACGACTTGCTTCTGCGAGCAGAGTCTGCTTCGGCCTTGGAGGAGAACGTGGCTATCACCATGGCCTCGTTGAAGGACTTTGGCTGGCTGATCAACCTGCAGAAGTTGACGTTGACCCCGTCTTGTCGACTGGAAGATCTGGGTCTAATTTTGGACAGGGAGCAGGCGAAAGTGTTCTTACCTCCGGCCAAGTTACTAACACTGCAAGCAGCGGTGCGAACCCTGCTGTCACGCCAGTGGTCCTCCTTACGGTTCTGTATGTGGGTGTTGGGCTCATGGTTTCAGCCTTTGAGGCGATACCTTACGCCCAGAGTCACACTCGGCTCCTGCAGCGTGCGATTCTGTCAAGGTGGGACAAGTCTCCGCTGTCTCTGGACCGGCTAATCAGATTGGATCATCAGACCAGAGGATCGTTGACCTGGTGGCTTCGGGCCCCTGCTCTAACGTTGGGAAAGTCATTTCTTCCCCTGAACTGGTCGATAGGCACGACGGACGCCAGCCTATCGGGCTGGGGGGGTCCTGGGGAAGCTGTCTGCTCAGGGCCGTTGGTCGGCGCAGGAATCCCGCCTTCCGATAAGTGTGCTGGAGCTAAGGGCAATCAGGCTCTGCCTCTCCCACTGGACGGTTCAGTCGGACAACGCCACGGCTGTGGCATCAGGGCGGAACGAGGAGCTTGGCGGCGGCCGCGGAAGCGGCCCTCATTCTGCGTTGGGCAGAACTTCACATGCCGGCAATCTCCGCCATTTACATTACGGGTGTAGAAAATTGGCAGGCGGATTTTCTCCGTCGTCAGACGCTGGATCAGGAGGAATGGTCCCTACATCCAGAGGTGTACTGCCAGATTTGCCACAAGTGGGGCACGCCAGGCGTGGACCTCATGGCGTCCAGGTTCAATCACTAGGTGCAGACCTTCATGTGCAGAACAAGGGACCTGTTGGCGGCCGCCACGGACACGTTGGTAGCTCCTTGGGGTTGGTATCGGCTCCTTTACGCCTTCCCTCCCATCAAGCTTCTACCGCGGCCACTGCGCAGGGTAGAAGCGGAGGGGATTCCGATAATCCTGGTAGCTCCGGATTGGCCTCGGTGCCCTTGGTACGCCGACGTGGTGCGGATGGTGACAGATGTTCCCTGGCGTCTTCCACTGCGCGAAGATCTGCTGTCTCAGGGACCCATCCTGCACCCTGCTTTACCCTCGCTGGCTTTGACGGCTTGGGTATTGAGTCCCAGGTGTTGAGGGATAGGGGTGTCTCTGACTCCGTGATCCCTACCATGCTTAAGGCGCGCAAGTGTACTTCGCGCAAGATATATCATCGCACCTGGAAGGCCTATATTGCCTGGTGTGAGGCGGGGGGGTTGGAACCCCTGGTCTTACGTTGTGTCCCGGGTGCTGGCTTTTTTGCAGCAGGGCCTGGATAACAAATTGGCATTGAGTACTCTCAAGGGTCAGATTTCAACGGCCTTTGGTGTCACATTTGTACAGGGTGTACGCCATGTGGCTCCTCAGATACGGTCACCTGTGGCGCCGTGGGATTTGAATTTGGTACTTTCTGTATTGCAGAAACCGCCATATGAGAAAATCAGGGGTATTTCCCTACAATTGCTGTCGCAAAAAGTGGCTTTCTTGATGGCCATTACATCTGCTAGGCCGGTGTCTGAGTTGGCAGCGTTGTCCTGTAAGTCTCCTTACTTGGTCCTTCATAAGGACAAGGCGGCCTTGCGACCTTCGCCTTCGTTTCTACCGAAGGTGGTCTCCTCTTTCCACATTAATGAGGATATTGTTCTCCCTTCATTATGTCCGCACCCGTCGCATCCCAAGGAATTTGAGTTACATTCTTTGGATGTTGTGAGGGCTTTGCGGGTGTATTTGGCGGCTACAGATTTTTTTCGGAAGTCTAATGCGTTGTTTTATGCTGACGAAAGGACCGTGCAAAGGGTTGGCGGCCTCGTCGACTACTGTTTCCCGTTGGATCAGATAGACCGTGACTCATGCGTATACTGTTCGGGGCAAGGTCCCTCCTTTTCCAGTCACGGCTCATTCTACCAGGGCAGTTAGTACTTCCTGGGCTTTCAGACACCTGTGTCCCAGGTGTGCAAGGCGGCTACTTGGGCCTCGGAGCACACTTTTGCTAAGTTTTATAAAGTTGATGTGTCAGCATCTGCTGATGCTGCTTTTGGCCGTAAAGTTTTACAGGCGGTGGTGTAGGCGCGGCCGGCGCCTCCTGAAAGGATTCTGTTGGGTACAGTTGTTGGTTTACCCACCCCTCTTGAATGACACTGCTTTGGGACATCCCCACTTGTCAATGAAGGGCTGCGTCTGTCAGTGAACGTAAGAGAAAAAGGGATTTTATTAAGAACTTACCTTAAAATCCTTTTCTCTGAGTTCACTGACAGACGCAGCACCCACCCCTCTGTGTTGCGTTTGTACGGCTTGTTACAAACTGATATGCTATACAGAGCAGTGGGGTTATATGCTGGAGTGAGGACGGCCCCCTGGGAGGGGTCAGCTTGCTTTTTTTCTATTTGCCTAGTCTACTCCTGGTAGGATGTGCATATAACCCCACTTGCCTAATGAAGGGCTGCGTCTGTCAGTGAACTCCGAGAAAAGGATTTTACGGTAAGTTCTTAATTAAATCCCTTTTTCTTGTCCTACCTAAGGCCTCAACCCCCATCATATTGGGTCTTCCCTGGTTACAGCTCCATTCTCCACATGTTGACTGGACTTGACTGAGCAGATATTGGCTTGGGGTTCCTCCTGTTTTTTGCCCTGTCTACTCAAGATGGTCCCGAAGGAGGGACTTCCTGTTGCCACCACGTCAGTTTCTTCTACCCTTCCCACTGCATATAGCGATTTCCGGGATGTCTTCTGCAAGAAATCAGCTGAAGTGCTTCCTCCTCACAGGTCCTATGACTGTGCAATTGACCTTGTTCCAGGAGCGACTCTGCCCAGGGGTCGTACCAATCCTCTGTCCATCCCTGAGACCCAGGCCATGTCAGAGTATGTCGCTGAAAACATAGAGAAAGGGTTCATTCGGAAGTACTCGTTACCGGCAGGTGCAGGATTCTTTTTTGTTGCCAAAAAGTATGACACCTTAAGACCTTGCATTGATTATTGAGGTTTAAACTCGGTGACAATCAAGAACCGATACCCCTTACCCAGGGCCATCTTTAATATTGATTGGACCTTGGGCAAATATTTTCTTGGGCCCCCCCATGCAATTTCACTCTCCACCTGCTCTGAGACATACAATAAATATCAACTACACTCAAAATCAGTTTACTGAATCAGATCAGCAGTGATCTCGATTGGTTGCCAGAGGTTACAGCATATCATTACCGCTTACTGACTTGTTGCTAGAGGTTACAGCACACATTATGGCTCACTGATTAGTTGCTGGAGGTTACAGCACATGCTTTCTGCTTGTTCGGTTGCTAGAGATTACTGTACATAAATACTGCTCACCGATTGGTTGCTTGAGGTTACTGCACATCATTACTGCCCACAGATTGGTTGCTAGAGGTTACAGCACATCATCTCCTCACTGCCTACACACCATGGACTGGGGAGCGCAAAGTCGCTTTCCTGACACCACAGAAATGCCCTGCCCTTTAGCAGATACACAGCAGTGCTATAAATTATTAATGACACCCTCACGCATCTGCTGACATATGCTGTGGACTTTCAAGCATGCCTTTGTCTCCCCAGTGGGCAGCATCCAGTATAGGTGATGATGAATATGACCTCAGGGGGTCATGATATACATATGAATGCCACCTTTATTTACATATAAGTGCAGCTGGCCGCCACTTACATATCAATGCCGATTATTTACATGTAAACATAGTGTCTGCAGGTGAGTCATCTGTACACAACAATAGAGCAAAGTTGGGCAACTTTAGTAGCAGCACTCAGATATCAGGACACAGCACAGACTAAAACTGCAAGGGACAAGGGAATTTAAACTAGGATAGTTGGCAAGTATGAGGCAGCTGCTTTGGGCCCCACAACAATGACAGGGCCCAGGGCAGCTGCCCCATTTGCTCTGCCTTAAAGACGGCCCTGCCCTTTCCCCTAATCTCTGAGCTATTCGACAGGTTGAAAGGCGCCTCCATCTTTACCAAGTTGGATCTCAGGGGTGCCTACAATCTGATCCGGATAAGGGAGGGTAACAAATGGAAAACTGCGTTTAACACAAGAGACAGGCATTATGAATACCTGGCTATGCCCTTTGGGCTGTGTAACACCCCAGCTGTATTTCAAAACTTCGTCAATGAGGTCTTCAGGGATTTGCTGTATACATTTGTGGTCATCTTTCTGGATGGCATTCTAATCTTTTCGGAAAATCTGCTTGTCCACAGAGACCATGTCCTGGTTGTACTCCAGCGCCTTAGGGAAAATAACCTGTATGCCAAGCTGGAGAAATGTTGTTTTGAATGTTCTGAGGTCCTGTTTCTGGGATGCTTTGTCGCCAGGTTGGGTCTTCGTATGGATCCCGAAAAGGTCTCGGCCATTACCAGCTGGCCTCTTGCTGCCAGCCTCAAGGCCACACAGCGATTTCTTGGGTTCTCCAATTATTATAGGCATTTATTAAGAACTACTCTTCCATTGCTGCGTCAAGGAATGGCCTCCTGAAGCTGTTGCTGAGTTCCATGATCTGAAACAAGCCTTTGTTCTGGCCCTCTCTTGAGGAGACCTAATCCTGGGGACCCATGTTTTAAAAAAGAACCAGTGCCCCAAGTTGTTTCCACTGTCCTGGTGCTCCAGGGCCTCAAAAATGTGATAGTCAGGCAATTAAATGCGTAATTATATGCCCCTAGAAAGCATTAAGGTGCTCCTTTGATTTTGAGCCCCTCTGTGTAGCTAGGCTGTCAAAAAGTCGCATACGTGGTATCCCCATACATGGTAGGAGTAGCAGAATGTGTTTTGAGTTGTAATTCTAAGCATGCCTATTCTGTGTATTAGAAATCTTATTAATTGACAGTTTTGCGTAAAAGAAAAAAAAAAAAAAACTCACATTTTACAAAAACTTGTGGAAAAAAAAAATACTTTGAGGTGTTTTCCAAATGTGGTAATTTTTGAGGGGTTCCGTTGCCTGATGCCCTAGGACAGTGGTCTCCAAACTGCAGCTCAGGGGCTGGATATTGCCTTTTGCTTGCCTTTATCTGGGGCACTATTCCACCAACTGACACCAATGATGGGTCACCAAAGTTTATAACAAAAACTGAGGAAAAAGACTAGACTTGAGGTGGATAAAGACTAAAGATCCCGTGTCCTGTAATGTACTGAATTTACTGGTAAGTTTAAAACTCTATTATCTTAATGGTACAGTACAGAAAACAGAATGGATTCTTGTGAAGTGTAAAATGTGATAAACTCTGCCTCACCTCTATACACATGCATACAAATTAAGTGAAAAAACAGCTGCCCAGTGAACTAATCACCTCAGAAAACCATGTATATATAAAGGAATGGCACTACTTAAATGTGGACAACCACCAAACCAAAATATGAAAGATGCAAAAAACCATGAAAATATGCAAAGCATTAGTCAATCAATTGTAATATGTAATCTTTCAGGAGTTTTCCAATCACTGTGCCTCAAACAGGTAACGTGCTCTCATAAATTCACTTCAATGGTGCTCCACTACCATGAGGGCAATATTCACACTCACCAGCTCGAAATGGCCATGAAAGGCCTCATTCTCTTTTATTATATAGTCATAGATGTCTTCTTTCTACACTGCCCTACAGCTACTGGACTAGTTGAATATATCAGTAGTTCTTCCATTCCATCTGTAGTAAGTAAATGGCAGAGAGATATAGTGTAGTAGTAAAAATGGTGTAAAAGCAATAAAAAATATTTGACTTCCATTTAATGGTGCTTTAGGTAAGCACCAACACAGACAGCTTTTCGGTAGTAGAACTCTCCAGGTTCCTGATGATGCGCTTACTGCGAAACGCATTGACGCTGCGCAATTGCCACGATTAACATCACATATGGTGTGGTATTTGCATTACATCTGGCCAGTGGAACACACACCTTCTTGGCCAAGATGCAATTCTTACTACCAAAAGACTAATGTTTTGTGTATTTTTATGTTTTTTTTGGATCTTTCATATTTTGGCTTGGTTGTTGTCCACATTTAAGTAGCGCCATTCCTTTTATATATACAGTACATATAATTCTTAGATTATGGGATAAATTCCACTCCCTTCAGGTGATTGGACACTGGCAAAAGCTTTGCTGGAAACCCAACCAACCTACCCCCCCCCCCCCCCAGCGTACCCATATATCCCTGCCCATTCCGTGAAGCTCAAGGTTTTTTTTTTTTATTAGTGTCCATGGGTAATGAACTATCCTCCTGTTGAAGAAGAATGTTTGTTTTCTGTTTTTCCACCAGTTTCCTTTCCTACTTCAACAGACTTTTCTATCAAGATTTGATAGCTTATTGCCCTATGACTCACTAGCAGTTTTAAGATTGGTTATCCTTTATGTACATCATGGGAACTATACCCAAACCCTGCAGCAGCAGGGCTGGCCTGTAATGTTTACTTCAGGCATTGTAACCTGCATTCTTGAACAGACTTTGGTATGTGGTGCAACAAATGAGTTAGCCACGTGGTACTATACATGTACAGATTTCCAGGGCTGTGGTCTCTTCCTATGGCACCCAGAACCTGAAGACCCATTCAGGGAGTATGCCCACTGTGACAGGCGAAGCCTAAACCATGGATGGGACCAGAAAAATGATAATTTGCCATCTTGCCCTGTTATCTTATACCTTGGGGAGACAGCCACAGGAACTTGGTTAGTGCTTGACAATGGTATATTACAGGCACTTGGGAATGGGAGCACTTTGGACAAACTTCCGCTGCACACTCTGAGGAAGCCTCAAGCACCTCTACAATTGATATCTCTTCTTTTGTTCGGAGCAAGGTCTTACACGGACACTACTCCAGCCGACTAAATTGAATTTCATCACAGATGCACAACATGTGGCCTATCTGACTAAAGCAAATTTCTTTGCCACAATGTCTGATTTATTCCAAAAGCTATCACCACTTCTGGAATCGGAGTGCTAACAGCCATAAATGCTCCTCTGCTTAGCCTCTCTGACCATTTTGATGTGTGAAAGTTCGAACTGCATGTTGCTCTTCCATTTGCATCAGGCAAGGGAAATGCTGCCATTTTAGCAGAGGCTGCTGAAGATTTTTCCCTGTCAGAATTTCCTGACGTTACTGTTACTCTACTTAACTTCTTGCTACATGCTGGCTACTGTGGAATAGTTGAGGCAGTGCATACTAGTCTCTGGCTAGAGACACCTAGTGCCCCATTTATTCCTATTGGCACAAAAAAGAAGGCTGTCCCAAAAAGTCGTTCCCTATGTTAGATCAAGCTGATTGGGCCTTAGACACTGCAAGTTCCATCTCTGAGCAGTGTGTGGTCTTTGTGTGGCTGCAGTTGGACGGAATGTGAGTGAGCACAGCAGCAGTTTTTGAAGCGCTTGTTTCTCCTACGTTCACTGACAGACGCAGCTCTTCATGACTTTGTGGGGTTTTATGTTCGTCCTACTAGGAGTTAACTAGGCAGGGAAAATAATCAGCTGGCCCCTCCCTTGGGGGCCGTCCTCTCTTCCTACATCAAACCCCCTCACAGAATAGCTCTTCAGTTTCAATGCCTAGTTCGCAAGGAGTTGACCTGGCTTCCCTATAGGGAACTGCGGTCCTATTGTGACCATTTTTTCTTTATTTTCTTTTCTTTTTTTGCTGCAATCAAGATGATCTGCTATCAAGAAGCCGGTCGGGGCATCGAGAGTCCTGGTGCTCTGTACTTTCCCCGACCTGGCCAACATGATGCGAAGCCGGCCCCAACACAGGGACCCGCCGCATCTTACCCGTTCCGTGCGAGTGGCCCGGGGCGAGATCCCCCACATTGGTCCCCTTCCCGATTCGTTCGGCAGGGCGACTCTGGGCCGGCAGCATGCCCCCCATCGAGGGTGGAAAGGCTGTGTTTGGTGGCTGCCGTGGCGTCGGATGGGTAAGTGAGCGCCCTGCCTTCCTCCCCACCCGGGGAGTGAAGTGGGCCCGACGTCCGCAAATGCGGTTTTTCCACTGCTCCAGTAGCTTGTCCAGGGTAGCCACCGGTGGGGATCAGCCTTTCATCTTGCCCCCTGCCACACCTCGCCCCCCACCCCCCTCCCCAGCGCTGTCCGTTCGTTCGGCCTTCTCGTCCAGCATCACCATGCGGTCCTTCGGCCGCCGTTTTGCGGCGGACCGCCGCCATTTTGCCGTAGTCGCGGACATTTCCAGCCTATGGGGCTTTTCCTCTAGCGCTCGGAGCGGCCATATTCGGTACTGCACGTTGCCTGAGAGGTGTGTTTCAGCCTCTAGTGCTTCCTGGCGGCCATCTTCACTGCATGCTCTGCATTCTACACGTGGCTGCAGCTTCTCCCCTCAGAAGATGGACGGTGACAGGCAGTATTTTCGGAACGATCGGCGCTGATGGGCAGCAAAAATCGCAAGTATAGCTGGGCTCCCTCTGGGTGCTGGTGGCGGTGGGGTGCTGTCCTCAGATCCTGTGGGGGTGTGTGGCTGTGTGTGGGGCGTCCATCCATCCATCCCTGACAATGGCTGATCTCCCTGCAAAACCTGCTGAGAGGGCATCAGCAGCCACGCAGTCTGCCCAAGGGGCTTTTTTCACCCAGCTGCGGGATGTTCTCACTGAAATCTTTCCACGTGGGGACGCCGCTCTGCGGGCCCCCTGGAAGCGCCCCCCCCCCCTTTTTTTATCCTCGGGAAGATTCTGAGTTTGAGGGGCTTCAAGGGTCTTAGAGCCCCCGGGGGACTTGTCTGCTGAGGTGACGTGGTAGCTGAGGAGGACAAGGAGCCAGTGGCTGACCAGGACAATGTGCTGGTCGCCACCATTATCGCTGGCATTCACACCAAGTTGCATCAAACGGGCGAATCGCGATCTGCTTATGTGTGCGGGTCTTCTAGGCCCCCCAAGGCCCAAGTCCTATCCTTACAGTTAATTTTTTGACCATTTCCTATATCGTGAATGGCAGCAACCCGGCGTTCCTCCTCACTGACTGGCCGTTTTATGAACGCTATCCCTTTGGGGAGAATTTCCTAAAGAAATGGGGAATCTCCTGCGGTGGATCCGCCTATTGCACGCCTTACCAAGGCGACTAGCATTACTATGACGGGGACTCCTTACTTTAAGGATCCTGCCGATAGGACAGAGGCACTTTTGAAGTCCTTGTTCTTGAACGCGGGCGCCGCAGTGCGACCTGCTTTGGCTGCGGCCATGGCAGCGCAGTACCTCTGAGTGCACGGAGGAACTTAAGTCAGACAGAAGGGTTTTTGCTCCAGGGGATAAAATACCTCTGTGATGCGGCAGTGGATGTTCTGCCCTTGCTGTCTAGAATGTCGATATCGGCCTTTAGACTTCACAGAACTCTTGGCTGCGACCCTGGTCGGTGACCACGCTTCCGCACTAGGTTGGGCTGATCTTCCTTTTCAGGGTGGGCGCCCATTTGGCTCGCGCCTTGCTGAAATCATTAAGGATCTCACAGCAGGCGAGAGTACTTTCCTTCCGGAGCCCCGCAGGCGTGAGTTCCGCCGTAGACAGGAGCCTGCTACGTCGGGTCAGAGGTAGCTTTTTCGTGCATCAGGCACGGCAAGCAAGGGAGCCCTTTCCAGTGAGGTTGCTGCAGGGGCCGGACGCCGGCAGCGGCAACACAAACCAGGAAAGACGGAAGACAAGTCTTCCTCAGCCTGATGGGGCGCCCCCACCCGAGTGTCGGGTGGGGGGACGTCTTCGGGGGTTCGCACTTCCCATCAAAATTAAACCTCCCGCTGGAGCGCAGGCTGGCCCTTCCAGGGCAATACAGGCTCTATCAGAACAGGGAGTGATTGTACCGGTTCCCTCAGAGAGGGATTTTGAGGTTTTTACTCGACTCTCTTTGTGGTGCCCAACAAAGGGACGGCTTCGGCCCATTCTGGAATTGCAGGCCCTAAACAGGTTTGTAAGGGCGTGAGAATTCCGGATGGAGTCTGTTCGATCGGTCATGGCCGCCCTGCACCAGGGGGACTTCCTAGCGTCATTGGGAAGGATGCGTACATCCATGGCCCCATCCATCCGACCCAACCCGACATCAGCGTTTTCTGCGGTTCGCGGTTGGGGATCGCCATTTTCAATTTGTAGCTCTTTCCGTCGGCCTGACCTCAGCGCCCCGGGTGTTCACGAAGTTTCTGGCCCCGGTATTGGCGTTGCTGCGTAGGTGGGGCATTGCCATAGTGGCGTACCTGGACGATCTGCTCCTGCGAGCGGACTCTGTCTCTGCCCTGGAGGAGAATGTGAACATCGCAATGGTCTCATTGCGGGACTTCGGCTGGTTGCTCAACCTGCAGTAGTCGTCGGTGTCTCCTTCCTGCCGTCTGGAGTATCATTATGGACAAGCAAAGGTGTTGTTCCCTCCGACGAAGCTACAGAACTTAGTCGGCTGTGCGTACCCTCCTATCACGCTGCCGGTCTTCCTTGCGGTTCTGTGTGAGGGTGCTGGGGCTCATGGTCTCGTCGTTCGAGGCGATACCTTTTGCCCAGAGTCACACTCGTTTGCTCCAGCGAACAATTCTGGTCCAATGGGACAAGCCCCACCGGTCATTGGATTTTCCGATCCGGCTGGGCCCTCAGATCAGGGCGTCCCTCGCCTGGTGGTAACGGGACTCAGCCCTCACTCGGAGGAAGTCGTTCCTGTCCCTTTGGTGGACGGTAATCACCACGGACGCCAGCCTGACGGGCTGGGGCGGAGTCCTGGAACGACTATCAGCTCAGGGTCGTTGGTCGGCCCAGTAGGCCTGCCTACCCGTCAACGTGCTGGAGCTGAGAGAGATCAGACTGTGTCTTTCTCAATGGACAAGGAGATTGCAAGGCCGCCCAATTCGAATTCAATCGGACAATGCCACGGCGGTGGCATATGTGAATCATCAGGGCGGCACACGGAGCCCAGCGGCGGCTGCGGAGGCAGCTTTGATTCTGCGTTGGGCGGAACTCTACTTTCCGGCAATCTCTGCGGTTTACATCCCAGGTGTGGAGAACTGGCTGGCGGACTTTCTTAGTCGCCAGAAGCTGGACCAGGGGGTGTGGTCCTTTCACCGGGGGTGTTCAATCAGATTTGCCACAAATGGGGGACACCGGATGTGGATCTTATGGCGTCCAGGTTCAATCTCAAGGTGAGAACTTTTGTGTCCAGGACAAAGGATCCGTTGGCAGTGGCCACGGATGCCCTGGTGACTCCCAGGAGCCGTTATCGCCTCCCGTACGTTTTTCCTCCCATACGTCTGCTTCCGAGATTGGTGCGCAGAATAGTGATGGAAGAAATTCCGACCATTCTGGTGGCCCCGGTTTGGCCTCGGCGCACCTGGTACGCCGACGTAGTGCAAATGGTGGCAGACGCCTCCTGGCGGCTCCCGATGCGGGACGACCTCCTGTCTCTAGGGACCCATCTTGCACCCTGCTTTACCCTCGCTGGTTTTGACGGCTTGGTTATTGAGTCCCAGGTGCTCAGAGTTAGAGGAGTGGCCGACTCCTTGATCCCTACTCTGTTGACAGCTCGCAAGTGCACCTCTCGCAGGTTTTATCACCGCACCTGGAAGGCTTACATTGCTTGGTGCGAGGCGGAGGGCTTTAACCCTCGCTCGTTTGTAGTCTCCAGGATACTGACCCTTTTTACAGCAGGGTCTGAATAAGCAGTTGGCTTTGAGTACCCTTAAGGGCCAGATCTCGGCTTTAGCCATACTTTCAAAGACCTTGGCTTTGCACTCTCTGATTCGTACCTTTGTACAAGGTGTGCGACATGTGGTGCCTCGGGTGAGATCTCCGATGGCTCCGTGGGATCTGAATCTGGTGCTTTCTGTTCTTCAAAAACCACCTTATAAAAAAACTCAGGGAGATTCCCTTCCAACTTCTGTCGCAGAAGGTGGCCTTCTTAGTCGCCTTTACTTCTGCCAGACGAGTATCGGAATTGGCTGCACTATCGTGCAAGTTTCCTTATTTGGTAACGCATTGGATAAGGCGGTCTTGCGACCCCTTCCTTCTTTTCTCCCGAAGGTAGTCTCTTCTTTTCTTATCAATGAAGATATTGTCCTGCCTTCATTGTGCCCTCGTCCATCGCACCCCAAGGAGTTTGAGTGGCATACTTTGGACGTAGTACGGGCCTTAAGAGTGTTCTTGGCTGCTACAGCTCCTATTCGTAAGGCTGGCGCCTTGTTTGTTGTGCCAGAAGGACCGCACAAAAGGTCTGGCGGCCTCTTCGGCTACGATTTCTCAGTGGATTTAAAAAAAAAAAAAAAAAAGACCGTGACCCATGTGTATTCTGTTCAGGGCTAGGTTCCCCCTTTTTCCGGTCACGGCTCATTCTACCCGGGCGGTTAGTACTTACTGGGTTGTCAGACACCAGGCTTCGATGTCACAGGTGTGCAATGCAGCCATTTGGGCCTCGGTTCACCTTTTTACTAATTTTTATAAGTTGATGTGTTCACATCTTTGGATGCTGCATTTGGCTGCAGGCTCTGCAGGCGGTAGTGTAGGCGCGTCTGACGCCTTCTCAGAGGTTCAGTTGGGTACAGTTGTTTGCGTTTACCCACCCCTCTTTTATTGACACAGCTTGGGGACGTCCCCACAAAGTCATGAAGAGCTGCGTCTGTCAGTGAACGTAGGAGAAAAAGGGATTTTATTATAACTTACCGTAAAATCCTTTTCTCCGAGTTCACTGACAGACGCAGCACCCACCCCTCTGGGCTCTGTTTTGGTATGGCTTGTGTACGAACTGAAGAGCTATTCTGTGAGGGGGTTTGATGTAGGAAGAGAGGACGGCCCCCAAGGG
>BLSH010346738.1:47150-62230 GCA_018402905.1 Glandirana rugosa | reverse complement strand
CGTATTCGGTCTATCATTACTAATATTGGACGAGACACAGGGTACTACATACTATTTCTTTAGGTTTAGTTTAGTTATAAAACACACTGTTGGGAAACGGAACTTTTGTCGTAGTTAAGGAGATCCATATGAACGTACGTCAAAAACTTCTTTGAGTCGTTCATCCGATTGGTTGGTGTCTAAAAGACACTTACGTCCGACGGAGTTTAGGGAGACAGAGAAGTACTACAACTGTAGTCCCAGTTTATAAAGTCTAAAATTGATTAGTCGGGTCTCGTGAACGACAGTAGGGTCAATCACAACTCGCTTGGGCCTGACATTGCAAGCCCAGGCATGGCTTACCCCGGACCGAACCCGAACGATTTTTGAAATGTCCGGGTCCGTGCCACGGACACCCGAAAGTTCGGTACGGACCCGAACGTTACAGTCCGGGTTCGCTCAACACTAACTGGGATGACAGCAAGTGCTCTGGGCTGATTAGTTAAAATCTGAAATATTTGACCCTGATGTCAACATCATGAAGAGACAGAGGGATTTGAGGCAGCCTGCATTCACAGAAAATCTGTGGTTGGTTAGCCTACTTGCTGAGTTTCTTCAAAAACTGCATGCAAGTATACCTAGAGGAATTGATGCTGTTTTCAAGGCAAAGGGTTGTCACACAAAATATTGATTTGATTTGGATTTCTTTATCATACATCATGGGACACAGAGCAGGTTATAATCATTACTATCTGGCTTATGCGCTACCTATAGGTGAATGGACACTGGCAGATCAATCAAACAGGAAGACTTTCCCTAGATAACCCCTCCTATACAGGAAGTGCCTCCGTTTTTTTTTCACTAGTGTCTGTAAGGTGATGGTAACTGATGTGCTCTTGGAGCATATTTGGAGGTCTGGAAGGGTTCTGCTGAGAATCATGGCTTTCAGTCAGATCAATTTGAAAAGCATTCAGCCAAAATGGATGGTACCCAAGCATTGTTGGATAGGAGAGAAGAATCTTCTAGGTTTGCCTGTAATGCAGCCTTACAGCATGGGCCCTGCGTAATGGAACCCTGTGCAGTGTTTGTTCTGACCAGGGTGCTTTCCAGCAAGTTGCTACACAGATCTCAGGGGAGTGGACCTCAGATTAAGGGGGACAGAGTCCTTGAATGTCTTTTATGACAGAGCTCGCCATGATGGGTTTAAATTGGACTCTTGTTATGAGTCCTGCAGCAGGAATAGTACGTTTGCATTTGTTAAAAAAAAGACTGGCCATTCTCCCGGTGGCCACTGGGGGGCAGTGTGCAGTTTGATCTGGCCAGGTCATGCTCTGTGTGTGTGTCTCAGGAGTATTGGTGTAGTTTCTCCTCCAGCCACTAGAGGGTGTGGGATTGCTGGGTATAGCCTACTCAAATGCAGTAGAGGCAGGAAGTATAAGGGCGGCCATTTGTTTTATCTTTGAAATCACATGTGGGCTGAAGAATCGGTGAGACACAGAGCACTCTATAGCTGGATAATGAGGTGTGAGCACTACCTATGGGAAAACTGGGTGACCAGACAGAACATGATTATATACTTCATCAGTGCATAATTTGCATTAAGGCATATTTGTATACTTGCTGCCTAATCCGGGGGCTTGTACAACTGTTTGTCGATACTCCCCTGCTCGGGTGTCCATGCACTTAGTGATTGTAAAGTCTGGCTTTCCTTTTTTTTAAAAAAAAAAATAACAAAGATGTTATACTTGCCTCCTCTGTGCTGTTGGTTTTGCACAGAGCAGCCTGGATCCTCCTCCTCTTGGGTCCCTCTTTGCTGCTCCTGGCCCCTCCCTCCTGTCCAGTGTCCCCACAGCCAGCAGCCTGCTATGGGGCGGGGGGTGCACCCGAGCCTAGTCACAGCTCTGTGTGTCAATTCAGACACGGAGCCCTGGCCCACACCTCTCTCCCCTAATTGGCTAACTGACTTTGATTGACAGCCGCGGGAGCCAATGGCACCACTGCTGTGTCTCAGCCATCCGGGACTCTGCTCCTGATTGGCTAAGACACTCATGGACATCACTGGAGAGAGAGGGGGCTCAGGTAAGTAATTAGGGGATGATGGGAAGGCTGCTATACACAGGTTTTTTTTTTTATCTTAATGCTTAGAAAGCTTTAAAGGAGTTGTGTCTCCAGAATAGCATGCATTAGATCTGCTGGAGCTTACATTTAGGCCGCACTGAGGCGGCATAGAGGCTGCACTGTGTGAAGATGTGCTTGGCTAGTACTGCAGAACTAGTATGGGGCCAAGTGCATACTTGCTTGCATTGAACTGCATATTTAATCGCATTGAACTGCATACTTGTATTTTTGCCATTCATGTACGCATTCAGTTCAATGTAAAAACGCGTGTATATGTATATTCAGGCAAATTTTTCGTGATTTGGATATATCCAAATAACGAGACAAAATTTATCAGAATTTCTGAAATTCATCAAAGTTTACTTCGAATTCTATTAAAATTCGAACTGTACACATATTGCTGCAATCAGACTGTGTGTGTTATTACTGTACTATTTCAAAATAATGCTGTTTTTGTAAAGCCAAAGGTCATTGTAATCATTTGATGAAGATTTTTCTTTTGTTTGTTCACTTTGCAAGTGTAAAATTTGTAAAGAAAGAAAAGAAAGAAACCAGTCAAATATACGTCTATTTGAAAACATTTGTACTTGACTTTATTTTTTCTCAGCCATCTCAAACCTCTGCACAGTATTGTACATAGTAAAATGTTGAAGTAAGATATTACTTTTATTAATTAGAACACTTCACATAACACTTCACAAATGTATCACTGTATTAATACAAACAAGATCAATAAATAACAAGATGTATGGTCACTCTGAGCTCCAGAGATCCTTTGTGTAGATGGGGCAATTTTCGAGGACGAAAAAGACAACCATCACTGATGTGGCCTTTATTATGACAGACTGGCTAGATGAAGAAAGAAATCTAAATGTTTTGATTCGACCGATTCAAAACGTATCAATTTGAACATCTTGAATTATAAAAAAAAATTAGAAAATTTGAAGAATATTCAAAAAAATACATAGAACGGAACGAATCCCCAATACCAATAGAGCAAATCAACCTAATTTAACTAAAAAAAAACCTAGATTAACTAATAGAAATGAAATGATTTTTTTCATCATGCACATGTCTAGTGTCTGCATATTTACATACCTATGTGGTTGCATAGTGGTAGACCAACATGGTTTTGGGACTGCATTTTTTGGCAAATATAGTTGCTACATGATTTACCTGTTATACGATTTAAATGGTCCCAGTAGGGGGAGACAGACGGAAGACAGGTGCACCTCCCTCAGGTTCATTGGATTTTGGGGGAATTCTAGGCCTACTTGTTTGGCATGGCAGCAAATCCTGGTGGTGGCATTGGCAGCTGCAATGGACTGTGACTGTGGACCCTGAATGCGCCTGATCTCAGAGCCTAAGCAGGATCGGGCCTGGTTAGTACTTGGATGGCAGACTGCCGGAGAATACCAGGTGCTGTAATCTGAGGTTGCTGTGTTTTGAGAGCATCTCAGGCTAGAGGATGTTAGGGCAGTCTCTGAGGTGGTTTGCTCCGTCTTTAGTTTGACTTCAGCAGAAACCTGGTAGGTTAAGTATGCCTCTTTGGGACCTTCTGGGTCCACCACACGGTCATCAGTCTTCGCCTTGCATTTGCTCTTGGAAGTTATGGGCTCATTATTGTAAACACTCAAAACCAAATGGAGTCGATCTTAGATCTCAAGGCACTAGACAAGTTTCTGAACATCCTGTTTCAGATGGGATCATCCAATCAGTGATGGCCTCTCTGCAATAGGTAGATCTCGGATGTCCATAGTTATCAATAACGCATATCTTCATGTGACGGTTTTTCCAGGCGCATTGAAGGTTCTGCGATTTGCAGTAGAAAGTCGCCATTTTCATTTTGTGACACTGCCCTTCTTGCTAGCCACAGCCCCCCTTGGGCTCGCAAAGCTCCTAGCCCTGGTGCTGGACTTACGGAGGACGCATGGGGTGGCGGTCTCAGTATATCTCAATAATCCTTTCTCATGGAGCAGTCAATACCAGATTTAAAGAGAAATATAAAGAGCAAAGGGTATCCTTCGATACTTCTCTGCCTCAGGAAATATATCTATGTTGAAGCAGTTCCCTACGTACAGTTTCAGTCCATGGCTTTGTAGAGGAACATTCTCTCTGTCTGGAACATAAAGGTTCAAGCATTGTATTGCCGGAGGGCTCTGTTCCCATGGTATTGCAGAGCTCAAATTGATCGGAATCTGGAGAAGGGGAAATGATTCCTTCCAGTGATAGAGAAGATAACCACTGATGCCAGTCCCTCTGGCTGGGGGGGGGGGGGGTGGCTTGCAGGTGGCTACAGTTCAGGGGACAATAGGGGAAGGTGCACTGATAACACCTTAGGGACCAATTGTCCCTAACATGCGCCTTTCCACTGTTTTAATCCCTTCATGCCGACCGTACGCAAATATGCAGCCTCAGCTTGAAGGGGTTATACTGGGGTGATGCATGCAGCTGCATGCATCACCCCGGTACCGTTTTTTGAAACAAATGGTTAGCTTTCTTGGGATGGCAACTGATGTGGCTAAAAGCCACTCGACTGTTATCCCAAGAAGAGGGAGGGCACACCCCCCCACGCCACCTTCCCCGGGCTCTCCCGTCCCACCGGGAAACCCGAGCGACCTGCCGACTGACCAAAGGCCTGAATTAAGCCGGAATCATTATGACATCACTTCAGGTTTCTGCCTTAAAGGTGCCGCAATTTTAAAAAATTACAGTATTCAAAACAGCCAAATTTGGCTATTTGAATGCTTTTAAGTGCAAAGGAGGGATCCCTCCATAAAGAGTACTTCTCACTGACTGTATCTGTCACAAGGATCCTTACATTTCTTCTGACAGCAATAAAAATAATCAGAACATTTTTTTAAAGAGACAGAGTTAAAATAAACAAAATAAAATAAAATCAGAAAAAAAATAAATTTAAAGCCCCTCCGTCCATCCGTGCTCACACGCAGAAGCGTCATATACATAATTCACACCCGCAAATGTAAATGGTGCGGTATTGCCACAATCGTTAGCGCAAGAGCAATAATTCTAACACAGAACCTTCTCTGTAACTCCAAACTGTTAACCAGTAGAAATGTTTAAACCGTCGCCTATGGAGATTTTGAAGTACCGTAGTTTGTCGCCATTCCACAAGCATGACATCTTGGGTATCTATTTACTGGGCGTAACAATCTTTCATATAATACAAAAACATTGGACTAACTTTACTGTCTTGTTTTTTGTAATGCATGAAAGTGTCTATTTTCCAAAAGAAATTGCATTTGAAATACCGCTGTGCAAATACCGTGCTACATAAAATGTTGCAACAATTGCCATTTTATTCTCTAGGGTCTGTGCTTAAGATATATATAATGTTTGGGGGTTCTAAGTAATTTTCTAGCAAAAATTACGGATTTTAACTTGTGAGCAACAAATGTCAGAAAAAGGCTTAGGCGTGAAAGGGTTAACTACTGTGGCATCTTTTGCAAAGATTCTGGGAGGTGGAAGCACAGATGATAGTGTTAGTCAGCCAAGCCCAGGAGGGCTTGGTACTCGATATAGTGAATCTTGCAGGGGATGCTCCTTGGATACTTCTGGTCCAGCCATACTTAATGGTCTTGGGTCCTGTTATCTCTGCACTGTTGAACAGAAGGAAGCCGGCTTCAGGGAGCTTCTATTACAGGACTTGGAAATCTTATATCCCTGATGTGGAGTCAGGAAGTGGTATCCGCGGAAATATGTGAGTGGGAGATTTTTCCTTTCTGCAATTGGGAGGGGAAATGAGATTGGCCTTAATCACTAGGGTCAGATTTCGTCTCTATCCATATTTTTTTTTTTTCCAGAGGCTGGTATTTCTCACTCCTTAAATTGTACTTCATGCAGGGTGTAAAGCAGACAGTCCCACTTGTCAGGCCATCCTTGTGTCCTTGGGACTTTAACTTGATTTTGTCTGTCCTTGCAGAAGCCACCCTTTGAACCAATTTGAGAAACTCCGTTAGTCCTTTGACTTGGAAGGTGGCTTCATTGGCTACTATTGCTTGGGCAAGAAGAGTGTCAGAGCTGGCGGCTCTTTCATGTAAGGAGCTGTTCTTGGTCTTGCATTATAAGGTGATGTAGTTGGGCGGTCAGTATACTTGACGGCACTGGGCAGGAATCCTGGTTTGTGCTGCCAGAATAGCCCAGAAAGGGCAAGCGGCATCCATGTTAACTCTTTTTCATTCAGTGGCTTAGGTTTGCAAGGCCTCTACATGGTCTTTGGTTCATACATTCACAGGGTTTTACCAGGTGGATGTCAGAGCCACGGAGATACTGCCTTTGGCCACAGTATGTTATGAGCGGCAGAATAGGTGGCAGTTTCTGTGATTGTGTCTCCTTCCCCTGAAGTATATTGCTTTGGGACATCCCAGATAGTAATGATTATAACCTGTTTTGTGTCTTGTGATGTATAATAAAGAACATTTTTTTTTTTTTTTTTACATACCTGTAAAATCCATTTTTTGGAGTACATCATGGGGCACAGAGGTACCTCTTTTCTGGTATCTTCATTGCTTGCTACAAAATTTGAAGTACTTCCTGTATAGAAGGGGTTATATAGGGGAGGACTTCCTGTTTGATTGATCTGCCAGTGTCCATTTACCTATAGGTGGTGCATAACCAGATAGTAATGATTATAACCTGCCGTGTCCCCCGTGATGTACTACAAGAAATGGATTTTACAGGTAAGTATATGGATAAAATCCAATTTTCTCTTTTGTTCATTTACTTTACATTTTGTTAATTGAAAACTGTTAACACTTCTATTTCTGAAAGCATTCTTCATTTACTGAATTTTTTCATACCTGCCTAAGACTTTAGCACAGTACTGTATCTTATTGTAATATCCAGCTTAGGATTGTTTGTTTTTAATAGTTGTCTGCTGTTAAAATCTCTGAGTAGCAAATAATCAAAAATGCAGTTAAATCAAATCAAGTTCTGTTGGCAAATGCACTGCCAGTGCTTTCTTTAAATAATTTTGCGGTCCTCAGTTTATTCTGCTAATTACCTTTTATTCTGTATATTTTTTTTTTTAAAGTCATTACAGACGCAAACAGCATGAAGAAGACAGAAAGCTCAAGAGAGACAATACAGTTGGGAAACGGAGAGGCGTTGTAATGCAGTGAAGTGCAGCCATTATATATATATATATATGTGTGTGTGTGCGCGTGCATATATATGTGCTACATTTTAAAGTCCTTAGCTAACTGCCATCTTTTTATATTTTTATCATACTGGGCAATTTAGAAAATGGTTATTTAATTTGTTGCCCATGTTTTGTTTTAAATGTACTTGGCTCTTTTTCAGTGTTGTCTCTCATATACACCAGGATTGCTGGACACAGTTACATTAGTTCATGTTGGACCAATTTAACTATGCAATTTCTGGTTGATCCCCATGGAAGCTGGAAACACCATAGATGGCCCCACTACTATCACAGTGACCTCCACTAGCGTTTGGATTCCGTGCCGAGTGGCTGCCCAACTGCTTAGTGAACACAGGAGGTCGCGTGCTTGGCATGTGTGCCATGCAGAGAACGCTTTGCATTTTCTAATTAAGTGAGGTTGGAGATTGTGATGTCACTGCCCTGCCTCCCCACTGCAGTCAGACAACACTTTGAATGCATAGAGAAAATGAATGTACAATACACAGTGAGGAAAATAAGTATTTGAACACCCTGCTATTTTGCAAGTTCTCCCAATTAGAAATCATGGAGGGGTCTGAAATTGTCATAGTAGGTGCATGTCCACTGTGAGAGACATAATCTAAAAAAAAAATCCAGAAATCACAATGTATGATTTTTAAACTATTTATTTGTATGATACAGCTGCAAATAAGTATTTGAACACCTGAGAAAGTCAATGTTAATATTTGGTACAGTAGCCTTCATTTGCAATTACAGAGGTCAAACATTTCCTGTAGTTTTTCACCAGGTTTGCACACACTGCAGGGGGGATTTTGGCCCACTCCTCCACACAGATCTTCTCTAGATCAGTCAGGTTTCTGGCCTGTCGCTGAGAAACATGGAGTTTGAGCTCCCTCCAAAGATTCTCTTTTGGATTTAGGTCTGGGGACTGGCTAGACCACGCCAGAACCTTGATATGCTTCTTACAGTACCACTCCTTGGTTGTCCTGGCTGTGTGCTTCGGGTCATTGTCATGTTGGAAGACCCAGCCTCGACCCATCTTCAATGCTCTGAGGGAAGGAGGTTGTTCCCCAAAATCTCGCAATACATGGCACCGGTCATCCTCTCCTTAATACAGTGCAGTCGCCCTGTCCCATGTGCAGAAAAACGCCCCAAAGCATGATGCTACCACCCCCATGCTTCACAGTAGGGATGGTGTTCTTGGGATGGTACTCATCATTCTTCTTCCTCCAAACACGTTTAGTGGAATTATGACCCAAAAGTTCTATTTTGGTCTCAACTGACCATATGACTTTCTCCCATGACTCCTCTGGATCATCCAAATGGTCATTGGCAAACTTAAGATGTGCCGGGACATGTGCTGGTTTAAGCAGGGGAACCTTCCGTGCCATGCATGATTTCAAACCATGACGTCTTAGTGTATTACCAACAGTAACCTTGGAAAGGGTGGTCCCAGCTCTTTTCAGGTCATTGACCAGCTCCTCCCATGTAGTTCTGGGCTGATTTCTCACCTTCCTTAGGATCATTGAGACCCCACGAGGTGAGATCTTGCATGGAGCCCCAGTCCAAGGGAGATTGACAGTCATGTTTAGCTTCTTCCATTTTCTAATGATTGCTCCAACAGTGGACCTTTTTTCACCAAGCTGCTTGGCAATTTCCCTGTAGCCCTTTCCAGCCTTGTGGAGGTGTACAATTTTGTCTCTAGTGTCTTTGGACAGCTCTTTGGTCTTGGCCATGTTAGTAGTTGGATTCTTACTGATTGTATGGGGTGGACAGGTGTCTTTATGCAGCTAACGACCTCAAACACGTGCATCTAATTTAAGATAATAAATGTAGTGGAGCTGGACATTTTAAAGGCAGACTAACAGGTCTTTGAGGGTCAGAATTCTAGCTGATAGGTGTTCAAATACTTATTTGCAGCTGTATCATACAAATAAATAGTTTAAAAATCATATATTGTGATTTCTGGATTTTTTTTTTTTTTTAGATTATGTCTCTCACAGTGGACATGCACCTACGATGACAATTTCAGACCCCTCCATGATTTCTAAGTGGGAGAACTTGCAAAATAGCAGGGTGTTCAAATATTTATTTTCCTCACTGTATATGTAAAGTGTTGTGTAAATTTTCAGTGCTATATAAATAGCTGTAAAAATAAAATGCTAAGCAATCTCTAAATTAGGCCCATGCCAAGTGAACGACGGACTGTGTTTACAGTGCAGCCACTCGGCAGAGGACCCCAGAAGCTATCTATCGTGTGTTTGCGCGCGCACTCGCATACTGAATACTGTAGCACAAACAGACCTATAGTTTTTATTTCCCAATGCCAATCTGAGAAGTTTCATTGCCCTGAATGAATTGTGCTAAACCCTCTCATATCTATGGAGCCTACCATGGCAGCTCTGAGACTAGTTTGTTATACATCCTATCAGAGCTTACTGAAAGGACACATCACTTTAAACAGGCATGCTTATGAAACCAAATTCTTCCACAGCTTTGCATCAAACACTGTCCTACAGGCATACACACAATAGTAGGGGGGATTTAAGTATTACTACTGTCAGACATTACATAATTTGGTCATGCATTTACAATCTGGCCAGCCAATGATTATCCCGCTGCACAACTGTGGTACAAACATACATGTTTGTAGCTAGCAAATGTAGAGGTATATGCTTATTAAGAGAGCTTTGTCGATATTTCCAGAACAAATCTTGAGGAATAAAGAGCCCATACATTAAGCAGAACTAAAATAAAAAAAATGACTTCATTCCCCCATCCACACACACCACTGCGCTATTATATTCTGACAGTGAGGAGAATTCCCCAGTGTCAGAATACATTGAGCAGCAAAAATTCGACAGGGTGGCTGGACAGAAGTCGATCGGAAGATCGACTTCTGTCCAACCACCCTGCCCATATATTGATCGAAATTCAGCCATTCCCTGCTGAACCAGCTGATTTCAATCAATGTATCGTCGGTTTTAGCAATCGCAAACTGACTCTGCTAATGAGTAAGTTTAATAAGGGAATGCCTCGAGAGGTTGGGTCATGCTGCAAGATTTGACAAATAATCTGATCTGTTTGTCAACTGCTATACTGGAAACACATGAATCCAAAAATGTAATAGTACAAACATACACTAAAACATTCTATTACCGAAAGCACAGATTTAAGGTGATATATCTGCTTAGATTAGGTGCATTACTGAGTCCTGCCAAAGGCTATTGCCCTATTAATAACTCATTCAAATTGAAGCTCCTTGAAGTGTTGAGGTGACTATAGACAATTGGTATATTTTACTGTTGCTTGCTATTATAGATCGTCTGTAGCTATTTTATTTTGTAAAATTTAAAGTGACTGAACTGAAATATATTGCTCATGGTTTTGGTTAGTTTGTCTTTCTTCTACTGTGTAATGCCAAAAAGCTGTATCAGTTTGCTCCATTTTATTGAATTAGTTAACAAAGTTTTGCTTAGTAGAATGGCTATTTTTCCAGAAAAAAAATAAACATCTTCCAAAGTAACAGCACTGTTGCAAAAGTGTTTATTTGTAATCACTAAATGTTTCTAGTTCGCTTGTCATTAACCACCTCAATACCGAACACTTTTACCCCCTTCCTGCCCAGCACAATTTATAGCTTTCAGTGCTCCCACACTTTTTTTACTCAGTCATGCAACACTGTACCCAAACATAATTTTATACTTTTTTTTGAGAAAGATAAAGCTTTCTTTTGGTGGCATTTAAAATCACCATTGTTCTGTTTTTTGTGATCTAAGCGGAAAAAGACCTTTTTTTTGTGTTTATAGATGGACTCTTTTATAAAATGTTGCAAATAAGTAATGTTACTTCATTAATATGGGCCAAATTTTATACTGCTACATTTCTTTGGTAAAAAAAAAATAACCCAAAATCAGTATAAGTATATATTATTTAGGCTATGCAAACGTTAGAGTCCACAAGCTATGGTACGTCTTATTGAAAATTGATCAGTCCTGATGTTCTAAAATACCAGGACATTAGAAATACCACGAAAATTATCCCTCTTTGGAAGGTAGACAACTCAATGTATTAAAGTGGCATGGTGAGGTTTTTTTTTTTAAGTTGTATTTTTTCCCACAATTCTTTGGAAAAGTAATTAAAGGTTTTTTTTTTTGTTTTTTTTTTAACAAAATTGTCATATTAACAAGTTCTTTCTCACACGTCATAGGCATACTTGCAATTACACCCCACCCTCAAAAGTTATAAACCTGGAGCTGCTAGCAAAGAAAAAAAAGAAAAATCTACAATCTCGCAAAGTAACCAAATATATAAGAATTTTGCAGTGCTCAAAACAAAAAAGTCCAAAATACGTCAATAGTTCATCAGTGCTTCAAAATTAGTAGAATCTCTTCATATGTGTTTGACAATAGAAATGGCCACTCACCAGAAATCAATGCTGTCTCAATCAAGAGAACAGCCAAAATGCTTTAGTGTATTCCTTCAATGGTGTGGTCATCAGAAGCCAAGATCCAACTTACTAAAGCTTCTCCCCAGGATTCCACAATATCACACCATGTGAGTCCCCATAAAACCACCAAAAATGCTTAGTGTAGTCATTTGGGTAAACAAAGCAAATAAAAACCAGTGTAGGTGAAAAGGATATTATACTCTTATGGTGTTCAATCCCCGCTCCTCGTGCCGTGCACACTCACCTGAAATCATGTGCTGCCAAAGATGACGCAGCCAAATACATTTAATATGATGAAAGTGACAGTGGATGAAAATTCAGTTGTGTATCAGAATTCCTCCCCCACAAGCAGTGCACATTCACCAGATTTATTGTGGAGACCAGTGTGGTGGCGTGACGTCACATAGAGAACTCCTCCCTACATGTTTTCAAACCAATGTGCGTCCTCAAGGGGCCGCTAGTGACTAGTGTTGGTGGCTATATATATACTGTGTGCACAATTATTGGGTAAGTTGTATTTTTGAGGGTTACTTTCATTATTGAACAACTACAGTGCTCTTGGTCAAATCAAAATGTTAATAAACCTCAAACCTGAATGTTTCAGAAGTAAAAGTGAGGTTTTGGCTTTCTTAGGAAAATATCTATGTCCAGAATTATTGGGCAACTATTAGTGTGCAGAATTATTAGGCAACTAAATGGAAAACAAACATGTTCCCATCTCACTTTAACGGATACAAATAAAGTGAGAATAATAAACAAACAACTCTAAATTTACAAATAAACCTTTCTGACATTTAAAAAAAAAAAAAAAGTGACCAATATAGCCACCCTTCTTTTCAATACCAGTCATAAGCCTTCCATTCAAGTTGTCAGTTTCTTGATCTGTTGACAATCAACTTTTTTCTGCAGCAGCAACCGCAGCCTCCCAGATACTGTTCAGCGAGGTGTACTGTTTTCCTTCACCATCAATCTCCTGTTTAAGAAGGGCCCACAAATTCTCAATAGGGTTTAGGTCAGACGAGGAAGGGGGCCATATCATTATTCTTTCAGGCCTTTACTGGCTAGCCACGCAGGGAAGTACTTAAATGCATGTGATGGAGCATTGTCCTGCATAAATAGCATGGTCTTCTTGAAAGATGCAGACTTTTTCCTGTACAACTGCTTTAAGAAAGTGTCTTCTAAAAACTGGCAGTAGGTTTGGGAGTTGATTTTGAGTCCATCTTCAATCCAAAAAAGTCCAACTGGCTCATCTTTAATAATACCAGCCCATACCAGTTCCCCATCACCACCTTTCTGGTGTCTGAGTGGAAGTGGAGCTCTGTGCTGCTGATCCAGCCACAAGCCCATCCATCTGGTCTGTCAAGAGTGACTCTCATCTCTTCAGTCCAAAAAAACTTAGAAAAATCTGTCTTCAGATATTTCTTGGACCAGTCTTGATGTTTCAACTTATGTGTCTTGTTCAGTGGTGGCCAGGTTTCAGCCTTCCTTACCTTGGCCATGTCTCTGAGCACTGAACACCTTGTACTTCTGGGAACTCCAGGTAGTTTGCAGTTCCGTAATATGACAGCACTGGAGGATAATGGGTTCCTGCTAGTTTCACATTTCATTCTTTTCAAATCTTTGGCAGTTAATTTGCCTTTTTTATTTCGCAACACATTTCTTGCGACCCTGTTGATTATTTGCAATAAAACGTTTGATGGTTCTGTGATAACGCCTCAATATCTTAGCAATTTCAAGAGTGCTGCATCCCTCTGTAAAACTTTACAATTTTTGACTTTTCAGAGTCAGTTAAATCTCTTGTTTGGCCTCTCTTGTTTAATAATTATGCAGACCTTGATATAGGGCGTTGATCTCCTTAGGCCAGACCTTCCCTCATTACACAAATACACATCACCAGATATGCTTAAATCCAATAAGCATTCAATATTATACTGCTTGAAATTGAACAATATGTATAAAAATGATGATTTGGTCAAAATACTCGCCTAATAATTGTGCATGCGGTGTATATTATTATACATGATTTATATAGAGCCAACAGTTTGCGCAGCACTTTTAAAATATGAGGACAGACAGTACAGTTATAATACAATTCAAAATAGGAGGAAGCAGAGGGTCCTGCTCGTTAGAGCTTACAATCGAGAAGGGAGGGTCAAGGGAAACACAGGTATGTAGCCTACACCCAGAAACTCCCGCTACCTCATTTCCGGTCCAGCGCCATATTGAAGTAGACCAGTAGTGGATATGAACTGCCGCCATTTTGTTGTGGACCAAACGTAGCTGAACTCTATTACATTACAAGCAGCAGAGAATACAAATACAGTGACATTCTGCCCAAAACATGCCCGAATCATTCAACCATAAAGTATTCTCACCATCCATGGCAGTAGAGCATTATTATATAGCCAAAAAGCACTATACAGGCGGTACCCTAGTTACAAACATCCGACTTACAAACGACTCCTACTTACAGAGGGAGACAACAGGAAGTGAGAGGAAATCTACCTCTAGGAAGGGACATTCACTCATGTAAGAGTTGTTTTGGGAAAAAATGTGTCTCCACTGATGCTTTATCACCAAGGTTTTGTTTCCACAACAACCCGAAATTTTCAAAATCTGATTATCATTGGGACAGGAAGTGAGGTGAAATCTTCTGAACAGAAACCTAGACAGCAAAACCAACATTGCAGGGGTGTTAACCCTTCCCTATGCTATCCAAAAATCTTAAAAATAGTTATTTTGGCTGGAGCTACACTTAAAAAATGTATGTACCTGTTCCGACTTACAAACAAATACAACTTAAAGCGGTGTTCCAGCCAAAATTCAACATTTAAGACAAAAATACCTCTTTAAAAGTCATTCTTAGTGTATTATAATAAAGGTGTGCTGTATACTGAGGTTTGTTTATCATGATAGCAGCATCGATTTCTTACCTTATAAAATTACAGCAGAGCGTGGCCATCTTCTGTGTGGGCATCCTGAAGCCACAGCGTATCTCTTCCTGATTCCCTTCTCTCTTATCTTCCCACAATGCACCTGCAAATCTCGGACATGCTCTGTGCTGTGTAAGCTGTGTAAAGGCTTGTGGGTCAGGTTTCCATAGCAATGGGAGGGTTAGAGGATGTCCCCGCCCCCGCCCCTTAGCCAAGAGACAATAGTCATTTCCCGGCCATAGAATTGCATTGCTTCCAAACAGTAAATCAGCTCTGTTAGCAGAGCGGGCAGTATTAACGGGTCAGTAGTAACGGGGTAGTATTAACGGAGCAGTAAGACGGGGGAGTATTAACGTGGCAATAATAACGGGGGAACACGATAGGGGGATCCGAGACGATTGTCTCGACTAAATGACAAACCTTCGTTACGTTAAGATAC
>BLSH010346738.1:11527-44696 GCA_018402905.1 Glandirana rugosa | reverse complement strand
GATCTCGCATGGGTCGTCACCTAGGACAAGTGACAAAATCGATCAAACTCCACGTAAATTTTTAGTTCAACCCTACAAAATAGCAAAGGGGACGATTTTATGTAATTTCACCTCAAGGTGGGTGTAAATGTTGAGGAGTGGTATGTCAAGATATCTCCCGTAACTTTTGCTTAACCGTAAAAAAAAAAAAAAAAAGTTAGTGAATGAGACTCCTAAAATTTAAGAAAGAAGTCAGGGACGATGAGCTTGCGCCGGTCGGCGCAGTAAAAGCCAAACGTTACAGAAGACCCTCTACACACAGTAGTTAGGGTACTCTGTTATCCCGCCTCACATCGCGTCATTTCCTGTTTGCAAGTAACTCGATGCTGTAGCTGGGAAATGCCCTATTGTCTCATGGGATTGATGACACACATCTCCCAGAAGACATTGCAAACCGAAAATGACGCGGCTGGCCGCGTTCGAGTAGCAGGGACTGAAGAAAGAATTTAAAATCCTCAGAGTAAGTGATTGAAAAAAAAAAAAAAAAATGCCAATTCGTTTTCAATGCCCTCTATAGAACTGTATGGTGAGGAGTTGTAAATGTGGGTGGAACTCCACTTTAATGTATTTTAGCAGGGGAAACGATAAAACATCCCAACTTGATTTTTAAATGCACCTCAAACTAGCTAAAACAGTGAACAGGATCCACTGCTGGGTACGCTCTAGGCCTCCACCGAGCCTTAATACCCCGGCAGTGGCAGCAGTACATGACATGGATATGTATGTACATGTATATATGTGTGTGTATATATGATGTTCATATTGGTAAAAGCAAACAGAAGAAAAAAAAACTAGCAAAGATCTCAAAAAGACACAAACTAACTTAACGATACATTTCTAGAAGATAAAAATTAGTTACAGTTTCAACATTAGCTCTGGTTCTTGCCCCTCCCTCACATAACCAGTATGGGTATCCAGACAACTAAGTGGCCCACAAGTGTGCTTTAACTTTACGTTTGGTAAGAGGAATAGTTTTGTAGGATCCACGGTTTGTGAGAAAGGTATAACAGTCAATCTTATTATGAATTAGACCCCCATCCTTCTCTAGTAGCACCAATAGACTAGATTACATCTGTTGGTAGAAAGAGTGTGACATACAGACTGAGGGAGTAAACCCCCAGACTGTCCTGTTATTGCGAAATGCACTGGACCATTAGAGTCCCCCTGTGCGACTCTAACACGCCCCTACTACTTCTTATGCAGTCCCACAGCTTATAAGTTAATACCCCCTAATGCGAGCATGGTGAAACTCGTCCCAGCATCTTACGTCATGGCAGATCGTTATGATCTGATGGAGCGAGAGAAGGTAAGAATAGCAGGGACAGCTCAAAGGGAATTGTTAACCAACTCCAACAATGCCTGGGCATGGTTTCCTGCTTGGACAGGGTGGGGGGGGATGAACTTAGGAAACGATTGAACAATTTCTCATCCATTGTGTTCAATGAAACCGTTGAAGCTGTGAGGGAGATCTCAAAGGAACAGCAACAAAGTCTATTACAGGAAAAGATGACACTTGATTATCTTTTAGAGCAAAAGGGGGGTTTCTGTGAGTTCATAGCAGAATACTGTTGTACCTGGATGACAGGCACTAGTGACAAGGTCCAAGTCCATATGGATAAAGTTAGGTCGATGCTAGGGAGAGCCAGAGCTATAGCCAGTGAAGGTTGGGAGATTTTGGGGAGTTCTTGTTTTCCATCGGATCCTGGCTGAAGGAAGTAGGGGTATATATACTCATGTTGTTTTTGTTTCTATTCCTTCTATATGCCATGATGAGATGTTCCTGCTGCCTGATCGATCAAGTGACCAAGCCCGACCAGATGACCACATCTTCCTAGCCAAGACGAGAGGTCCCCTGAAGTCCAGCCCATGTACCAGATGCCGAGGATTCTAGTGATCGCTATAACCCCCACATCATGCTTTACCTCTGAGTCATCCCTCCCGAAGAATATGTGTCAACCATGGTTTTCTTTTATAAACAATTAAAACACCGCGCTAAAATTATTTTCTTAATAGTGAAACTCTTGTGTAATAAATATGTGTAAATATGTATAGAGATTCAATACATAAATACCTAGCTGCTGCTCTAAAAATAAATCACTGTAAACATTCACTATATTAAATCATAGTAAAAAGCAGCGCTACAATCAATAAACCATAGTGCAAATAATACAATATTGTGCTAAAAGTTCATGCAAAGTCGCAGCAAAAGTGCCAGTGCAAACTATATGTACAAGACAAACTGGTGCAAAATTGTGACAATATAAGTGTCCATAAACAGTCCTCTAAGTGTGCAGCATCAATCCTTCATACTTGTTTCCATCACCAAAAAAGAACGCATGCAGGTGATCACACCAGAGGCTTACCAGATGTCTGGATTAAAATCGCCTGTATATCAGAGAAAACCTCAGCCAAATATCCCTTAAATGAGGTCCACACTTCCAAGGAACAATCGATCCCCCATGTATCACTCATAAGAAACAGAGAAGATTCCTCATAGTGTATCTCTTTAAGCAGGTGAATTTATTTAAAAGGATAAAATTGCGCTTACATCAAACCATAAAATCAGGGCCCTGTGATCAAGTCGGAAGTGACGAAACGTAGGGGCGTGGCTACACGGCAGCCCGAGGAGAGCTGATGCATCAGGCACACCAGAGGCTAGTACGCTCGCTAAGGAGAGGAGAGGAGCGAGGAACAGCTGACTGGTAGATGTCTCTGCTTTTTCACACTGCGAATGACAAAAGAGAAAGCAGGAAAGAAAGAGTGATGGAGGGAATGAGAGACTGAGGGAGAGAGAAATAAAGAATTAAAAAAAAAAAAGAAAGAATGAGAGAAGGATGCAGGGAGAGAGAAAGAATGAAAGAAACAAAGGGATGGAGGGGGAGAGAAAGAAAGATAGATAGATAGATAGAGGGGGAAAAGAATAAAGAAAACAATAAACTGGAAAAAAAAAGAAAGGGATTGAGGGGGGGAAAGAAAGAAAGATAGAGGGTTGGAGAGAGAAATTAATAAATAATGAAAGAAAAAGAGATGAAGGGAGAGAGAATTAAAGAAAGAAAGGAAGAAATAGAAAGAAAGACTGAAAGAGGGATGTCAGGAGAAAGAAAGAAAGACATGAAGGAAAGAAAGAGGGATAGACGGAGAGAAAAATAAATACAAAAAGAAGTGAATAAAGAATGAAAGAGGGATGGAAGGAGAGAGAAAGAAGAGTGAGCGAGAGAGAAAAAAAAGGAAGGAAGAGAGAAAGAAAGTACTGGGAGGAAGAGAAGAAAGAAAGAAAATGAAGGGGAAAGGGATGAAGGGGAAGAAAAGACAGTATGAAAGAAAAAGGGATAGAGGGAGGGAGAGAGAAAGAATTAAACAAAGAAAGAAAAAAAAGAAGTAGGGATGGAGGGAGAGAGAA
Source organism: Glandirana rugosa (assembly GCA_018402905.1). Taxonomy (NCBI): domain Eukaryota; kingdom Metazoa; phylum Chordata; class Amphibia; order Anura; family Ranidae; genus Glandirana; species Glandirana rugosa. The sequence goes on along the minus strand of BLSH010346738.1, from coordinate 41,257 downwards.
AAAAGACATGGAGGAGGAAAGAAAAAAAAGAGAGAGATGGAAGAAGAGAGAAAGAATGATGGAGGAATTGAGGGAGAGAGAAATAAAAGGATGGAGGTAGGTAAAAAAGAAAGAAAGAGGGAAGGAGGGAGAGAGAAAGAAAGAGAGGGAGAGAAAAGGAGGGAGGGAGAGAGAGAGAATGAGGGAGGGAGAGAGAAATGAGAAAAAGGGATGGAAGGAGAGAGAAAGAAAGTCATGGAGGAAGAAGGAAAAAACGAAAGAAAGAAAAAAAAAAAAAAAAAGAGTGACGGAGAGAGAGAAAGAAAGAGGTAGGGAGAAAAACGGGAGGAAGAATCAGAAAGAAAGAGGAATGAAGGGAGGGAGAGAGAAAGAAAGAAATGGAGGGAGAGAGAAAGAAAAACATGAAGGAGGAAAGAAAGAAAGAGGGATGGAGGGAGAGAAAAACAAAAAAGAGTGGGCAAAAGAAAGAAAGAAAGAAGGGTTGGAGGAAGAAAGAGACAGAAAGAAATAAAGAGGGAAGGAGGAAGAGAGAAAGAAAAGACATGGAAGAGAAAAGAAAGAAAGAAATAGAGAAATGGAGGGAGAGGGAAAGAAAGAAAGAGAAAGAAAGAAGGAGAGATGTAAGGAGAGAGAAAAACAACGAAAGAGAGGGATGGAGGGAGAGAGAAAGAATGAAAGAAAGACGGATGGATTTTGAGAGAATGAAAGAACGAAAGATGGAGGGAGAGAAAGAAAGAAAGAGAGGAAAGAAAGAATGAAATCAATAAATAAAAGGGGATGGAGGGAGAAAAAAAGAATGAAAAAAAGAAAAGGATGGAGTGATAGCAAAAGAAAGAGGGATGGAGGGAAGGAGAGAGAGAGAAAAAGAAAGAACAAAAGAAAGAGGAATGGGGAAGAGAGAAAGAAAGAATTAAAGAGGGATGAAGGGAGAGAGAAAGCTAGAAAAAAAGGGATGGAGGGAGAGAGAATGAAAGAATGAAAGATGGAGGGAAAGAGAAATAAAAAAAAGGGAGGAGGAAATCTAGAAATGGAGGAGGAAAGAAATAAAGGGTAAGGGAGAAGTAACAAATGAAAGAAAGAAAGAAATGAGGGATGGAGGGCAAAAGCAAGAAGGAAGGAAAGAAAGAAATAGAGAACGCAAGAAAGAAAGATGGAGGGCGAGGAAAAAGAAAAGAGGGGGTGGGGAACGAAAGAAACACACAAAGAAAAGAAAGAAAGACGAGTGGAGGAAGAAGGAATGAATGAGGGATGGAGGGAGAGAGAAAGAAAGACGTGGGGAAGTAGAGAGAGAAAGAATGAAAAAAAGAAAGAGTGATGAAAAAAAAGAAAGAAAAAAGAACGAGGGATGCAGGGAGAGAGAAAGAAAGAATGAAAGATACCAAGAGGGATGGAAGGAGAGCAAAAGAAAGAAGAAGTTATGGAGGGAGAGATAAGGAAACAAAGAAAAAAAGAACGAAAAAAAGAAAGGGATGGAGGGAGAGCCAAAGAAACAAAGAGGGGTGGAGGGAGGGAGAGAGAGAAACAGAAAGAAAGAAAGAGGGATGGAGAGAGAGAGAGAGGAGAGAGAAAAAGAGAAAGAAAAAAGGAGAGGGAGAGAGAAAGAAATGAACTGTGATTGCAAGCAGGTAAAATCACCCATTGGCATCCAGAATGGCAGGTATATTTGTCCCAGATTTAGACTCTATGCTGATTTCTACCACTAAGGGGAAGTGCTGAGAGTCCTGCAGGGGTAGAGATAATGAGCCCAGCTGAGTTGAGCTGGCTCATTAAGGCTTTTACAAAAACTCACAGCAGGCATAGGTGAGTGCTCCACCCTGAAGCCAGTTTCTGTGTGAATTACCTCAGAGGATCTATGTAAAGCTCCCCAGTCAAGAAGCTTGTTTGGTTGATTATAACAGCAGCGAGATAGGTGCTAGGTGTATTCCTACACAATTCCTACAAAGTTTAGTAAGTAGCAAAGTTGGCAAGGATTTATTTTGATGTTTGCTTTTGTTTTGCTGTTTTTCTACAATTGTACATAGTATAAAAAAAACTTGTGTTTTTATCTACAATTGCTTTTTCGCTGTGCCTGTTTTCTGTACTGAAACCTTCCAGGGGGTCACACACAACCGCTGCCGAGTTAACCAACTTACAAAAGTCAGAAAGAAAGAAAGAGAAATAAATAGGGATGGAGGGAGATAGAAAGAAACACATGGAGGAGAAAAGAAAGAAAGAGAAGGATGAAGGGAGAGAGAAAGAAAGTCAGAAAGAAAGAGGGATGGAAGGAGAGAGAAAGAAAGACATGGAGGAGGAAAGAAAGAACGAAAGAAAGAGGGATAGACAGAGAGAAAGAAATAAAAAAGAAGGAAAGAAAGAGAATGAAAGAGGGATGGAGGGAGAGAGAAATAAGAAAGATGGATTAAGGGAGAGAAAAAGAAAGAAAGAGGGATGGAGGGAGAGAGAAAGAAAGAGGGAGGGAGAGAGAAAAAAGGGAGGAAGAGAGAAAGAAAGATGGAGGGAGAGATAAAGAAAGAAAGATAGAGAAAGAAGGTCAGAAAGAGAGAGGACTGGAGGGGGAGAGAATGAAAGAAATGGAGGCGGAAAGAACAAGAAAGAAACAAAAACAGAAAAGAGAGGGATGAACTATACTCTAGATCAGGGGTAGGGAACCTGTGGCTCTACAGCTGTTGTAGAACTACATTTCCCATCATGCTCCTGGGAGTAATTGTATCTATCAGCCTTGCAATGCCTCATGGGAACTGTAGTTCCACAACAGCTGGAGAGCCACAGGTTCCCTACCCCTGCTCTAGATCGACATGAGTGTTATATATACCTTATGTATGCATTGTTGATCTCTGGAATCCTCTTTACTCAATAAAAACAAATTAAACAAAAAAAAAAAGAGAGGGATGGAGAGAGAAAGAATGAAAGAAAGAGGGATGGAGGGAGAGAGATTAAAAGAACGAAAGATGGAGGGAGGGGGAGAGAAAAAGAGGGAGGAAAAGAATAAGACAGAGGAAGGTGTTAGCTTTTCCCTTAATTCTGTGGTCCTGCTGTTGGGCTGCCCAGTGGTTTGGTTTGGGTGTGGCTGGGACTTCAACCGGTTGGACAATCAATAAACCAAAACAAGTTGTAGGTTCACAAAGATTGCAAAGGTTTTATTACGTAACAAGGTGTTTTATAAACTTTAACCACAAATACTCCCCTTAACTCCCCTTAACCACTATACCCACCCATACTGCTGTAGCCAATTACAATGCCTACAGCTATATTCTGCCCCGATACAACAAGGTTATACAAAGTTTAACATTGAATTATATATATGACGTATAATATGGGTATAATATAGGTGAGTAAACAACATGTTATTTAAGCTTGTTCCTTTTATGTTGCAGAAGCTTGCATATTTCTTCTCCAAGCCTTGCAAAGAGCTGCAAAATATCTGGTTCCATTTCCTCCCCTGGCAATTGCGGTTAGATTGCGGTTAGATTGTCTACACACCTGTAACTTACTTCTCTTTATAAAAATGATTATAGAAAGTTAAAAATTTTCCTCATAAGGAGGAACCTTAACCAAGTCTATAGAAAGGTCAAAGCTGATTCAAAATGGATGTTTGGATGTTTGATCAGAATTCTCTTACAGAAGGGAGAGAGAAAGAAAGTAAGAAAGAGGGATAGACTGAGAGAGCAAGAAAGAAATAACAAAGAAAGAAAGAATGAAAGAGGGATAGAGGGAGAGAGAAATAAGAAAGAGGGATTAAGGGAGAGAGAAAGAAAGAGAAAAAAGGGAGGAAGAGAGAAAGAAAAAGGGAGTGAGTGAGAGAAAGAAAGAAGGAGGGAGAGAGAGATAAAGTAAGAAAGAGAGAAAATCAGAAAGAAAGTAAGAGAGAGGACTGGAGGGGGAGAGAACGAAAGAAATGGAGGAGGAAAGAATGAGAAAGAAAGAAGAAAGAAAGAAAAGAGAGGGATGGAGGGAGAAAGAAAGAATGAAAGAAAGAGGGATGGAGGGGGAGAGAGAGAAAGAGGGAGGGAGAGAGAAAGAAAGAAAGGGAGGAGCAAATAAAGAAAAGGAGGAGGAAAGAAAGAAACAGAAGAGGAAAGAATTAAAGAAATAAAGAGGGATGGAGGGAGAAAGAAAGAAAGATAAAGAGGGATGGAGGGTGAGAGATGGATAGAAAGAAAGAGGGATGGAGGGAGAGAGAAAGAAAGTCAGAAAGAAAGAGAGAGGACTGGAGGGGGAGAGAATGAAAGAAATGAAGGAGGAAAGAACGACAGGAAAGAGAGGGGTGGAAGGAGAGAGAAAGAAATAAATAAATAAAGAATGAAAGAAAGAGGGATGGAGGGAGAGAGAAAGAAAGAGAAAAAAGGGAGGAAGAGAGAAAGAAAAAGGGAGTGAGAGAGGGATGGAGGGAGGAAGAAAGAAAGAAAGAAAAAGATAAAGAAAAAAGAGGGATGGAGTGAGAGAGAAATAAGAAAGAGGGATGGAGGGTGAGAGAACGATAGAAAGAAAGAGGGATGGAGGGAGAGAGAAAGAAAGAGGGGGGGGGGAGATACAAAGAAAGAGGGAGGGAGAGAGAAGAAAGTCAGAAAGAAAGAAAGTCAGAAAGAAAGAGGGATGGAGAAAGAGCAAAAGAGGGAGGATAACAGAAATAAAGAGGGAGAGAGAAAGAATGAAAGAAAGAGGGATGGAGGGAGAGAGAAAGAAAAGGAGAAGGTAAGAAAGAAAGGAAGGAGGAAATAAAGAAAGGGATAGGGAAAGAATGAAAGAAATAACTAAAGAGGAATGAAGGGAGAAAGAAAGAAAAAAAGAGGGATTGACGGAGAGAAAGAGAGAAAAGTAAGAAAGAGGGATAGACAGAGAGAAAGAAATAAAAAAAGAAGGAAATAAAAAAGAAAGAATGAAAGAGGGATGGAAGGAGAGAGAAATAATTTCTTATTATTATTATATATATTTCTTATTATTATTATTGGGAGAGTGAAAGAAAGAACGAGGGAGGGAGAGAGAAAGAAAGTCAGAAAGAAAGGGATGGAGGGAGAGAGAAAGAAAGAGAAAGAATGGGATGGAAGGAGAGAAAAGGAAGAGGGAGTGGAAGAAAGAAATGGAGGAGGAAAGAAAGTGAGAGAAAGAAAGAATGATGGAGGGAGATAGAGAAAAGAAAGAAGGATGGAGGGAGAGAGAAAGCAAGAGAAAGAATGAAATGGGATGGAAGGAGAGTAAAAGAAAAAAGAGGGGGTGGAGAAAGAAAGAAACACAGAAAGAAAGAGGGATGGAGGGAGAGAGAAAGAAAGAGAGAAAGAAGGAAAGAGAGAGAAAGATAGAAAGAGGGATAGACTGAGAGAAAAAGAAAGAGAGAATGAAAGAGGGATGGGGGAGAGAGAAATAAGAGAGGGATGGAGGTAGAGAGAGAGAAAGAAAGAGGGGGGGACAAAGGGGGGGAGGGAGAAAGGAAGAGGGAGGGAGAGAGAAAGAGGGATGGAGAGAGAGGGAAAGAAACACATGGAGGAGAAAAGAAAGAAAGAAAGAGAGGAATGAAGGGAGAGTGAAAGAAAGTCAGAAAGAAAGAGGGATGGAGGGAGAGAGAAAAAAGGAGGGAGAGAGAAAGAAGGTCAGAAAGAAAGAAGGAGAGAGGACAGGAGGAGGAGAGAACGAAAGAAATGGAGGAGGAAAAAGTAAGAAAGGATGGAGTGAGAGAGAGCGAATGAAAGAAAGAGGGATGGAGGGAGAGAGATTGAAAGAAAGGAAGGAGCAAATAAAGAAAAGGAGGAGGAAAGAAAGAAACGGAAGAGGAAAGAATGAAATAAATAAATAAAGAGGGATGGAGGGAGAGAGAGAGAGAAAGGAAGAGGGGGAGAGAGAGACAAAGGGGGAGGGAGGGAGAGAGAAAGAGGGATGGAGGGAGAGAGAAAGAAACACATGGAGGAGAAAAGAAAGAAAGAAAGAGAGAAATGAAGGGAGAGAGAAAGAAAGTCAGAAATAAAGAGGGATGGAAGGAGAGAGTAAGAAAGACATGACTGGGAAAAGAGAAAGAAAGAAGGATAGACTGAGAGAGAAAGAAATAAAAAAGAAGGAAAGAAAGACAAAGAATGAAAGAGGCATGGATGTAGAGAGAAATAAAAAAGAGGGCTTAAGGGAGAGAGAAAGAAAGAAAGAGGGATGGAGGGAGAGAGAAGGAAGCGTGAGGGAGAGAGAAAAAAGAGAGGGAGAGAGAAAGCAAGAGAAAGAATGAAATGGGATGGAAGGAGAGTAAAAGAAAAAAGAGGGGGTGGAGAATGAAAGAAAGAAATAAAGAAAGAAAGAGGGATGGGGGAGAGAGAGAAAGAAAGAAGGAAAGAGAGAGAAAGAAAGATAGAAAACGGGATAAACTGAGAGAGAAAGAAAGAAAGAGAAAGAATGAAAGAGGGATGGAGGGAGAGAGAAATAAGAGAGGGATGGAGGGAGAGATAAAAATAGAAATCAAGAAAGAAAGAAAGAGGGATGGAGGTAGAGAGAAAGAAAGCGTGAGGGAGAGAGAAAAAAGGGAGGGAGAGAGAAAGAAGGTCAGAAAGAGAGAAGAAGAGGGGACAGGAGGAGGAGAGAACGAAAGAAATGGAGGAGGAAAGAATAAGAAAGAAAGAAAAGAGAGGGGTGGAGTGAGAGAGAAAGAATGAAAGAAAGAGGGATGGAGGGAGAGAGAATGAAACGAAAGATGGAGGGGGAGAAAAAGAGGGAGGAAGAGAGATAGACAGAGGAAGGAGAGAAAGTCAGAAAGAAAGAAAGAGGGATGGAGGGAGAGAGAGAGAATGACATGGAGGAAGAAAGAAAGAGGGATAGACAGAGAGAAAGAAATAAAAATGAAGGAAAGAAAGAATGAAAGAGGGATGGAGGAAGAGAGAGAGAAAGAGGGAGGGAGAGAGAGCAAAAGAGGGAGGATAAGAGAAAAAAAAGAGGGAGGGAGAGCGAAAGAAAGAGGGAGGGAGAGAGAAAGTAAGAGGGAGGGAGAGAAAAAGAGGGAGGGATGGAGGAAGAAAGAAATAAAGAAAGAAAGAGAGAAATGGAGGGGAGAGGAAAAAAGAAACATAGAAGGAAATATAAATAAAGGAAGAAAGAGGGATGGAGGGAGAGAGAAAGAATGAAAGAAAGAGGGATGGAGGGAGAGAGAATGAAAGAACGAAAGATGGAGGGGGAGAAAAAGAGGGAGGAAGAGAGATAGACAGAGGAAGGAGAGAAAGAAAGTCAGAAAGAGGGATGGAGGGAGAGAGAAAGAATGACATGGAGGAAGAAAGAAAGAAAGAGGGATAGACAGAGAGAAAGAAAGAAATAAAAATGAAGGAAAGAAAGAATGAAAGAGGGATGGAGGAAGAGAGAGGGAGAGAGGGAGGGAGAGAGAGCAAAAGAGGGAGGATAAGAGAAAGAAAGAGGGAGGGAGAGAGAGAGAAAGAAAGAAAGAAAGAGGGAGGGAGAGAAAAAGTAAGAGGGAGGGAGAGAGAAAGAGGGAGGGAGGAAGAAAGAAATAAAGAAAGAGAGAAATGGAGGGGAGAGGAAGAAAGAAACGGAGAAGGAAATATAAATAAAGGAAGAAAGAGGGATGGAGGGAGAGAGAAAGAATGAAAGAAAGAGGGATGGAGGGAGAGAGAATGAATGAACTAAGGTTGGACGGAGAGAGAAAGAAAGAAAGGGAGGATCAAATAAAGAAAAGGAGGAGGAAAGAAAGAAACGGAAGAGGAAAGAATGAAAGAAATAAAGAGGGATGGAGGGAGAGAGAAAGAAATAAAGCGGGATGGAGGAAGAAAGTAAAGAAAGAAAGATAAAGAAAAAAGAGGGATGGAGGGCAAGAGAAAGATAGAAAGAAAGAGGGATGGAGTGAGAGAGAAATAAGAAAGCGGGATGGAGGGTGAGAGAACGATAGAAAGAAAGAGGGATGGAGGGAGAGAGAAAGAAAGAGGGGGAGGGGGAAGAGAGAAAGAAAGAGGGAGGGGAAAGAAAGTCAGAAAGAAAGATGGATGGAGGGAGAGAGAGAGAAAGAATGACATGGAGGAAGAAAGAAAGAGGGATAGACTGAAAGAGAAAGAAAGAAATAAAAAAGAAGGAAAGAAAGAATGAAAGAGGGATGGAGTGAGAGAGAAATAAGAAAGAGGGATGGAGTGAGAGAGAAATAAGAAAGAGGGATGGAGGGTGAGAGAAATAAAGAGGGAGGGAGAGAGAAAGAAAAGGGAGTGAGAGAGAAAGAAAAAGGGAGTGAGAGAGAAAGAAAGAGGGAGGGAGGGAGAGAGAGAGAGAGAGAAAAAAAACTCAGAAAGATATAAAGAGAGAGGGATAGAGGGGGAGAGGAAGAAATATATGGAGGAGGAAAGAAAGAAAGGGATGGAGGGAGAGAGAAAGAATGAAAGAAAGAGGGATGGAGGGAGAGAGAATGAAAGAACGAAAGATGGAGGGAGAGAGAAAGAAAAGGAGGAGGTAAGACAGAAAGGAAGGAGGAAATAAAGAAAGGGATGGGGAAAGAATGAAATAAATAACTAAAGAGGAATGAAGGGAGCGAGAAAGAAAAAAAGAGGGATTGAGGGAGAGAGAGAGAGAAAAGAAAGAAAGGAAGAGGGATAGACAGAGAGAAAGAAATAAAAAAGAAGGAAATAAAAGAGAATGAAAGAGGGATGGAAGTAGAGAGAAATAAAAAAGAGGAGGGAGAGAGAAAGAAAAAGGGAGGGAGAGAAAAAGAAAGTCAGAAAGATAGAGAGAGGACTGGAGGGGGAGAGAACGAAAGAAACGGAGGAGGAAAGAAAGAAAGAGGGATGGAGGGAAAGAAAGAGAAAGAAAGTCAGAAAGAAAAAAAGAAAAAAGAGAGGGATGGAGGGGGAGAGAAAGAAAGAGATGGAAAAGGAAAGAGAAAGAAAGAAAGGGATGGAGGGAGAGAGAAAGAATGAAAGAAAGAAGGATGGAGGGAGAGAGAATGAAACAACAAAAGATGGAGGGAGAGAGAAAGAAAGAAAAGGAGGAGCAAAGAAAGAAAGGGAGGAGGAAATAAGGAATGGTGGAGGAAATAAAGGGAGGATGAAAGAATGAAAGAAATAAATAAAGAGGGATGGAGAGAGAGCGGAAGAAATGAAGTGGGATGGAGGGAGAGAGAAAGAAAGAATGAAAGAAAGAAACAAAGGGAGGGAGAGCGACAGAAAGAAAAGAGGGATGGAGGGAGAGATAAGGAAAGAAAGAAAAAAAGAATGAAAAAAAAAGAGGGATGGATGGAGGGAGAAAGAAAGAAGGAAAGAGAGAGAAAGATGGAAAGACAGAGGAAGAAAGATAGAAAGAAAGATGGATAGACTGCACCTAGCTGGCAGACAGGAAATTCCTACAAAGATTAGTAAGTGGCCAAGTTGGCAAGGATTTATTTTGATGTTTGTTTTTGTTTTGCTGTTTTTCTACAATTGTACATAGTAAAAAAAAACACACTTGTGTTTTCATCTACAACCACTGTTTTGCTGTGCCTGTTTTGTGTAGTGAATCCTTCCAGGGGGTCACACACAACCGCTGCCGAGTTAACCCCCTTACAAAAGTCAGAAAGAAAGAAAGAGAGGGATGGAGGGAGAGCGAAAGAAACACATGGAGGAGGAAAGAAAGAAAGAGAGAGATTGAGGGAGAGAGAGAGAAAGAGAGGGAGGGGGAGAGAAAAAATGGAGGGATAAATAAAGAAAGAAAGAGGGATGGAGGGAGAGAGAAAGAAAGACATGGAGGAGGAAAGAAGGAAAGAGAGATAGACTGAGAGAGAAAGAAAGAAATAAAAAAGGAAAGAATGAAAGAGGGAGAAAGAAATAAGAAAGTGGGATGGAGGGAGAGTGAAAGAAAGAAAGAATGAGGGAGGGGGAGAGAAAGAAAGTCAGAAAGAATGAAATGGGATGGAAGGAGAGAAAAGGAAGAGGGAGAGAAATAAATAAATGGAGGAGGAAAGAAGGTAAAAGAAAGAAAAAATGGTGGAGGGAGAGAGAGAAAAGAAAGAAAGAAGGATGGAGGGAGAGAGAAAGAAAAAAGAGGGGGCGGAGAAACAAAGAAAGAGTGAAAGAAGGAAAGAGAGAGAAAGAAAGAATGAGGGATGGAGGGAGAGAGAAAGAAACACATGGAGGAGAAAAGAAAGAAAGAAAGAAAGAGAGGGATGAAGGGAGAGAGGAAGAAAGTCAGAAAGAACGAAAGAAAGGCGGGTATGTGAAGAGAGAAAGAACGAATGAAAGAGGGATGGAGAGAGAGAAAAAGAAAAAGAGGAGGTGAAAAAAGAAACAAACACAGCACAGTGGTTTAGTGGGTAGCACTTTCGCCTAGCAGTAAAAGGGTCGCTGGTTCGAATCCCGATCACGACACTACCTGCCTGGAGTTTGCATGTTCTCCCTGTGCCTGCGTGGGTTTCCTCCGGGTACTCCGGTTTCCTCCCACACTCCAAAGACATGCTGTGAGGTTAATTAGATCCTGTCTAAATTGGCCCTGGTATATGTATGAATGTGAGTTAGGGACCTTAGATTGTAAGCTCCTTGAGGGTAGGGACTGATGTGAATGTACAATGTATATGTAAAGCGCTGCGTAAATTGACGGCGCTATATAAGTACCTGAAATAAATAAACACAGAAAGAACTCTTCCTACACGGAAGAGAGAAAGAATGAATGAAAAGGGGATGGAGGGAGAGAGAAAGAAAGAGGTGTGGAAAGAGAGAGAAAGAAATAAATGTAAGAAAGAAACAGAAAGAACGCAAGAAAGAGAGAAAGTGATGGAGGGAGAGAGACAAAGAAAAAAAGAAAGAAAAAAGGAGGGATGCAGGGAGAGATAAAGAAAGAATGAATGAAAGAAAGAAAGAAACAAATAGGGATGGAGGGAGCGAGAAAAAGAAAGAAAGAAACAAAAAAAATGGAAAATAAGAAAGGGATGGAGGGAGAGCAAAAGAAAACTGGATGGAGGGAGAGAGAGAAAGAAAGAAAAAAGAAAGAAAAAGAATGAAAGAGAAAGAAAGAACACAAGAAAGAGGAATGGAGGAAGAGAGAACGAAAGAATGAAAGAGGGATGGAGGGAGAGAGAAAGAAGGAAAGAAAGTTAAAGAAGGAAAGAGAAAGAGAGAAAGAAAGATAGAAAGAAAGAGGGATAGACCGCGAAAGATAAAATAGAAGGAAAGAAAGAGATAGAATAAAAGAGAGATGGAGGGAGAGAGAAATAAGAGAGGGATGGAGGGAGAGATAAATATATAAATCAAGAAAGAAAGAAAGGGATGGAGTGAGAGAGGGATGAAAGAAAAAAAGAGGGAGGAAGAGAGAAAGAAAGAGTGAGGGAGAGAGAAAGAAAGTCAGAAAGAAAGAAAGTCAAAGAAAGAAAAAAGAAAAAGGGATGGAGGGAGAGAGAAAGAAAAACACGGATGAGGAAAGAGAGAAAGAAATAGAGGGATGGAGGGAGAGAGAAAGAAAGAAAGAAAGAGAAAGAATGAAAGAGGGATGGAAGGAGAGAAAAAGAAAAGAAGGGGTGGAGAAAGAAAAAAACACAGAAAGAAAGAAAGAGGGATGGAGGGAGAGAAAAAGAAGGAAAAGGAGAAAGAAGATAAGGGAGAGAAAGAAAGATAGAAAGAAAGAGGGATAGACTGAGAGAGAAAGAATGCAATAAAAAAAAGAAGGAAAGAAAGAAAGAGAATGAAAGAGGGATGGAGGGAGAGAGAAATAAGAGAGGTATGGAGGGAGAGATAAAGAAAGAAAGAGGTATGGAGGGAGAGCGAAAGAGGGAGAGAGGGAGGGAGACAGAAAGAAAGAGGGAGGGGAGAGAGACAAAGGGGGGTGAAGGGAGAAAGAGAGAGGAAGGGAGAGAGAAAAAAGTTAGAAAGAAAGAAAGAGAAAGAAAGAAAGATGGGTGGAGGGAGGGAGATAGAAAGAAACACATGGAGGAGAAAAGAAAGAAGGATGAAGGGAGAGAGAAAGAAAGTCAGAAAGAGAGAGAAAGGAAGGAGAGAGAAAGAAAGACATGGAGGAGGAAAGAAAGAACAAACGAAAGAAAGAGGGATAGACTGAGAGAGAAAGAAATAAAAAAGGAAAGAAAGAGAAAGAATGAAAGAGGGATGGAGGAAGAGAGAAATAAGAAAGATGGATTGAGGGAGAGAGAAAGAAAAAGGGATGGAGGGAGAGAGAAAGAAAGATGGAGGGAGAGAGAAAGGAGATCAAAAAGAAAGTCAGAAAGAAAGAAAGAGAGAGGACTGGAGGGGGAGAGAATGAAAGAAATGGAGGAGGAAATAATGAGAAAGACAGAAAAGAGAGGGATGGAGGAAGAGAGAAAGAATGAAAGAAAGAGGGATGGAGGGAGAGAGAGAGAAAGATAGAAATAAAGAGGGATGGAGGGAGAGAGAAAGAAAGAGGGAGGGGGAGAGAGAGTAAAAGAGGGAGGATAAGAGAAAGAAAGAGGCAGGAGGAGAGAAAGAAAGTCAGAAAGAAAGAAATAAAAAAGAAAGAGAAAGAAAGAAGGATTGATGGAGAGAGAAAGAAGGAAAGAGAGAAAGAAGGAACGAGAGACAAAGAAAGCAATAAAAAAGAAGGAAAGGAAGAAAGAAAGGGAAAGAATGAAAGAGAGATGGAGGGAGAGAAAATAAGAGAGGGTGGAGGGAGAGATAAAGAATGAAAGAAAGAGGTATGGAGGGAAAGAGAAAGAAAGAGGGATGGAGGGAGGGAGGGAGAAAGAAAGAGGGAGGAGAGAGAAAAAAGTTAGAAAGAAAGAGAAAGAAGGAAAGAGAAAGAAAGAAAGAGGGATGGAGGGAGAGAGAAAGAAAAAGGGAGGGAGAGAGAAAAAAAGTTAGAAAGAAAGAAAGAGAAAGAAAGAGGGATGGAGGGAGAGAGAAAGAAACACATGGAGGAGAAAATAAAGAAAGAAGGAACGAAAGAAAGAGGGATAGACTGAGAGAGAAAGAAATAAAAAAGAAGGAAAGAAAGAGAAAGAATGAAAGAGGGATGGAGGGAGAGAGAAATAAGAAAGAGGGATTAAGGGAGAGAAAAGAAAGAAAGAGGGATGGAGCGAGAGAGAAAGAAAGAGCGAGGGAGAGAGAAAAAAGGGAGGAAGAGAGAAAGAAAGATGGAGGGAGAGAGAAAGAAAGAAAGAGGGAGAGAGAAAGGAGGTGAGAAAGAAAGAAAGTCAGAAAGAAAGAGAGAGGACTGGAGAGGGGGAGAATGAAAGAAATGGAGGAGGAAAGAACGAGAAAGAAAGACCGAAAAGAGAGGGATGGAGGGAGAAAGAAAGAATGAAAGATAGAGGGATGGAAGGAGAGAGATTGCAAGAATGAAAGATGGAGGGAGGGGGAAAGAAAAAGAGGGAGGAAGAGAGAAAGACAGAGGAAGGGAGAGAAAAAGAAAGTCAAAAAGATAGAAAGAAAGAGGGATGGAGGGAGAGAGAAATAATGACATGGAGAAAGAAAGAAAGAAAGAAAGAAAAAAAGAAGGAAAGAAAGAAAGAATGAGAGAGGGATGGAGGGAGAGAGAAAGGAAGAGGGAGGGAGAGAGAGCAAAAGAGGGAGGGTAAGAGAAAGAAAGAGGCAGAAAGAAGTAAGAAAGAAATAAAAAAAGAAAGAGAGAGGGATGGAGGGGGAGAGGAAGAAAGAAATGGAGAAGGAAACAGAAAAAAGAAAGAAAGAATGAAAAAAGAGGGATGGAGGGAGAGAGAAAGAAAGAACGAAAGGTGGAGGGAGATAGAAAGAAAGAAAAGGAGGCGGAAAGAAAGGGAGGAGGAAATAAAGAAAGGGATGAGGAAAGAATGAAAGAAATAAAGAAAGGGATGAGGAAAGAATGAAAGAAAGAAATAAAGAGGGATGGAGGGAGAGAGAGAAAGAAAAAAGAAAGAAGGAAGGAAAGAAAGAAAGAGGGATGGAAAGAGAGAGAAAGAAAGAATGAAAGAGGGATGGAGGGAGAAAAAAAGAGGGGTGGAGAAAGAAACACAGAAACAAAGACATAAATAAAGAAAAGGCGGGTGGAGGAAGAGAGAAAGAAAGAATGAAAGAGGGATGGAGGGAGAGACAAAGAAAGAAAGAGGTGTGGAAGGAGAGAGAAAGAGAGAAAGCGATGGAGGGAGAGAGAGAGAGAGAGAGAGAAAGAAAGTTCTTAACAAAAGAAAAAAGAAAGGGGGATGCAGGGAGAGAGGAAGAAAGAAACAAACAAAGAGGGATGGAGGGAGAGCGAAAGAAAGAAAGAGGGATGGAGGGAGGGAGAGAGAAAAAGAAAGAAAGAAAAAGAATGAGAGAAAGAAAGAAAGAACAAAAGAAAGAGGGATGGAGGAAGACAGAAAGAAAGAATGAATAAGAGGGATGGAGGGAGAGAGAAAGAAAGAATGAATAAGAGGGATGGAGGGAGAGAGAAAGAAGTAAAGAGAAAAAAAGAAAGAGAGAGGAAGAAAGATAGAAAGAAAGATGGAGGAAGAGAAAAAGAAAGAAAGGGAGGAGGAAATAAGGAAAGGGAGGAGGAAATAAAGAAAGGGAGGAGGAAAGAATGAAAGAAAGAAATAAAGAGGGATGGAGAGAGAAAGAAAGAAAGAAAAAAGAAAGAAAGAGAGAGAATGAAAGAGGGATGGAGGGAGAGAAAAAGAAAAAAGAGGGGTGGAGAAATAAACCGAAAGAAAGAATGACATAAAGAAAGAAAGAAAGAAAGGCGGGTGGAGGAAGAAAGAAAGAATGAAAGAGGGATGGAGTGAGAGACAAAGAAAAAAAGAGGAGTGGAAGGAGAGAGAAATAAAGAAAGAAAGAGAAAGAAAGAAAGAAAGAAAGAAAGAGAGAAAGCGATTGGAAGGAGAGAGAGAGAAAGAAAGAAGGAAAAAGAAAGAAAGAAAAAAGAAAGAGGAGGGAGAGAGAAAGAAAGAAGCAAAGAGGGATGGGAGGGAGAGCGACAGAAAGAAAAGGGATGGAGGGAGAGATAAGGAAAGAAAGAAAAAAAGAATGAAAAAAAGAAAAGGACGGAGGGAGAGCGAAAGAAAGAAAGAGGGATGGAGGGAGAAAGAAAAAGAAAGAAAGAAAAAGAATGAAAGAGAAACAAAGAATGAAAGAGGGATGGAGGGGAGAGAGAAAGAAGGAAAGAGAGAGGAAGAAAGATGGATCGACTGAGAAAGAAAGAAAGAGAAATAAAAAAGAAGGAAAGAAATAAAGGGATTTTTTGTATAACTTACCGTAAAATCCTTTTCTCTGAGTTCACTGACAGACGCAGCCTTCTTATGACACATGGGGTTATGCTCATCCTACTAGGAGTAGACTAGGCAAAACAAACAAAAGCATAGGTTGGCCCCTCCCAGGGGGCCATCCTCACCTTAGCATATAATCCCCCTGCCCTGTACAGCGCATCAGTTCGTAACAAGCCGTACAAAAACAACGCAGAGGGGTGGGTGCTGCGTCTGTCAGTGAACTCAGAGAAAAGGATTTTACGGTAAGTTATACAAAAAATCCCTTTTTCTCTTCCGTTCACTGACAGACGCAGCCTTCTTATGACACATGGGGATGTCCCAAAGCTGTGCCAATCAAGAGGGGTGGGCAAACCATAACAACTGTACCCAACAGAAAAACGCCCTCTCAGGCGGCGCTAACCGCGCCTATACTGCCGCTTGTAATACTTTGCGGCCAAAAGCAGTATCCGAGGATGCTGAAACATCAATTTTGTAAATCTTAGTAAACGTGTGCACTGAGGCCCAAGTAGCTGCCTTGCTCACCTGAGACACCGAAGCTTGGTGTCTAAATGCCCAGGAAGTACTAACTGCCCTGGTGGAATGAGCCGTGACCGGAAACGGGGGAATCTTGCTGATGGTTCACATACGCCACAGCCGTGGCATTGTCCGACTGAACCCGAACAGGGAGGCCTTGCAGCCTTTCTGTCCAATGGGACAGACAAAGCCTGATAGCTCTCAGTCCCAGTACATTTATCGGAAGACAAGCTTCCCGCACTGACCAATGACCCTGGGCAGAGAATTGCCCCAGGACTCCTCCACAGCCCGATAGGCTGGCATCTGTCGTTACTATCGACCAATTGAGGAAAATGTTTCCCCAACTTTAGGGCCGGAGCCCGAATCCACCAAATTAAGGATCCTCGAGACTGATTATCCAACCTGATCAACCTGTCTAGGGATAGGGGAGATTTGTCCCACTGCGACAAAATTGCCTTCTGCAGGAGCCGAGTGTGACTCTGGGCGTAAGGTACCGCTTCGAAAGACGACACCATGAGCCCCAACACTCGCATACAGAACCGTAAGGAGAACCACTGGCGTGATAACAGGGTTCGCATTGCTGCCTGAAGTGTGAGGAGCTTGCTCGGTGTTAGAAACACCCTTGCCTGTACCGTGTCCAGAATCAGACCCAGGTATTCCAGCTGGCAAGACGGAGTTAATGATGACTTCTGCGATCAGCCAACCGAACTCCTCTAATGTGGACACCATGATTGTCACGTTCTCCTCCAGAGCTGTAGCAGACTCTGCTCTCAGGAGTAAATAGTCGAGGTACGCTACAACCGCGATACCTCTCTGTCTCAGCAATGCCAGCATCGGGCCACCACCTTGGTGAACACTCGGGGAGACGAGGCCAGCCCGAAGGGAAGAGCCACAAACTGGTAATGCAGGTCCCCCACTGCGAAACGCAGAAAACGCTGATGACTGAGACAGACCGGAACATGGAGATACGCATCCCTGATATCCAAGGACGCCAAGAATTTCCCTTGGTGCATGGGGGCCACGACTGAGCGGATGGACTCCATCCTGAAACTCTTCATCTTTACGAAGCGGTTTAACGCCTTCAGGTCCAGAACTGGTCTGACCCCGCCCTTTTTGGGCACCAAAAAAAAGTTTTGAGTAAAATCCGTGAAATCTTTCCACCGTGGGTACCGGTACAATCACCCCCTGTTCGGCGAGTGTCCGAACGGCGCCTAGAAGTGCCTCCCAACGCTCCTGAGGGAGCCTCAAGTTTGAGGGGAAGAACCTTTCTGGGGGCAGAGAGCTGAATTCTATCCTGTACCCGGAGGACACCACCTCCAGTACCCACCGATCGGTGATGCGGGAAGCCCATCTGTCTGCGAACCCCAGTAACTGGCCCCCCACCCGTGAGGCAACCCATCATGCGGAGGTAGATTTATCCTTCGCTTTTTCAGACTTATGCTGCCAGGGCCTTTTACTGTGCCCCGCGAAAGCCTTCCCGGCTTTGAAGCCCTTGCCCGCTGAGCCGGGTGCCTGAAAAAACTTCTTCTGACCTGAAAAGACAGGGCCCTGCCTATGGCGAAAATCTCGCCGCTTTGGCTCTGGAAGGAAAGTACTCTTCCCTCCCGTGAAATCCTTGATGATTTCATCCAACTGTGGGCCAAACAGACGTTCTCCCTGAAAGGGAATGTCTGCCAGAGCTTTCTTTGAAGCCTGGTCACCCGACCAAGAGCGGAGCCACAGCACCCGCCTGAAGAGACAGGGCCCTGCCTACGGCGAAAATCTCGCCGCTTTGGCTCTGGAAGGAAAGTACTCTTCCCTCCCGTGAAATCCTTAATGATTTCATCCAACTGTGGGCCAAACAGACATTCTCCCTGAAAGAGAATGTCTGCCAGAGCTTTCTTTGAAGCCTGGTCACCCGACCAAGAGCGGAGCCACAGCACCCGCCTGATCACAATCGAAAAAACAGACATTTTTGACAATATGGGAAGAAGGTCCAAAGCAGCATGGCATATGTAGCGGAGACCTTCTTTCAAATGTTGTGCCCGCTGTACTTCAGCCTGTGCACATTCAC
This sequence comes from Glandirana rugosa, assembly GCA_018402905.1. Lineage (NCBI taxonomy): Eukaryota > Metazoa > Chordata > Amphibia > Anura > Ranidae > Glandirana > Glandirana rugosa. The sequence continues at coordinate 23,582 of BLSH010346738.1, read as the reverse complement.
TAGACAAGCCAGTGTGCAGTGCGGCAGCGTGCTCACGAAGAGACTGTGCCGCCATTGCAGCTGCTAGCGACGGCCGCATGGCTAACCCAGCCAACAAGAACAGTGCTTTAGACACTGCCTCTGTGCGGCGATCGCCCGCTTCCCTAAAGGATGGAGACCCCTCCAAGGGAATGGTGGTTGCTTTATTTACAAGAGCCAAGGCAGGGTCCACCACTGGGGAAGCCCATCTCTTAGTAAAGCTTTCCTCAAAGGGGTAGTGAACAGCAAAGCTTTTAGGCAAAGCAAATGAATTTGGTGGCCTACGCCATTCCTTGAACACCGCCTGTTCAAACACCTGATCATAAGGGTAAGCCCTAGGAGACCTAGGGGGTTTAAGTGGTCCACAAACATATGCGGACTCATGCGACTCCCCTGCTTGGTCAAGCCACATGGAGTCGCGGATATCAGTGATCAGTGCTTCCACTATCGCTTTATCATGCGAAAAAGGAGCCTCCCGATCCTCTTCGCCCTCTGAGGGCGGCTCACCCTCTGAAAGAACCACAGGTGTGACCATTGAGGCGCTCTCTAGATCTGAATCCTCCCCTGAGGAAAGAGGGGGGGTGGGTGCCCCTCGGAACGGGCACCCCTGCCCGGGGGAAGAACTCCCCAAACACCGCCCTCAGCTGTTCCAAGGACACTAATGTTCCTGGGGTGGACTGTAGATCCGCAGGTACCCCTGCCATAGTATTGCCGGCCTCTGACATCTCAGCCTTCCGGCACCCCCACTGTGTGACCACCACCTCTACCCTACCAATCAACCAGGGAGACCCGGAAGGATTGCATCCACCGCTACCAGCACCCAGGGAGAGCCAGCTATACTTGCCGTTTTGATGCCTCAGCACTCCGACCGGAAGAGCAATGCCCACAAACCACTGCACGCCAGGAGCTTGTTACTGTGTGTCAGCCACGTTGTCCAAGCGAAAACCGGAAGCCCACTTCCGTTTTTAAACACTTCCTGTAAAAGGACTGCACTTCTCTCAAACGACCACTGGGGGCCGCCAGAGAGCAGGCTGGAAACCGCATGGTTATCAAACAATGGACGCTGCCATTACACACGCGCGGTTGGCCACGAACGAGCGGTGCTCCACACTCAAATGGCGGCGACCCGCCTAACACAGTGCTCCGGACGGTCGGTGCAGAGTCGAACGGTCAGTGCAAGGTGCAGTAATCCTCAAAAAGGGTATCACCCAGCATGTCCCTCTAATGGACCCCCACCGGCCGGCTACCACCAGAGCTGCCCAGGTGCCCACTCTCCATGCCCCTAAGGCGGAAGAGGGGTCCACTCACCAATCCGACGGGCGCAGCGGTAGCCACCAGAGCAGACCTACCTCCCCAAAGGGAGTCATGCTGCTGGCCAGGCCACTGGACAGGCATACCAGTCACTGGGCTTTAGTGGGTTTTAGCCACTGGCCGCCCGCACGGAACGGGCGCTATGCGGTGGGCCCCCCTAAGGGTGCTCGCATAGTGTCGGCCGGACTGGGGAAAGATTTGGATTCAAGATATCCTCTATACCACCAGCCAGCTTCTTGATAGCAGTCTTCATCAGACGAATCTTCAGGAGACCGCCGATCCCATAGGGAACCAGGTCTACTCCTTGCACTAGGCAAATAAAAACTGATGCGCTGTACAGGGCCGCAAAGTATTACAAGTGGCAGTATAGGCGCGGTTAGCGCCGCCTGAGAGGGCGTTTTTCTGTTGGGTACAGTTGTTATGGTTTGCCCACTCCTCTTGATTGGCACAGCTTTGGGACATCCCCATGTGTCATAAGAAGGCTGCGTCTGTCAGTGAACGGAAGAGAAGAAGGGATTTTTTGTATAACTTACCGTAAAATCATTTTCTCTGAGTTCACTGACAGACGCAGCACCCACCCTTCTGCGTTGTTTTTGTACGGCTTGTTACGAACTGATGCGCTGTACAGGGCAGGGGGATTATATGCTAAGGTGAGGACGGCCCCCTGGGAGGGGCCAACCTATGCTTTTGTTTGTTTTGCCTAATCTACTCCTAGTAGGATGAGCATAACCCATGTGTCATAAGAAGGCTGCGTCTGTCAGTGAACGGAAGAGAAAATGAAAGAGGGATGGAGGGAGAGATAAAGATAGAAATCAAGAAAGAAAGAAAGAGGGATGGAGGAAGAAAGAAAGAGGAATGGAGGGAGAGAGAAAGAAAGAGGGAGGGGAGAGAGAAAAATAGGGAGGAAGAGAGAAAGAAAGAGGAGTGAGAGAGAGAGAAAGAAAGTCAGAAAGAAAGAGAAAGAAAGAGGGATAGAGGGAGAGAGAAAGAAAGACATGGAGGAGGAAAGAGAGAAAGAAAGAGAGGGATGGAGGGAAAGAGAAAGAAAGATAGAAAGAAAGAAGGAAAGAGGGATGGGGGGAGAGAGAAAGAAAGAGGGAGGGGGAGAGAAAAAGAGGGAGGAAGAAAGAAAGAAAGAGGGAGGGAGAGAGAAAGAAAAAGGGAGAGAAAGAAAGCAAGAGGGATAAAGGGAGAGGGAAAAAAGACATGGAGGAGGAAAGAAAGAAAGGTGGAAAGAAAGAAAGAATGAAAGAGGGATGCAGGGGGAGAGAAAAAAGAGGGATTAAGGGAGAGAGAGAAGGAAAGAAAGAAAGAGGGATGGAGGGAGAGAGAAAGAAGGAGGGAGGGAGAGAGAAAAAAGGGAGGAAGAGAGAAAGAAAGAGGGAGGAAGTTAGAAAGAAAAAGGGAGAGAGAAAGAAAGTCAGAAAGCAAGAAAGAAAGAATGAAAGAAAGAGAGGCCAGGGACAAATAAAGGTAAATACCAAGCTCTACTTACCAGCCAGCTGCGACTAACCAAATTAACCTGTCTAACAGTATGCATTTAAAAACAGGGGTTTAGTTGCACAAATTTGCAAATGCATGTGTAAGCTACAGGCCCCGCCAAGGCACCATGTGCCTCCACTGTGGAGTCTCTTACAAGTCAGAGATAGGACTACAGATTGCAGGGTGCCTTGGCGGGGCCTGTAGCTTACGTATGCATTTGCAAATTTGTGCAACTGAACCCCTGTTTTTAAACGCATACTGTTAGACAGGTTAATTTGGTTAGTCGCAGCTGGCCGGTAAGTAGAGCTTGGTATTTGCCTTGGATTTATCCCTGGCCCTTGTTTTTTCTGTTTGTTGCCCTCCAATGCTCCTTGCTGCAAAGGCCAGTTATAGGTGTAGGCAGTGGTCATTGTTTGGTAAGCATGCATGAGTTCCCACCGAAAGGTGTGCTAAGATGCACGCTCCCCAGTTAACAATGAAACACACGTGGAGCTCAAAACTGCACCAAACCCTATACAATGAATCCCACCAGTGGTGTATTCTGCACCAAAGACCATGTATGTTAACTCATGATGGCTGTTTCGCTAATTCATGTGCATGCTTTTGCCGCCGTTAACCATTAGCATGAATCCTATCAAATCTGATTCTTTGGACCATATTTGATAGAGATTATACTACTGTTCCATTAGAGGTTGAATTATGCACAAAGGAATATAGCTGCATGTTTCTGTCATGTGGATCAAACATGACAGAAATGCTTACAGACCATTACCCTTACATAAAAGGCGATACTGATTCCACACCACAAGTACATCCCCGTCAAGTGGATTTATCTACACAATAATACAGGGCCCCCCCCCCCCGGTTGACGGGTCATACATTTGCGTCGCGGAATGCGCATCTCACCCCCAAAGATCCAGACCGGCATTCTCTCCAGCGTTAACCGCTCAGGGAGCCTACCGGCCGGGATAATCAGGCGGGTAGTGTGCGGTTACCAATTAATGGAAGATTTTCACTGCTAGTGGTCATTGTCGGTCAAAGCCATATTCGCTATACCTAGTGAATACTGGTGAACCGACACTGGGAGACATTGTGACAATACATTATCAACAAATCCTAATTAAATTTCTACAACAGTTCCTCCTCTTGTCATATGCTCCCATGTGTCCCTCGATGAATCTTGATCTTCTTCTTAACATTAACACCAGTCCATTAAAAAAAAAAAAAACATTCAGTACATCCATTGAGTCCAAAAAATAAAGTAAAAAAAAAAGAGTATGAACAAAAGAAAACCATGGTTGACACATAGACTCTATTCTTCGGGAGTGATGACTCAGAGGGAAAGCATGAGGTGGGGGTTTGTAGCGATTGTTGGTCGGCGTGGAATCCTCTGCATCTGGTACATGGGTTGGTCTTCGGGGACCTCTTGTCTTGGCTAGGAAGATGTGGTCATCTGCTCGGGCTTTGGTGATTTGATCGATCAGGCAGCAGGAACATCTCATCATGGCATATAGAAGGAATAGAAACAAAAACAACATGAGTATATATACCCTTACTTCCTTCAGCTAGGATCCGATGGAAAACAAGAACTCCCCAAAACCCCCCAACCCGTTTGGAAGGATTCCAACCTTCACTGGCTATAGATCTGGCCCTCCCTTGCAGGGACTTAACTTTATCCATATGGATTTGGACCTTGTCACTAGTGCCTGTCATCCAGGTAAAACTTCTGCTATGAACTCACAGAAACCCCCCTTTAGCTGCTAAAAGATAATCAAGTGAGAGAACACAAACAAGAGGGGCGCACCGACCTCGTGCCATACCATTAAAAAGTTTATTAATTGCAGGGGGGCATGGCCCTGCCTGACGTCCAACTGTATCATGTGGCATGTCACTTGACCCGAGTTCTCGATTGGTGTCGCCATGGCTCACTCAAACTGTGGGTAAGGGTGGAGAGAAATCTGGCAGGGATGCCTTTGGAGGCAGTGCCATGGTGTCGGCTGAGCTTGCCTGCCCAGATGTTAAAACACCCGACGATAGGTGAGACAAGGAGAGTCATTGTGAAGGCATTCGATGATATTGGCAACCCAGCATTCAGTTCGGGCCTTAACGATAGCAACTTTCGGGGGCTGAGGGCAGCTGGACGATTTCAAGCCCGTCGTTTTATTGTGCAGGATCAGTGGATGTCCAGGCAGCAAATACTGGACGACCCAACACTGGTTGGATTGTCTTTCTGGCAAAAAATCCAACTGGCCCATTTCATAGCTTCTTTGCCACAGCCGGGACCATTCCAGAGAAGCCTCACTCCATTTGAACAGTGGTGTCTGGACCAGACTCCACTACAGCATGCTGTCTCACAGACCTATCAGCTCCTAATAGCCTCTAAACCGGGCTTCAGACCCCCCTACCTGGAGAGGTGGGAAGCTGACTTGGGACTACAGTTGGCAGACAAACAAAAAGACAGGATTCTCTTGTTTACCCTTAAGACCTCGATATGCGCAAAGTATCAGGAGGCGGGGTTTAAGGTGATGACCAGATGGTACCTTACCCCAGTGAAAATCCACAAGATGTTCCCCCAGTGCTCAGAGATTTGTTGGAGGTGCGGAGAGGAGAAGGGCTCCCTGCTTCACATCTTTTGGTCGTGCAGACTGCTACAGCCATTCTGGATAGAAGTCCAGAAGTTGCAGAAGGACCTGGCGCTGTTCCTACTACATCACCATGACATACCAACGAAGGCATACCGGAGATCCATATTGCCGCATATGTTTACGGCAGCGAAGAGCTGTATCCCCCTTTTTTGGAAGCAGACGCAACCCCCAGCGGTGGCGGTCTGGTTGAGGAAAGTAGCGGAGATTAACGCAATGGAGGACTTGGTGGCCACAGAGAGAGGCCTTAGGGAAGAGTTCACCAAGAAATGGTTCTACTGGCACGAATTTGTCTTTTCCGCAGAGTACACCCAGTTGCTGGTTCCTTGAATGGAAGACTCACCCCTGATCGGGGTAGAGGACATCGGCCCTCGGGCTCGGGTGGGGGGGGTAAGCAATCCTTGGCTCTTTTATTCCCCCTTTCCTCTATAGTGGCTCCTCGCCCTCCTTTCTTCTTTGATTCTTAATTCTTATCTGCTCTCTTGATCCCCCCCTCTCCCCCCCCCTTTTTTTTTCTCCCCCTTTTAAGTATTTTTTTAAGTATTTTGCTCTTTTTTTTTTTTTACCAAGTAAAATGCCATGCAGGAGACAGAGACCTCCCTGAGCCGATCTTGACATATCCAACAGTATTAAGCCCTAAGTGTGGACAGTATTTCTTTGTTTGTCAAGAGGTGGACATTTCATATAATGTACTATACCAGCTCTACTTTGATGTGGGTCTCTGTATGTCCTGTGTGCTTTCTATAAATAAAGAAATGATAAAAAAAAAAAAAGTTTATTAAAATAGTAAAAATAAAATCCATATACTCACAAACAGAGCAGGTGACAAAGCATTAAAATTAGGAACACCTCCAATGGAGTGGATGAGCAAAGCCTCAGCAGAGGGACTGGATGGTAGCCTAGCCATACGGACACCATCCAGTCCCTCTGCTGAGGCTTTGCTCATCCACTCCATTGGAGGTGTTCCTAATTTTAATGCTTTTTTCACCTGCTCCGTTTGTGAGTATATGGATTTTATTTTTCTTATTTTAATAAACTTTTTAATGGTATGGCACAAGGTCGGTGCGCCCCTCTTGTTTGTGTTTTCTCTCTAGTACATTTCGATTCCCATGATCCTGAAGAGGGCAGCAAGACTAGTATGTGCTGAATACTACCATTCTCATTGAGACTTTATATTGAACTAAGTGCTCCTGCAATATTGTGTACCATCTGGTAGAGGTTCTCTGAGCGCAGGAGATTATTGGTTTTTCTTTTAAAAGATAATCAAGTGCCATCTTTTCTTGTATTAGACACTGTTGCTGTTCCTGTGAGATCTCAATGGATGAAAAATTGTTCAATTGCTTCCTGAGTTCGATCCCTCCTGTCCAAGCAGGAAACCATGCCTGGGCCTTGTTGGAGTTGGTGAACAATTCCCTTTTAGCTGTCCCTGCTATTCTTACCGTCTCTCACACCATCAGATCCTCACGATCAGCCACAACGTAAGATGTTGGAATGAGTTTCATCATGTTTGAAGCTCTCGCATTAGGGGGAATTAACTTATAAGCTGTAGAACTGCATAAGAAGTAATAGGGGGCCTGTTAGAGTCGCACAGGGGAACTCTAACGGTCCCGTGCATTGCGCAATAACAGGACAGTCTGGGGGATTCCTCCCTCAGGCTGTATGTCACACTCTTCCTTCCAACAGATGTAATCTAGTCTATTGGTGTTACTAGAAAAGGCTGGGGGTCTGATTCATAAGATTGACTGTTATACCTTTCTCACAAACCATGGATCCTACAAAACTATTCATTTTACCAAAACTTAAAGTTAAAGCACACTTGTGGGCCACTTAGTTGTCCGGATATCCATACTGGTTTTGTGAGGGAGGGGCAAGAACCAGAGCTAATGTTGAAACTGTAACTAATTTTATCTTCTACAAATGTATCGTTAAGTTAAAGTGGTTGTAAACCGCCCCCAGCCCACCCAAAAAAAAAAACCTGCAAAGCAAAAGCATAATGAGCTAGTATGCAACACATATTAGCTCATTATGAAACACTTACTGTTGCAGTGGTCTCGGCACACCGCTGTGACTGGCGACATCGCTCTTCCGGGTCTGTGGCTCTGTCCGATCACAACGCGGGCTCCAGCGCTGTGATTGGCGGAGCGGCACTGACGTCACTCCCGCGCATGCACACAGGAGCCTTAATTTACGGCACGAATACAGAAGAAATTGCACCCTGGGCTACCCCGGGTGCCAATTCTTCAGTGCGCATGTGCCGATGACGTTGGCACATGCAGATACAGGGGATCTCTCCTAAACCGTACAGGTTTAGGAGATATTTCCTGGACCTACAGGTAAGCCTTATTGTAGGCTTACCTGTAGTTTAAAGTGGTTGTCATGACGTGACAACCACTTTAAGTTAGTTAGTGTCTTTTTGAGATCTCTGCTAGTTTTTTTTTTCCGTGTTTGCTTTTCCCAATATGAACATCATATACACACACACACACACACACACACACACACACACATCATGTACTGCTGCCACTGCTGGGGTATTAAGACTCGGTGGAGGCCTAGAGCGTAGGTGGGTCCTGTTAACTGTTTTAGCTAGTTGGAGGTGCATTTTAAAAAAACAAGTTGGGATGTTTTATCGTAACCACTGATAAAATACACTAAGCTAAATAATATAAATAAAAAGTTACTCCTCAGTCTTTGATGTGGTTGAGCAGCTTCTTGCAGTGGCTGGCATGGATACAGTTGTCTCATCCCTCAAGATTTAGGGAGGTTGGTGTCATCAGCTGAACCTGGTATGGCCCATGTCATCCTACTAGGTCACAAACTTGGTTAGAATTAGAGAGGTTAGTATTACAAAGAGGAAGAAAAGACGCACTGTTTAGAATGACGCAAAAAAACAAAACAAAATAATGGCCACTGAGATTCCTACTTTGATCTAATGAAACAAAAATGCAATTTTCCTAAGTTCCAGCTCCCTTGTTGTCTCCTCAGCTTCACCATCAGGACTGCTCCAGAACCTCTAGAACTCCCTACCCCAGTATGTCTAGCCAGGCCCTACCCTTTTCACCATTAAGTGACCCACAAAAATGTATTTACTCAGGGACACAGAAGACACATTAGTCATGTAATAGAGTAAATAGAGATGCACGGCGACACTGGACAGGAAGCAGGTGTGAAATACACTTGGAGACACACAGATAGTGTAAGTACATTAACATACCTTAGCCTGGGGCGATGAGCTAGATTTGAAAAGAAAGGGATGGCTGGGTGTGTATCTAATTGAATTACGGGGGTCTACTAGTCTTGTACACAACTCTTGTGGGCTACTTGCAAGTTAAAGTTCCACTTTGACCAAAATAAGAATATCACAATTTGTACATTTCCTAAAACCAATAACAAACCTCTGTAACTCTTACTTTCACGTTCCTACAAAAATTATTATTACATACAAACAATGAGAATAAGACATAAGACAAATCTTTAGATACAAATGCAAGGGAGATATTTCATAGTTACCATACTACTTAAAAAAACTAAGTAAAACAAAGACGAAAACCAGACGGAGTAAAAACACAATTGGTTAGGTTAGGCTTTACCCAGCAACGTTCTTTCAAGGGGCTAAAGGATACATTCCACAATGACCAGTAAATCATGTAATACCCATGCAATCCTTCCCCTGCTTCCCTTAGTGGATCAGGTACCTACGGCTATCCCCTCTGGACAGGTATACAAAATGTGCTTCACCTGGACTGAAAGTGCTTCCTGTATATCCTGTTGGTAGATTTCTGAAGCCACAATTTCACTATATCTAGCGTCTTTGTTGCTTGGAGCCTGGTCCTAATTCAGTAATGAACTTCTTCCACCTCCAGACATCAAAGGAACCTTCCAAAGGGATACATCATCTAGTACCCTTGGACCAGTTATTCCACTTTTTGAGGGTTCACATGGCTCGAGCCCCAAACCCAGACTTTATGTACCGCAAAGCTGTTTGGCTAGATTGAGAGGCCTCACTTCCCCCCTCAGACATGGACGGCACATTGCCCATGACGATTCAAATCGACGTTTTAGGAGCAACACTACTGGGTGCCTTCTTTCTCAGTGCTACCTTGCTTCCAACTCCGATTAGTATACACGGCTCCCCCGCCGGTCAGCTAGAAACCTCAACCCGTTGGATTTGTATGACTATACAGTTCAGCAACTACCGCTCGCTCTCCACCCCCAGTACTGACACGGTTACACGTGGGGGGGTTTCAGAATCTGCTCCTCACACGTTGAAGGCCCAAAGTACACACGTTCGTTTCGACCAAACCCGTGCAGCCAAACAGCCACGGAAGTACAATTAAATCCTCACTATACAAACCTTGGCTTCAGTCTATTCCTTGATGTTATGCTAAAAAAATGGAGACGCTGGTTACTGATTACACACTGAATAGTATAATGTCTCTACCTGGAACACAAACTATGTAGAAAACACTATTCCTGTAACACTAACTGCAAATTAGCACAAAACAAACCTGATTTTAATCAAAAACTGAATACAATACAAGAATGGATCAGTTATACTGCACAATGTAGTCTATCATTGATAAGCAATGGTCATACAACAAAAATGGGACAGAACCCTATGAAAAACTGCTTAAAACGAAATGCCTACATAAAACTGAAAAAATTATAAAAAACAAAACCACTATAGCCAAAAGCAAGGATAAAACATGAAAACAGATGAATTGTATAAAGATGCTAAATCTCAACAAGTTAAACAAGGCTGGCTAAAACAAATGCAAAAATCCTGTAAAAACATCCCTCAATACTGGATTTCAACTAAAAACGGAGACCTTCAGTACACAAAATCACGTAATGACTCTTATAAAAAGTTGCCTTTTCTAAACAAAAGTGTACAAACAGTTAAACATGAAAACCTAAAAAAGACAAAAATGATGTGACTGAATTCAAAATGGCATCTCTGCCACGTGGTTCTTTGTTACTACACCAAGATGGTGACAAGACACAAGATGGCGACTACACCACGTGGGTTTCAATCACACCACAACACAAAATGGCGGCACGTGAAGTAATATTACAACCTTGTGGCCCTCAGTATCAGGAGAAAAAGATGCCAAACACGTGATGGGAACAAAATGGCTGCACTGAGAACCACCAACCATAGTAAAAATAAGGCACAAACAAACGATAGAGCAAACGCGTGGATTTTGGTGTTAGAACAAAAGATAAAACTAAAAACGCATAACAATGAATTTATCAACCAGATTTGAAATACAGCGTAGAAATTAACTATGCTCACTGAATACTGATTTTCAGTTGCACGCCGCCATTCGTTTCTAGAAACTCAGTACAAAACCGGGATAGCTATGCTCTACTCAAACTTCAGCGTCTAAAACAACCAACGGTTTTATTAACAAATGGGTTGTGCTATAAACAGACAGAACCAGAGTTGAATTACAGTGTAAAAAGTACAAAACCTCTTTACGATTACAATACTGTGTCTAAACTAAATCTGCCCCCAAAAACCAAAACTCAGCACATACACATGCTATATGAAAAGGTGCGAACCCCGTAAGCAAACACAGCACAGAAGACCTATATATACCCTGTAATGTTAACTCGGTTTCACACTTAAGCTAAATAGCCATCCAACAACAGTATTGATTATCTCTACCAAAAACTGAATTAAAGTATGAGACTCCGCAAAACAACAAATTAAACATAAAAACCGAAATGATTCTACTGGAAATGGAATTCAGTACAATAACAGACTTTCACTTGAGACTGAAATATTGCACAAAAACAAAGCAATTAAATCCAGAAACTGAAATTCCTGCAAAAGATGACTTAATTCCACAAAATGCTGAAATTCGGTCCAAAAGCAGAATAATTTCACCCAGAACCAAAGTGCAGCAGAAACAAAATTGAAGTTGTAACAATTTTACAACAAAATGGTGGTACTACCAACTAAAATTCAGATGCCATTCCCACCAAAAGCAGCACAAACTGAAATTTCTCCCCTTACAAACTGACTATACAATTTGAGACACCAAACGAACACTCAAACGAATACCGGCAAGATTACAACGTAAAACACACGATTACTAAGCACAACACTGACACCAATCACGCACTCAAAGCATACTCATAAAACACACTTTATGTGTATTGACTAGGACCTATAGAGGACAAGTATAGGTTATCTTCCTAATCAATAGACCTAAGTACAATAATAACATACAATTAAAATATAGTGGTGTATCCTCGCGCTACTATGAGACTACTATAGTGTTTAGAGAGGTTGCTGCTGTACCTACTATGTGACAATAGAAGAATAGTGTACATAAAAATATAACTTCTAAAATAACCAGTGTAAAAATACGTAAAAACGACTTGCAAAATATACCTTCTCAGTGTAATAATTACTTAATTAGTGTCTTATAAAAAACGGTAAAGTGATAAATATATAATAATAAGTTTCCCAACTATGTCTATCTATAATAGACTCCGACGCGTCATGGTAAAAGGAAAGTTTGTGATAAGAAGATAACAGTGTATCATCCATGTCGTCGTTGGAGAGATTTGTGATATCATCAGAGTATCAT
>BLSH010346727.1:300196-314196 GCA_018402905.1 Glandirana rugosa | reverse complement strand
AGGACAACGCAGGAACAGGTATCAGAGGCTGGGGCTCACAGGTCGGGAACGCTGTAGAACGAGCAGCACTTGTCTCCAGGGCCTCCAGGTTTAAATAGGCCTGTTTGGCGCGTGCGCGCGCACGGGCGCGCGCGCGCACGCGGGCGCGCGCAGGCGCGCGTGAACGCGCACGGGAGCGCGCGCCACCGCGGAAAACGACAATAGCAGCAAAACTGTTCCTTTTTCCTAACAGGTATACAGAGTCACCAGATAGGGCATACACATCACCAGATAGGGGTATACAGAGTAACCAGATAGGGGTATACAGAGCCACCAGATAGGGGTATACAGAGCCACCAGATAGGAATATGCAGAGCCCCAAATAGGGTATACAGAGCCACCAGATAGGAGTATACAGAGCCCCAGATAGGAGTATACAGAGCCCCAGATAGGAATATACAGAGCCACCAGATAGGGTATACAGAGCCACCAGAGCAGTGTTGCTTAGCTCACTGGTGCGTTCTTTCTTTTTAAGGATGTTTTAAACAGTTGATTTGGCCACGCCTAATGTTTTTGCTATCTCTCTGATGGGTTTGTTTTGTTTTTTTTCAGCCTAATGATGGCTTGCTTCACTGATAGTGACAGCTCTTTGGATCTCATATTGAGAGTTGACAGCAACAGATTTCAAATGCAAATAGCACACTTGAAATTAACTCTGGACCTTTTATCTGCTGCTTGTAAATGGGATAATGAGGGAATAACACACACTTGGCCATGGAACAGCTGAGCAGCCAATTGTCCCATTATTTTCGGTCCCTTAAAAAGTGGGAGGCACATATACAAACTGTTGTAATTCCTACACCGTTCACCTGATTTGGATGTAAATACCCTCAAATTAAATCTGAAAGTCTGCAGTTAAAGCACATCTTGTTTGTTTCATTTCAAATCCATTGTGTTGGTGTATAGAGCTAAAAAGATTAGAATTGTGTAGATGTCCCAATATTTATGGACCTGAATGTACAGAGCCCCAGATAGGGTCTTGCAGCACTGACAGACCCCTCCCCCGAAGTCAGGACAAAGTCCCGTATTTACCCCATCTAATAGCAGGCTGGTAGTGTTGCAGAGTCTGGCGAGCAGGGAGCATTCTGGCAGTGTGCAGAGCCTGGCTTGCGGAGAGCGTGCTGGAGTGTGCAGAGTCCGGCGAGGGGGGAGCGTGCTCTCCATGCTCCGGCGACATCTTTCTTCTCCTCTGAGATAGGCATTCAATAGGATCGCCTGTCTTCTCCGCTAATCAGGAAACCGATAACATACCGGGGCTTCCTGATTGGCCAAGAGCAGTTCCCAGTTAGAAAGGCAAATGTTCATTTGCCTTTCTAAGGGCTTGTGGCGGCACGCTTTGCGCCACAAGCCACACTTTAATGAAGCCAATTAGAGCCTACGGCTCTAATGAGATGCTTCATGGACACCCCCCGTTGCGGTAATTCATGCGGCCAGCGCCAAAAAGGGGCTCGGCCGCATGAATGGGGGGGTGGTCACAGGCAGCCATGGATAGATTCATGCTATGCATGAATCTATCCATGACAGAGGGGATGGTTGGAGAGAGGGGGCGGCGCCTGTGCGCCCTGATGGACGGGCCGCCACTGTTCCGGATGCATTTCACTCCACATATGCTACTTATCTAAGGGACTGAGAGTTTCTAGCCTATAAAGGGCTTTTGCTGAGCTAACCAAAGACTGTTAGTTCCCAAAGAACAAATCAATTGGAGTCCTGCAGTGTAATCTGGATGCAAGCTGAATACGTTATGTGACTGGCTGTGCAGCAGTGGGGAACCTGCTCACTTGCAGCCCCTACGGGGGTAGTGCTACATATATTTCTAGAGTTACACCTCAAAACATATTCTGCCACTCCCCCTGAACATGGGAATGCCACACATATGCCACATGTGCCTTGCTGTATACAGGGCCCAAAATCTAAGGAGCACCTTTGGGCTTTAAAATACATACATTATGCATCTAATTTCTGAGTACCTGTCACATTTTCAGTAACCCTGTCAATTCCAAGACAGTGGAAACACCTACAAAATGATCCCAATTTTTTAAAGCAGACACCCTAAAGTATTTTCTAAGAAGCATGCTTAGTCTTTTGAACGTTTCATTTGTATGCCACATGTTTTTTGAAAATTAGGAATATTATATTTTTTTTCTAGTGTAATGCCCTCTACCTCTAGGTAGGTGCTAGGTGATAGATTTTTGTGGTAGGTGAGATAAATTTAACCAGGCCTGACTGGAAGTCTGGGTCAGGCTGTCGGGGCCTTGAGGGAGCTCCCAGTCTCGGGGGGGGGTGACTTCGGCCTGGGGCTCGGGTGCATCCAGGAGGATAGTGAGATCCTGGAACAGAGGCAAGAGCAAGTAGAGGACGGTGAGAGAGAGAGTACTGCCAGGAAGGTCTCCAGAAAAGGAACTGTGTCGGTGAGTGAAACACGCCCTGAGAAGCTGGAAGAGGCCCACCGGAGCAGATTGGGGTGAGAGACAGTCTGAGAAGGGTGCAAGAGCCAGTTGGGATTGTGGTGTCACTTTGACAGTGGAGAGGGCAGTTGCAGGGGAGCAGTAGTCCATCAAGGCTAGCTAGCACTTTCAACTAACTTATTCTACACTATAGGGGACTGTGGTCCCTGTCTGCAAAGGGAGGTTTAGAGGCTATGCTAATTAAAAGCAGGCCTCACCATGTGCTAGCTAGGCCAAAAAAGTTTGTGCAGGAGAGAGCAAGAGGAAGTAACTGAGAAGCAAGATTGTGCTGAAGGAAGAGGAGAGGTGTATAAACAAGAGTGTATATAGAAGCTCCCTTGAAAGAACTGTTAATCCTATGGGCATCCCATAATTACCCCTTTCCCCATCCAAGTTTAATCCCCTAATAAAACAACAAATCAAAGTACCAGCCTGTTCTTGTGACTCTGAATGTGTGGAAAAAAGGTGATTTAGGGCAGTGTGACAGGTAGAACCACTACTTCTAGCAACTCCTATGGGGGCATGGCTACACTAGCAATTTTGTCATTGTATAGCGGAGTTCCAGCCGAAATATGACTTTTAAGATAAAGATACCCCTAGAATACTCATGCTTCGTGCAATATAACAAAGGTATGCTGTAAACTATGCCCAGTTTGATAAAGATAACCCTAGAATACTCATGCCTCGTGCAATGTAACAAAGGTATGCTGTAAACTATGCCCAATTTTCTATTTGTGCAGCATTGTTTTCTTACTTTGTAAAGTTTCTGCACAGCGCAGCCATCTCCAGTGTGGGAATCTAAAGCCGCAGTGTCCTTTTTCCTGGATTCTGTGGCTGGCTACCCAGCATGCACCTGCCGATCTTGCGCATGTGCAGTGCGGTGCAATCTTTATCAGCTTGACATGGCACATGAAATTAACAACAGATGCACTAGATGGGCAACAATGAGATTACCTCCAAAACAGAAATGGTTTTACAGTTGGAGGCCACTGACATTTCTCTTCCCTACTCATCTTTTCTGACTGTTTTTCACTAGTTTTGCATTTGGCTAGGGTCATTGTCACTACTGGTAGCATGAGGCAATATCTGGACCCTATAGAGGTACCTCAGGCAGTCCAACTCCTCCAGGATCGCACATCAATATGTGCCATTGCCAGAAGGTTTGCTGTGTCTCCCAGCACAGTCTCAAGAGCATGGAGGAGATTCCAGGAGACAGGCAATTACTCTAGGAGAGCTGGACAAGGCTGTAGAAGGTCCTTAACCCATCAGCAGGACCATCTACTTCTTTGTGCAAGGAGGAACAGGATGAGCAGTGCCAGAGCCCTACAAATTGACCTCCAGCAGGCCACTGGTGTGAATGTATCTGACCAAACAATCAGAAACAGACTTCATGAGGGTGGCCTGAGGGCATGATGTCCTCTAGTGGGCCTTGTGCTCACTGCCCGACACCGTGGAGCTCAATTAGCATTTGATATTGAATACCAGAATTGGCAGGTCCGCCACTGGTGCCCTGTGCTTTTCACAGATGAGAACAGGTTCACCCTGAGCACACGTGACAGACATGAAAGGGTTTAGAGAAGCCGCGGAGAACGTTATGCTGCCTGGAACATCATTCAGCATGACTTGGTTTGGTGGTGGGTCAGTGATGGTCTGGGAAGGCATATCCATGGAGGGACACACAGAGCTTTACAGGCTAGACAATGGCACCCTGACTGCCATTAGGTATAAGGATGAAATCCTTGGACCCATTGTCAGACCTTATGCTGGTACAGTGGGTCCTGGGTTTCTCCTGGTGCATGGCAATACCTCATGTGGCGAGAGTATGCAGCCAATTCCTGGAGGATGAAGGAATTGATACCATTAAATGGCTCCCCATGCTCGTCTGACCTAAGTCCAATAGAACACCACTAGGACATTATGTTTCTGTCCATTCGATGCTGTCTGGTTGCACCTCAGTCTGTTCAGTAGCTTAGTGGTGCCCTGGTCCAGATGTGGGAGAAAATACCCCAGGACACCATTCGTTGTCTCATTAGGAGCATGCCCGACATTGTCAGCCATGCATACAAGCACATGGGAACCATACAATCTACCATTTTGAGTTGCTGCAATGAAATTTCAGCAAAATGGACTAGCCTGCTGCATCATTTTTTCACTTTGATTTTCGGGGCGTCTTTGAATTCAGCCCTCTGTAGGTTAATAGTTTTCATTTCCATCAAAGGTTGTGGCATCTTTTCGTTCCTAACACATTACCCAGTCCATATCAGTATAGATATCCAGCATGATATTTTCCTTTATTGAGATCTGATGTGTTTTCAAAGTGTTCCTTTAATTGTTTTGAGCAGTGTATATTTTTGAAAGCAGAGGCCCTGGAAAATAAAAAGATAGTTGCCATTTTTTATTATGCATGATATTTTCACAGATGTTTATCAAACACAAATATTCAGGAAAAAATACACTTAAATGCATTTAATGCATACAAACACAATATAATACCAATTTTTGTATAAAAGATGATGTTGCACCAAGTAAATAGATACAAAACTTGTCAAGATTTAAAATTTTGCATGCCCATGAAATGGCAACAAACTATGGTACCTTAAAATCTCCATAGGTGATGTTCTAACAGCATTTACAGGTTACCAGTTTAGAGTCAAACATGAACTTGGGTGCTAGAATTATTGCAATCACTCTGATATTTGCTGCGATATCTCACATGTGTGGTGCAATCAGTTTACGTATGCGTGTGGTAAGTACATGTGTGTTTGCATTTGTGTGAGAGCACAGGGGGATGGGGGTGCTTTACATTTTTTACATATTTCATTTTTTTTTATAAACTTTTACATTTTTTTTCCTCATTCAACTTTATTGCTTTCACAAGAAATGAACAACATCCCTTGTAATAGCTTGGGCAGTGACAGATACTCTTTATTGAGATATCAGGGGTCTATAAAATCCCTGATCCCTCCTCATAACTCCAAGGCAGCAGATCAAACCGGGATTGGTTAATTGGCTGCCTCCCTGGCTGGTGTCAGGCAGGCAAACACAAAACCTAAACCCGAAGTGATTAAATCCTTATCATCCGGCTTCATTTGTCACAGAGGAGAGGGAGGAATGGATGTTCCTCTTTCTCCTCTGTGGGCTGTCAACCCGATGGAATGCGAGAGCACAAGAATTGTGGCTGGCGGGAGAGGGGACACCATCCTAAGTATTGTTAAAGTGATTGCACGTTTGTAGACATGTTCAGATCACTTTTACCGGAAAAACCCACTGCTGGCTCTAAAAAATTATACCAGGATCGTGGTTAAAGCCATAGCCACTTCTTCCAGAGGTGTATATATACGGCCTAAGGACGGCAAGTTTAACCTGTACAGGTCCGCGCTATTGACAAAAGACGTCAACAGCGCGGACCTGAAAATCCGGGTGGACGTCCATGGACGTCCGCCCCTTTACACGCCCCCTGCGCGCACTGGGCGGCGCGCGCGCCCGCCGCCGCCGCACGCTGCGTGGGCGTGCCCGCGGGTCGGGCGGACTCGATGTCCGCTCCTGACCCGCGATCGCCTTACAGAGCAGTAGAACGGGGAACCGCCGATGTAAACACGGCGGTTCCCCGTTCTGTGACAGGGGACAAACAGATCTACTGATCCCTGTCACTGGGATCAGTTAGATCTGTTATGTCCCGACCAGCCCATCCCCCCCACAGTTAGAACACACCCAGGGAACATTGTTAACCCCTTCACTGCCCCCTGCTGGTTAACCCCTTCACTGCCAATGACATTTATACAGTAATCAGTGGACATTTAAATTTCTGATCGCTGAATAAATGTCATTGGTCCCAAAAAAGTGTCAAAAATGACCGACATGTCCGCCCGGATATCAAAGTCCCGATAAAAATCGCAGATCACCGCCATTACTAGTAAAAAAAATAATAATAATAAAAACGCCATAAATCAATTCCCATAGTTTGTAGACGCGATAACTTTTGCGCAAACCAATCAATAAACGCCGATTGCGATTTTTTTTACCAAAAATATGTAGAAGAATATAAATCGGCCAAACCCAATAAATAATTTTTTTTTTTTTTTTATTTTGGAATATTTATTAGAGCAAAAAGTAAAAAATATTGTTCTTTTTTCAAAATTGTCGCTCTTGGTTTTGTTCATAGCGCAAAAAATAAAAACTGCAGAGGTGATCAAATACCACCAAAAGAAAGCTCTATTTGTGGGGAAAAAAGGACATCAATTTTATTTGGGTACAACGTCGCACGACCGCGCAATTGTCATTCAAAATGCGACAGCGCTGAAACCTGAAAATTGGTCTGGGCAGGAGGGGGGTTTAAGTGCCCAGTAAGGAAGTGGTTAAAGATGGGCATCCAGGGGGCTGGCTATTTCTCCCTTTGTAAATGTTTAACCCGTGCCTCTCTCACACAGTTTGAACAACTTCACCCCATATTAGGCATGTTTAGTGGGGACAAACTGTTTTTTATTATAGTAAACCCGCTGCTAAAATAAAAAATAAAAAAAAATCCTGCAAGACAATAGCATAATATGTTAGTATGCATCGCATACTAACATATTATGAAATACTTACCTTAGAACGAGGCCCCCGATGCCCAAGTCGGTCAGCGCTGAGGACGCTGACATGTTGGTCCTCTTCTTTCTTCCGGGTAAGCGGCTCCGGCGCCAGCTCTGAGTTGCTGGACGCCTCGGCCGGATCGTCAGAGCGCATGCGCCGCTAATGTCAGCGGCTGCATGCAGGGCGAATATCTCCTAAACCATGCAGGTTTAGGAGATATTCTTTTTACCTACAGGTAAGCCTTATTATGGGCTTACCTGTAGGTAAAAACAGCTTTGGGGGTTTACTACCGTTTTAAGTCTGCCTGTGAAGTGGATTAAGGCCTTATTGATACAGACATTTTTCTGGGGTGTATAAATATTTTGAAAATAAATTGATGAATGGCCTCATTTTTTGTAGCCTTTCATATGTGGGTTCACTTTTGGAAGGGTGCAGAAACGGAGGTGCCTGGGCACATCCAAATCACTAATTCACATTAGCATTATCGCTGTGTGTGCTGGTGGGGAGATGGGAAAGATCTCCCACAGCGCGGTTCTGCTTATAAGAAAAGTGTGGAAGCATTTCTCTCTCACTCTGAATCTGCAGGCAGGGACATCATGCGGGGGCAAAGTGCCACAAAGAAGACTGTACTTATATACAGCATCTCACAAAAGTTAGTACACCCCTCACATTTTTGTAAATATTTTATTATATTTTTGCATGTGACAACACTGAAGAAATTACACTTTGCTACATATATATATATATATATATATATATATATATATATATATATAAAACAGTGAAAATTTGCTGTCCCCTCAAAATAACTCAACACACAGCCATTAAAGAGGAAGTAAACACCAGGGCCGTAGATAATTTTTTGTCCTGGGGGGGGGTCAGCAGCAGGTACCAAGTGGTGAAGCGGGGGGGGGTCGAGGGGGGGGGGACCAAGCAGCCATGCTCCATAGACCCACACAGCACTGGAGCGAGCATGCACTGTGTGCCCCCGTAGCAAGCAGCTTTCTATTGTGGCACACAGAGAAGAGGAGGATTAGGGCCACACAACGCATGCATAGGTGTGAACTACCCGTAGTCTTGGTTCAAGCTATGACTCACACAGGAACTGCATCACATTTCTATGCAATTCACATGCGATTCAGTGCAGTGCGATTTGAGCCTATTCATTTTGAATGAGCTTAGATTGCACTGCATTACAGAGACTGCAGGCATACAAGAGTAGGTCAGAGACTGCAGGCGTACTACTGGAGATGGTCAGAGACTGCGGGCGTACTACAGGAGATAGTCAGAAACTGCAGACGTACTACAAGAGATGGTCAGAGACTGCAGACATAGTACAGGAGAGAGTCAGAGACTGCAGGTGTACTACAGGAGATGGTCAGAGACTGCAGGTGTACAAGAGATGGTCAGAGACTGCAGACATAGTACAGGAGAGAGTCAGAGACTGCAGGTGTACTACAGGAGATGGTCAGAGACTGCAGGCGTACAAGAGATGGTCCGAGACTGCAAATGTACTACAGGAGATGGTCAGAGACTGCAGACGTACAAGAGATGGTCAGAGACTGCAGACATACTAAAGGTGATGGTCAGAGATTGCTGGCGTACTACAAGAGATGGTCAGAGACTGCAGACATACTACAGGAGATGGTCAGAGACTGCAGACGTACAAGAGATGGTCAGAGGCTGCAGACATACTACAGGAGATGGTCAGAGACTGCAGACGTACAAGAGATGGTCAGAGGCTGCAGACATACTACAGGAGATGGTCAGAGACTGCAGACGTACTACAGGAGATGGACAGAGACGGCAGACATACTGGAAGAGATGGTCAGAGACTGCGGTTGTACTACAGGAGATGGTCAGAGACCATCCATGTACTGTCTGATCTCCTATCCCTGTACATTGTCTGCTGAACACTCACAATGGTTCTTCCTGATCACCATAACAGATGCTGTCAGTGTACCCACACACCACACGTGTCATTTACTTACTGTGTGACACCAACAATGAGGACAGGTTCCAAACATTCAGCATGGATTGTACAGAGGAGGGAGGAGCCGTCCATACCTCTCCTCCCCACTTATCACAGGTCTGGTTGTTAGGGGGTGGAGTGATTGGCTGTTAGGTGGATGTGGAGGTCACGTGATGGCAGGTCAGGCAGTGGTTGGTTGGGAATTGGAAGAGATCACCAAGCCAGGAACCAAGCTGCATAGCTGTAGTCCAACTCCACCCCAGTAGTATTTGGCAAGGGACAACTGCTTTGTGCCCCACAACAATGACTGAGGCTGGGCCCAGGGCAGCGGCCCCTTTTGACCCGTGTTAAAGACAGCCTTGTGTGGCAGATGCATTGCAGGTGTTCTGCACCACATCCTACTGTGAACCAGTTGCCTTTTCAACACAATTAAAAAAGGACCAGGGCACTGATGTCAGCAAACAGTCCAGCCTGGCTCTGGCAGCAATGTTGTTGTGCCTGGTAACCTCTCAGCCCTTTGGCTCTGCAGTCAGCACCACAACATAGCTGACAGAGCTAGGCTGGACTGTCAGTATCAACCAAGCAGTGGAAAATGGTAACCCACGGATCCAGTGATTAGTGAATAATCTTGCCAGTTGCCATAGACTCACTTACCTCAATGGCAGCACAGCAGTGGTGGTAAGTGGTCTGTGATGACCGTCTGTCAGGCAGCAAGCAATCCGAAAAGTAATGAGGGAGGCTCAGCTCCTTAGCAGCAGTACTGCTACCTTGTGCATTCTCCGCTCCATTCTCCTCCGAAGTCCAAGGTACAGAGGTAGAGACAGTTGGAGCACGGTGGGCAGGACTACAGATGCCGCCCGCTCCCACTGTGTCTATGATCTGTCCGCCGGAAACCCAGCACAGCCTGGTTGTAACAGCGTGACGTAAGTGCCTGTGACAGTGTGCCTTACACCGGACCAGCTGCATCCACTTGGACCGCAATACTGACTGCTGTGCTCCACTGTTTGTTGTTGCGGTGCTGGTGCCATGAGAGGTGACAGGGCAGTGACACTTTTTATTTTTGGCAGGATGCTCGGGGGGGTTGAACACCCCAAACCTCCCTTATCTACGCCCCTGAAGTAAACCCTGATGTAAACTCTGATGGGTTTACTTTCTCGTAATCACCTGCAATGTAGAAGCATAATAGGCAAGTATGCATCACATACTAGCCTATTATGTGCCACTTACCTGCCATCGACGCCCCTGCTGTCCCCACAGAAGGAAGCATCCATCTTCACGCCTCTTCCTTCCGGGGCCGCAAACTCCGGCGCTGTGACTGGCATGAGTCGTGTGACATCACACCCGCATGTGCGCAGGAGCCACCAATTGCGGCACACTTTCAGTGAAGAAATGGCGCGGGGCTCGTTTCCTCACTGCGCATGTACCAAATGATGTCGGCACATGGCAGTACAGCGTTAATCTACTAAACCGTACAGGTTTAGGAGATATACGAGGAAGCTACAGGTAAGCCTAATTACAGGCTTATCTGTAGTTTAAAGTGGTTTTCAAGAGTTGACAACCACTTTAATGTCTAAACTGCTGGAAACAAAAATTAATACACCCCTAAGTGAAAATGTCCAAATTGGGCCCAAAGTGTCAATATTTTGTGTGGCAACCATTATTTTGCAGCACTGCCTTAACCCTCTTTGGCATGGAGTTCACCAGAGCTTCACAGGTTGCCACTGGAGTCCTCTTCCACTTCCATGACATCACGAAGCTGGTGGATGTTAGAGACCTTGCACTCCTCCACCTTCCGTTTGAGGATGCCCCACAGATCCTTAATAGGGTTTAGGTCTAGAGACATGCTTGGCCAGTCCATCACCTTTACCCTCAGCTTCTTTAGCAAGGCTGTGGTCGTCTTGGAGGTGTGCTTGGGGTCGTTATCATGTTGGAATACTGTCCTGCGGCCCAGTCTCTGAAGGGAGGGGATCAGATTCTGCTTCAGTATGTCACAGTACATGTTGGCATTCATGGTTCCCTCAATGAACTGTAGCTCCCCAGTGCCAGCAGCACTCATGCAGCCCCAGACCATGATACTCCCACCACCATGCTTGATTGTAGGCACACTTGTCTTTGTACTCCTCACCTGGTTGCCGCCACACACACTTGACACCATTTGAACCAAATAAGTTTATCTTGGTATCATCAGACCACAGGACATGGTTCCAGTAATGCATGTCCTTAGTCTGCTTGTCTTCAGCAAACTGTTTACGGGCTCTCTTGTGCATCATCTTTAGAAGAGGCTTCCTTCTGGGACAACAGCCATGCAGACCAATTTGATGCAGTGTGCAGTGTATGCCCTTCAACCTCTGCAGCAATGCTGGCAGTACTCATGCGTCTATTTCCCAAAAACAACCTCTGGATATGACGCTGAGCATGTGCAACCTCTTTGGTCGACCGTGGTGAGCCCCTTTCTGAGTGGAAGCTGTCCTGTTAAACCGCTGTATGGTCTTGGCCACCATGCTGCAGCTCAGTTTCAGGGTCTTGGCAATCTACTTATAGCCTAGGCCATCTTTATGTAGAGCAACAATTCTTTTTTTCAGATCCTCTGAGGGTTCTTTGCCATGAGGTGCCATGTTGAACTTCCAGTGACAGTATGAGAGAGTGAGAGCGATAACACCAAATTTAACACACCTGCTCCCCATTCACACCTGAGACCTTAGAACACTAGTCACATGACACCGGGGAGGGAAATTGGCTAATTGGGCCCAATTTAGATATTTCTCACTTAGGGGTGTACTCACTTTTGTTGCCAGTGGTTTAGACATTAATGGCTGTGTGTTGAGTTATTTTGTGGGGACCACAAATTTTCCCTGGTATACAAGCTGTACACTCACTACTTTACATTGTAGTAAAGTGTAATTTCTTCAGTGTTGTCACATGAAAATATATAATAAAATATTTACAAAAATGTGAGGGCTGTACTCAATTTTGTGAGATACTGTATATATATATATATATATATATATATATATATATATATATACACAGTATATACTGTAGATATACATACACACACATGCATGCGTGTTTGAGGTTTGGTGTGCACACCCTAATGCAACAGGCTGCGC
The DNA here is from genome assembly GCA_018402905.1 of Glandirana rugosa. Taxonomy (NCBI): domain Eukaryota; kingdom Metazoa; phylum Chordata; class Amphibia; order Anura; family Ranidae; genus Glandirana; species Glandirana rugosa. Next base: position 302,059 of record BLSH010346727.1, on the reverse strand, counting down.
ATACCTATGGTTGTAGTATTAAATCCATCTTTGGTAAAGCAAACAAAAAAAACAAAAAGAAACAATAAAAAATGTATGGGGGTGAGATTTTCCGTTTCTACTTCAATATCTGGTTGCGCCGCAAATAGGAGGATGACAGAAGATATTGAATTAGAGGGTATCCACAATGTATTTAAAAGTGCCTCTGGAAAAATAGTACTGGATTTCTGGGACACCAGTACTGGCTCTCTAATTCTTCTTGGCTGATGTTGCACCACCCCACAGGTAGTGCTTTCCCCATGCATTTCACTAGCTTCCAATGCACTATTCCCATGTTCCTGTAGAAATGGCTATGCACATGAGTGGGTGCTGAAGTGACCAATGGCTGGAACCGTGTCTATTCCGAGCAAGAGAATGCCACCAGCAGTCCAAAGCTTTATTCAGCAATCACATCGTTACATAAGATTGTAACATTTCGGAGCCATGCAGGACAAGGTCACATGCCTAATGAAGGGGTCCTGCGTGGCTCTGAAACGTTGTGATCTGCTGTATCTATGTGATCACTGAATAAAGCTTTGGACTCGCTCTGGAGATCTTTGGTGTGCTGGTGGCATTCTCTTGCTATGCATTTTACTAATGTAGCCATGTGCTCCCTTGGGAGTAGCATTAGTTGTGGTTCACCTGATAGCTGCCCTCAATCCCACCATATCTCACACATCCGTAGATACTGACTGACAGGGATCACGGGCCCCTGAATATGTAGCTTAGTACATTGGTGCCAGCCGGGCCTTTAATGGACTACATCTCCCAGCCCATACCTCTTCCAGATCCCATCGACCTGCTTTACCTCACAGTGACACTCCTTCCCCTGGCTGGCTCCCAAGGCTTCCACAGACTGTCCACTATTCCTCTCCCAGTCTGCTCCAGCACTTTCTCCTCCAGCTCCCAGGGTCAGTCACTCACAGACTCCAGTGGAACACTTTAAAGTCACTTAGTAGCACCTCTGCTGTTCTCCTGTTCCCCTGTGCGACTCCAGGAATCGCCTCCACTCCTGGCTGCACCCGAACCTCCAGGCCTCAAGGTCACCCCCCCAGACTTGGGGCTACCTCCCAGGTAGAGGCCTCCACATCACCTCTTGCTACATCTCCATACTTTCACCCGACAACTCCCCCTGGCTGACCCAGCCCCGAGTATATGAAAAGGCCTGCCCCCTGCCAATCCAGATTGGGGATTGGTCAGGGCTTCCCATGAAGCTCCTCAAGCCAAGATTAAAACACTCAAGCCAGCACTTACAGTCAGGCCTGACTTAAATTTGCCTCTCCTAGCAAACACTCACTACAAACCGCACATATCACTATGGGGGTGCTACACTAGGATGCACCACACTGCTGGTGTGTATTTCACCTGGATGTTCAGCACTAGAGTTGAGCGAACCCGGACTGTAAAGTTTGGGTCCGTACCGAACTTTGGGGTGTCCGGGACCCGGACCCGGACTTTTCAAAAAAAGTCCGGGTTCGGGTCCGGGGTCCTGGGCTTGGGCCTGAAAAAAACTTTTCAGGCCCAGGCCCAGGGCCTGTGGGGTTTCAAGCCATGCCTGGGTTTGAAATGTCAGGCCCAAGCGAGTTGAGATCACGACTTGTAGGTCCACTTTATGTGTGGTCGTCACACCACGTAGGATCACATCGTGGGGGTATCACTATACACGCCAAACATCACTCACAAACGATCCTCTCCGTTTAAATTCAGTCCGGACTGACATTCACGACCGAACTCACAAAATTAGAACCGAACTCCTCGAAGTACCCTTCGGGACTGGTTAGGGGTTAGACCTAACCGTCCCCCGTCCGGAAAAGTATATGAGCCCCGACCCAGTCGGTCCCCCTC
>BLSH010346727.1:277530-291212 GCA_018402905.1 Glandirana rugosa | reverse complement strand
AATCTCTAATTTCTGCTATCTGTCCTCAGAGCAACAGCACAGACAGCAGTAGTAAAGTAATCTATCTCAGGATGCAGGATCAGGTCTTAAAATGGCTAAAATCTGTCCCTCACGCCGTCAGCTACCTTTCCCTATACTAACCCAAGGAGCATGTGACTGCAGCACTGTGACTCCAGCTTATAAAGAGGCTGGGTCACATGATGCACCGGCCAATCACAGCCATGCCATTAGTAGGCATGGCTGTGATGGCTTCTAAGGGCAAACCAGTGAAACGCTTGTTGATTGGCTGCCCTGCAGCTTCTCAACACGTGGAGTAAAATAGCAGAACCCCGGACCGAACCCGAACGATTTTTGAAATGTCCGGGTCCGGGTCCGTGCCACGGACACCCTAAAGTTCGGTACGGACCCGAACGTTACAGTCCGGGTTCGCTCAACACTACTCCCGAGGCCTCACTTCTTATTTCGTGACTTCCAGGCTGGGTCCCTAGGATGCCCTGCGCAATTGGACCCAGTATTGGGGATCTGATCACTAGGGAAGAAGCGTAAGCATACAAGCTCCTTGACTACCCCGGCTCTCCATCAGTTATGCCAAGTCAAACAGCTTCTCGACTGGCTGGCTGTTTAAGCACCAGACAATCGACAGCTTGGGAGCCGCTCGATCATTATCCCAGGGGGTGGGAGGGGACACCCCCCCTCCTGCCGCCTTTTGCCTCTCTTCTCTGGCCTCCTGCCCCACCGGGAGACCGGAGTTAAGTTCCGGCCGGCTCAGAGGAGACATGATAGATGCCGGAATCGGCTCCGATTGGGTCTCCTTCTGCAAATTCCGGAAAGCAACAATAAAAGTGATCAGAATTTTTTTTTTAAAGGAACAGTGTTAAATATAAATAAATAAATAAAATAAAATTTTAAAAAATGTAAAGCGCCACCGTCCCTGTGAGCTTGTGCAGCAAAACATGAAAATGGTGTTCAAACCACACATGTGAGGTATCGCCCCGAGTGTGAGCAATAATTCTAGCAAAAGACCTCCTCTGCACCTCTAACCTGGTTACCGTTACATTTTTTTAAAGCGCCGCCTATGGAGATTTTTAAGTACCAGATTTTGTCGCCATTCCGCAAGTGGGCACAATTTTCAACCGTAACATGTATGGTATCTATTTACTTGGCATAACATCCTCTTTCACAATATACAAAAAAAATGGGCTAACTTTACAGTTGTCTTATTTTTTAACTCAAAAAAGTGAAATTTTTCCAAAAAAAAGAGCTTGAAAGGCCGCTGCGCAAATACCGTGTGACAAAAAGTATTACAACGATCGCCATTTTATTCTCTAGGGTGCTTGAAAAAAATATATAATATTTGGGGTTTCTAAGTAATTTTATAGCAAAAAAAAACTGTTTTTAACTTGTAACCAACAAATGTAAAAAAGGGCCCTGGTTGGTAAGTGGATATACCTATCTGTGATGCTGTATATCCTTATCTGTGTGCTGTATATACCTATCTGTGGTGCTGTATATACCTATCTGTGGTGCTGTATATCCCTATCTATGGTGATGTATATATCTACCTGTGGGGCTGTATATACCTATCTATGGTGCTGTATATATGTATCTGTGGTGCTGTATATCCCTATCTGTGGTGCTGTATATTCTCCTATCTGTGATGCTGTCATAGGCGTGCACACAGGGTGTGCCTGTGCACACCCTAATCACCCCGTGTTGTGTAGATTCTCCCTGTTTAGACCCTAGATATTTCACCAAATTCCCCTAATGGGGCTGCAAAAATTAAAAAAAAATATGTGATAAAAAATATTGTAAAAAATAATAAAAAATAACATAATAAAAATAAAGACTACTGACACCATCCACTGCCCTATGGACACCAATCTCTGCGCTACTGACACTGTCACTAAATGCATTTGAGCTTTGGGGTGACTTCTGAAGGCAATTAAAGTAAAGGGGGCTGAATACAAATACACACCACACTTTTCAGATATTTATTTGTAAAAAAATTTGGAAAACCATTTATCATTTTCCTTCCACTTCACAATTATGTGCCACTTTGTGTTGGTCTATCACATAAAATCCCAATAAAATACATTTACGTTTTTCAAGGCACTGTACAAGGTACAGAGCCAATATCATTGGCTCTTTTAGTTTAGGCTGTGATCTGCGCTGTCTAATGAGAGGCATCACATGTGCACTCTGACAAAGGCAGAAAACATCCAGTCAGAAGAGTTAAGCCTCGTACACACGGGTCGACGATCGTACAACCGAACGGCTCAAATCCTATGTTGGCTGTTGTATCTCGCGTACATGCACTAAGTGATCGTACGACCAAGCCGAACGTAGTGACATGTTATGAACGTATAAAGAGAAAGTTCAGGTGCATGTAATTTGTGTCCGGCCGTTCATGACTTCTGAGCATGCGTGTTTTGCACAGTATAACTTGTTGGACTTACTTCTCTGTACACACGATACAACGGTCGTACGACCGCTTGTTGGTACTACCAAAGTTTTCTAGTCTGCTCATTCAACTGCTGTTGTACGACCATCGTACGTAGGCTGTTCTAATCACGCATTATAACGGTCAATTTAGCATACAATGGTCATTCGTACGACCTTTTGTATAAGATTGCCGACCCGTGTGTACAAGGCTTAAGCCTCATGTACGGCTGCTGATAGAAATCGTGGGGCCCGAACTTGACAGGCCCCCCCCCAATAAAGGTAATAACAGTGGTGTCTGGTGCTTTTTTTGGGGGGGCGGCAAACCCCCCCAAAACGGCACCTCCCCCTCCCCCCCGAGTGGTACCTCTCCCCCATTCTACCGCTGCACTTACCCCATCTAGGCGGGTAGCGTACAGCGGTTCGGCGGCTTCCCTCATGGCTCCTAGGTGTCCAATAGGATCGCATGTGCTTTCAGACAATCAGGTGACGGGTGCCAAATCCATTACCTGATTGGCTGGGAGGAGGTCCTGAGTGGGCTGTGATCATTCTGTCGGCGCTCACAGCTCACTCTATCCTGAAGCCCTATTAGAGCCTCGGGCTCTAATAGGGCTTCAGGATAGAGTGAAGCACATAATAGTGTGCTTCACTAAAACACTCCTGCCCACCACCGCAATAGTAATTCATGCATCCCGGCGACCTGAAAAGTGGATTGGTGTATGGATATGAGAGGCGGGCAGAGGGATAGGGGAGGTGGCGCTTCTGTGCTCATAATGGACGGGCCGCCCCTGGGTAATAAACTTTTATCTAAATATCTTACTAATACCCCCCTACCAGTAATAAAAGACAAAAACTGAGCTAATGTGCATTCCCTGAATCTTTTGGAGCCACACGTATTTTTAGCTGACCACTAGTGTCTTAAAAAGCAGCAAGTCTGTTACCGATTACGCTCAACTTGATTGAAGTTTTATTAATCTTTTTGCTTGTTTTGTTTCTACAAAATACAATGCATACTTTGTATCTACAGTATTTGTTAGAAACTATCAGTGGTTAAAGTGTTACTAAACCCACAACAGTAAAACCAGTCTGTGTATGCAGTAAAGCATGCTTGTTATACTCACTGTGGAACCTAAGGGGTTAATCCTTTGCATTGTGTAAAAAGGCTGTTTGATCCTGTCTTTTCTGATCCTCTCCTTCTTCCACAGTCCCCAATATATTTCCTGCAAATACAGAGCCAGGGGACAGGCTGCACATGCTCAGTTAGCTGTGTATTGCTAGAGAGTATTTTTTTTTCTTGGGAGGGTGCATGCGATCAGCACAGGGCCAATAAACACTGTCCAGACAGATGGTCAGGGGTCCTGCACCTTGATAGGACAGTCAGAGTAGAATGAAAATTCCTTCTACAAGCTTTAACCAGACACTGATAGATGTCACAAGACTGCTATATACTGCTGATGAGAAAAAGTATTTAGCAGTTTATATTTACTAAAATAATTGCATGCCCATGTTCTGTGTACTGTGGGAGACCAGATATAGTGAATGCAGGGTCCTGGGTTTTGTAACACTTTAAAGAGACACATTTTCTTATTTTGCTAAAATGATCCACCACTTAAAGGCCATGTAATCAAATTTTGTTACAATCATTAATTTCAGGTTTTTTTTTGCCTCCTTCTTCCCTCACTTCCTTGTGTTTGGAACAAGGAGTGCACTTCAGTTGCAGTCATGTGTACAGCTCCCATGCACACTATGAATTCCTTAGCTCATAGTCTATCTCCGGAGCAAGCAAGAGAGGGTGGTTATGCTCCCACTTACAGTGGGACCATGGAGAATGTCTAAGATCACAGAAAAAAACAAAAAGAAACAGGAAGTTTGAATGAGGTTGAGAGCAATAAGAGGTAAGGTAAGCTTTACTTTAAACTGAAAAAAATATTATTTCTAATTCATTCTTTTTGCCATATATAAAGGTGTAGTGGTACCCCCGCAGGGACTGCTGAATATTGTGGTTTAGCTGTCACCCTGCCCAATATGGGATGCCCAGTAAGATTTAGTATAACTTGATTAAGACTACTATATACACTCCAGTATATACACTCCAGTTTTATCTTCAGCACTACTCTTGCTTCAGACCTCTTTTCCTTCACTACTCTTGCTGCAGACCATTACTCTTCCAGCACTTTACTTGCTGCAGTTCCCAGCTAGCATCATGTGGTTAGGTCTGACACTAGCTCTGCCAGGCCTCAGTGAATTGCCCTTTGCAGGCAGGGATCCCAGACCCCTATGGTGTAGAAATAGTTCTGGTGCTAGCTGTCCTCAACATGGCTACTGATCCCAGTAAGCCCTCTTCAGGCTTTGCCAGCCCTCTTGGCCGCAGCTACACCTTTCCACTGTCCCTTTTACCACAGTCCATCTTTGACTGCAAACTCCTAGTCCTCCCAGGCATGCCTTCCCAGTCTGACTGTGCCTCACTCACCAGTCCTCCTGGCTGCGACCAGTTGTCCTCTGGAGTCCCTCAGCCAGAGGCGTAACTAGAACCTTCAGGGCCCCAATGAAAGAAATAATGACGGGCCCCCTGACCCCTGGCCAGGGCCCTTCCTTTTTCCCATTGATCCTGGGGCCCTTACGCCCATCGTGGGTCTCTTCATTACTGTCCCGCAGCGGGACCCTTTCACAAGCTCTGCAGCAGGCCCCCTTTCTGCCATCTTCGGGCCTCCCCATGATGGTGAAATGCCAGGGCCCGGTCACAATTGCAACCTTTGCAATCCTGATAGTTCCCTCACTGGTGTCAGTAGTTTTTCATTTTAATTTTAATTTTATTATTTTTTTTACCGTTTCATTTTATTTCTTTTACAATTTTTTTAGGAGCTCTGTTGGGGGGCATTGATGAGATATCAGGGGTTTAAACAAACCTCAGCTCTCAATGTCCTTCTGTGTAGCCTCACCTGCACAGAATGAATGGACAGGAATAGCTGTGTACCGAGCCTCCCATTCATTGAGAAATGGAAGTATAGTAAAAACAGTTTACTATGCTTCAGTTATGAATTAACCAATTGGTACCAATCACTGACTCTGTTCATTCAGAAAAGGAAGGAGCCGGTAAAGGGCAAATTTACCAACCCATTCCCATCTCTCCATCATGACACATCTTCTACAGCAGCTGGCAGGAGAGAGGAGGGGGGAAGACAGCAACTCTGTGGGGGGACCAGGGAAGCACACGGGGACCCTGGGAACAGCAGAAGACAAGTAAACTGGATATAGGAAAATGGAGGTTCCTCTAAATGCCACCCTGCCTTCCCTCCTATTCAGATGTACAAGGGAGGCACATGGGCCCCCTGGACCATTGGGCCTGGTTGCAATTGCAAACCCTATCGTTACGCCCCTGCTCTCAGCAGTGCTCTCTCCCGCTGTCCTTTCCTTGCTCTCTCTTGTGCCTCCAGTCCAGGACCTTTCCATGGGTTCCTGAAAGTGGTTCCGACTGCACCGGAGCCCAGGCCCAAGGTCACCCTGCCCCTCAGACTGGAGAGCTCTCTCTAGGCTCTGATAGCCTCAGCAATCTTTCACTCCATCTTTTCCACCCCACATCTCCCCCTTAGCTGGGCTGACCCCGGGTATTTGAGGAGGCCTCATTTGGTCATAGAGCTAGCCCCTGCTGGCATTCACCACCTGATCTTCCTGGTGGGTGATCAGATTCAGGGCTTGGGAACAGCATAAACCATACTTTTGTTGAGTTTGAAGGTGAATTGCAAGCTAATAAAAAAGCATCTATAGAAAGAAAAACAGCATGAGGAAAAAAAAGCGAATTACTGGCTTCTGTTTACATCACATGATCAGCTGCCATTGGCTGACAGCTGATTCATGTGGTTAGGGGTCTCTGATCTGTTATCAGCCGAGTCTCATGGACTCGCTGATCACAGAGCACACCGCGTGCGTCCAGCAGGGGGCGCAGAGGCAGCACATCTACTGGAGGACATATATGGACGCCCTCCTGGCAATTTAGGCTTGCGCTGCAGCCATCTTTCAGCTATAGCATAGGCGCAAACAAGTTAAAGCAGAACTCTGGGAAAAAACTTTTTTCCATGTCATTGTTGCTGATCTCCTACCTTCACCGACTATGCCATCCATGTTCTTCTGAGCCCTGTAGGTCCTCTGCAGTAGCCTGCTGATCTTGAAGAAAAACCGTTATTGCCCAGTGATTTCCTGTTTGTAAGACCGCTGGCTGCTATAGAGTCCTCCTGTACTTCCAGCCAGCAATCTTGTCACTTCCCACTAGTAGTTCTGTAAAAGTGAGCAGGGATTTCCATTTCCACCCTGCTCGCTGTAGTGGGTGGAGGGGGTCTCACAACCCCTGGTCTGTGATGCCCATAGAGGTGGTGTCCTCCTCCCTCCACCTCTGCTCCCTCCTTCTCCTCCTCCCTGCCAGCACCGCCCCCACTTTGCCCCCGCCTAACCGCTGCCGTCTGCCATCTCTCGGTGCAAAGTGGGGAGAGTTACCAGAGATCATCTTGATAACAGAGGGGAGTTATCATGCTGACAGGTCTGGTATGTGAAAACACCACTCGCTGTAACTTCCCGACTCTCATACCTGCATTGGAACAGTGCGCTCTGCGTTGTCTATCACAATGTCAGTATGAGAGGTGGGAAGTGTTTTCAAATACCAGACCTGTCAGCATGAGATCTCCGCTCTGTCATCTGGGTGATTTCATGTAACTGCTCTACACTGATGGACACCGATAAGCTGCACTGGTGGACACTGGTGTGACCGCACTGATGGGCACTGATAAGCTGCACTGGTGTGACCACACTGATGGACACTGATAAGCTGCACTGGTGAGACAGCACTGATGGACACTGATAAGCTTCACTGGTGGGCATTGGTGTGACCGCACTGAGGGGTACTGATAAGCTGTACTGGTGGGCACTGGTATGACCGCACTGATGGGCACTGATAAGCTGCACTGGTGTGACCACACTGATGGACACTGATAAGCTGCACTGGTGAGACCGCACTGATGGGCACTGATAAGGTACACTGGTGGGCACTGGTGTGACTGCACTGATGGACACTGATAAGCTGGACTGGTGGGCAATGGCGAGACTGCACTGATGGGCACATATAAGCTGCACTGGTGGGCAGTGGTGAAACCGCACTGATAAGCTGCACTGGTGGGCACTGGTGAGACCGCACTGATAAGCTGCACTGATAAGCTGCACTGGTGGGCACTGGTGTGACCGCACTGATGGGCACTGATAAGCTGCACTGGTGGGCATTGGTGAGACTGCACTGATAAGCTGCACTGCTGGGCACTGTTGTGGCCGCACTGATGGGCACTGATAAGCTGCACTGGTGGGCACTGGTGAGACCGCACTGATGGGCACTGATAAGACTGTACTGATGGTCATAGATGACACCACACTGGTGGGCATAGATGGGACCGCACTGGTGGGCACAGATGAAACTGCACTGGTGGGCATAGATGATACCACACTGATGGGCATAGATGAGACTGCACTGGTGGGCATAGATGAGACCACACTGGTGGGCATAGATGAGACCGCACTAATGGGCATAGATGAGACATGCTGATGTAAAGCATCATGGCCCGGTTCTTTCTTCTTCGAAAAGATTTTATTGAGTTTTCAATAGTACAATAACAACAAATAAATGAAAAAACACGGTGAGTAAGGGTAGGCCTTACTACTCATACCAAGGGCATTACAAACATTTGTCAGGGAAAATGGCAATTGTTATTCCAAACAGCAAAGACATATTAAAGCGGAAGCCCTGGGCTAGGCCCGTGCCCACCCCCGGTCGCCCCATTCGGGATCAAGCTGTGACCTGAGGGGGGGAAGATGGACCCGTTCCCGGGACCCCCACTCCAGAGCATACCTTATTAAACTTGCTAGTGATAGAAGAAGTCATTAAACTTTCACAAGGCCAAACGACCCGACAGACTACAACCGTGTATGATACTAATAAACTACATCCGGAATATATCCTTAAATAGAGAAGAAAGGAGAAGAAAAGAAGACTAGAAAGCAGAAGAAAGAAAAGAGAAAGAGGATGAAGAATAAAGAAGAATAAAGAAGCGCCAGGAATGCTGCGCCTCACGGAGGGTGGGGCATAGTCAGCGGGGAAGACTGAGGTATTTCTGCCAGGGTTCCCATACCAAATCGAGGAGTCCAGAAGGGTATTGGCAAATTTTTCTTGGGTCATTATCCATGTGATTTTCTTTTTGGCTGCATTAAAGGAGACCGACAGTCTCTTTCAAGCCCTCACCAAAGTAATCTTGGCGCCCAGTAAAATTAATTGAGTTAGTTTGTACATGGGCTTAGAGAGACCATCCGGCTTAAGATGTAGAAAGGCGATTTCTGGGTCCTGGGAAATCGCAAGACCCATGACCTTCCTCGAAAATGAGAAAATTCTGTTGCAAAATCCCCTGATCCTCGGACACTCCCACCATGTGTGAAAGTAAGAACCCAGAAGATCGCACCCTCTAAAGCACAGTGGAGACAAATTAGGGAACATAAGGGAGAGGCGAGAAGGGACCAGGTACCAATGAGAAATCACTTTTACATTGGCCTCCATCAGAGAAATGTTAACCATCCCCTTAGTGGATTTCAGGAAGATGGAAAACCATCTGTCTGCATCCCAAGACCGGTTCAGATCTCTCTCCCAGTGCTTAGCGTATAGAGGTTTCAGGGGAAGTTACATCAAAGATACATATATAATTGAAATGCCCCGCTTTTGTGAGGAAATATCGGAGCACCACTTCTCGCAGGGGGGGAACCCCTCTGGGGCAGGTTTGTCCCTCCATAAGGAGGTAATATAGTGGTGGATTTGATGGAAGCGAAATCTTTCTGACTGGGGCATGTCTAGTTTACAGGTGAAATAATGTAAGGAGATAGGGCCCGACAAGGAGAGAAAGTGACCAATTCTATAGAGCCCTTTATTGGTCCACCACTCGAACGCGCGGATATCCTGGCCCGGAGGGAAGCAGGGGTTATTGTATAAATGCTGCAAAGGGCGAATGCCAGAAATCAATCCAGAGGTCCCGAAGAGCGAATCACACAAATCTATAGAGTGGGATAATGTAGGGGACAAGATCGAGGGTCTTGACTTTGGAGAGGTCCAGACTAAAAAGTTGAGAGGGATAGCCTGCCTCTTGTTCCCGACCCAGTCCAGTATATTGGAAGAAGTGTAGATGGTAGAGAATTGAGCCAGTTGGGCTGCCTGGTAGTACCTCCAGAGGTTAGGGAGTCCCAGACCTCCTTGGTTACGATGTCTCAAAAGGACCTCCGCCAGACACCTAAAACCCTTTTCTCCCCAAATAAACTTTTTAATTCGGAATTGAAACTTAAATAATTCTGATTTAACAATGGGGATAGGAAGGGATCGAAAGAGATAGAGCAGTGTTTCTCAACCCTGTCCTCAAGTACCCCCAACAGGCCATGTTTTCAGGTTTTCCTTTATCTTGCACATCTGCTTTAAATCAGAGTCAATGACTTGGTATTTTGGACAGCTATTTTATCCAAGAGAAATTCCTAAAACATGGCCTGTTGGGGGTACTTGAGGACAGGGTTGAGAAACACTGAGATAGAGGACCCTCAGCAAGAGGGTCATTTTTACCGAATTAAGTGTCCCCAACCAAGAGATACCCAATCTCCCCCAGGTAGCGAGATCCTCCGAAAGTTGTTTATATAAAGGGGGATAGTTAATCTTATATAAATGGTCAATAGTGGGCGACAATTTGATACCTAGGTATGGAATTAAGTCGGGGTTCCAGGGGAATTCGTAGAGGTCTTTGATTTGTTGCACAATCCTCTCGGGCACATTAATATTGAGGGCCGCCGATTTAGACATATTAACTCTCAGACCTGATGCCCTACCGAAATCTTCGAGAAGATGAAGGATGTTCAGTACCAAGACAAGGGGGGAAGTGATGAATAATAGAAGGTCATCAGCGAAGAGGGCACATTTATGTGTGTGTGGACCACATCTCACCCCCTGGACACCAGGATGATCCCTAATTGCAATCGCCACGGGTTCTATAGCTATGGCAAAAATCAGAGGGGAGAGCGGGCACCCCTGTCTGTTGCCCCTGTGAATAGAGTGCAGATCAGAGAAGTAATTTTGCAGTTTCACTCGGGCACTCGGGCACTGGGGTTGGAGTATAATGCTTTGAGAATCTGCAGGAAGCAGGAGCCAAAGCCCCGACGTTCTAGGACCTCAAACAAGTAAGGTCATTCAACCGTATCAAAGGCTTTTTGAAGGTCAACGTAAAAAACCCCTCTTGAGGTGGCCCGCCATCCCACCCCGATCTAAGGAGCGAGATGAGGTCCACTGCCCTGCGAATTTGGTCAGGTCCCTGCCTCCCAGGGATGAATCCCACCTGGTCCCCGTGAATATATTTCCCTATGAAAGAGGACAATCTGTTCGCCAAGATTTTAGTGAGAATTTTTAAGTCATTATTGATTAAGGATATGGGCCTATAATTACTTACTTCCGAGGGGTCCTTACCGGGTTTAGGGATAACGGAAATATTGGCCGTGTTCAAATCACTGTTAACAATCGTACCCTTCTGCAGAGAGTTAAAAAAATGTGCTAAGTGGGGGGCCAGTTAAGCCCAAACTGTTTGTAGTAACCTGTAGAGCCCTTTTTGAGGTGCTTGACAACATCCAATATTTCAGCTTCCGTAATCGGCTCCTCAAGAGCCAGACTATGATCTTTGATTAATATAGGAAGCTTAATATTATTTAAGAATTGGGGAAGGGATAAAGAGGGGACAGGGGTCTCTGACTTGTAGAGGTCCGTATAGAATTTGTGAAACGAGGACATGATTCTCTACAGGTTTTGGGTGAGGACCCCCGAGGGATCTCTCACTTTCGGGAAGGTGAAAACGCATCTTGGGGGATCCTGTTCTCGCTTATCTATATCACTCTCTTTCTTTCTTGAGTTTGGCCGATAGTTGGAAGATCTTACCCTGAATTGCAGTTTTGTGGGCCGCCCACAGTGTCATCCATGAGATTTCCTCACCTGCATTCAATCTAAAATATTCCTTAAGGTCCTCCCCTAGCAAAGTACAGTGGACCGGGCTATTTAAAATGGATTCCTTAAGCCACCACTGGGGTCTCGGCCCAGCGGCCAGCTGGGTCTTAGAATATGTGATCACCGAGTAGGCACCAGGGGAATGGGAGGAGAGTAGACGTGTGCTGGACGTCTCCCAGGCACCTCCCCTTCCTGCGATGCACTCGACCGAGAGATGTTTGAGTGCGCCGCGCTCCACGCTTGTCCCCCAGGCTGTGTGTTAGCCACAGAGGAAGCGGGGGGAGGACCGGACTGGCGGGACTAAGAAAACCGAGGGCAGCAGTGGACGGACGGGGAAAAGATATTGAGAAGGGCAGACCGGGCACCAGCGCCAGCGCCACCTTCTCGCTATAAGCAGCGGAGGAACAAGCCCCCCCAGCGCTCGTACTATACTCGCCAGGGGGAGCGGAGAGAGAGAGCGGACGGAGAGAGGCAGACGAGTTCCAGGCTGGAGGAGGGAAGACTCACCTAAAGCAGGAGCCTGCCTGCTGTCCGCTGAGGAGATCGAGGGAGTGGTAGATATAAAAAAAAAAGACAAACATAGAGCAATAAATGTTAAGTCTGTATGTGAAACACGTTAAGTGCATGGTGTAGGCAGCGTTACAGTAACAGTGTGCTGAAGACCGGCCGCTCTTGCCCGTGCTTCTACTGATATCCCACTGCCCCGCTCCCGGCCCAGAGGGCGCCCTCTCCCCCACCCTCTCCCCCCCCATCGCTACCCTGGGTCCCCAATATCCCAACTATTAAGAGATCTGCAAGCAGCACCCCAGGGAAGGAGGAGAAGAAAAAGGACTAAGTTACTAACTCAGGATTAGAGTCCCAGCAGGAAGACAACACATAGGGACTTAAAAGTCATCTAGGCTCTGAGGACCCCGGAGAAAAAAAAAAAAAAAAAAAAAAAAAAGGGGGAATAAAGATGAAGGGAAAAACAGCTAAAAGCGGCCCTAATAAAAACGTGCAGGCCTCAAGTAGCCCCCAAGGGATCCAGAAATATATGGCAGCAGAGACAAGCATGCAGGAACCTCTAGGCAGCCCCCTGGCACAAAAAGAAAAAAAGGGAGCCAATGAGAGACCCAATGGAACATCTATAAAACAGGGGAATTTAACCGGCACGCCACCAGGGAGTAGCAATGCCCAAAACTCAAAAACACAGAAAAATCAAAACAGTGAGCCAAAGAAAAAAGGAGTGACAGGGCAATTGGCTACACCAGAGAAGGGAGGGAAGTCGGAGGAATCCCAGGTCAGTGCTGCTCAAATAAGAGAAATGTTAACAGAAACACTGTCAAAGATGGAAGAATCCCTTAAAACATATATAGCAGCAGTCAGAGGAGATATAGGCCACGTCCTACAAAGGGTAGAGGAGGTGGAAGAAAGAATGGAGACGTATGAGCAGAGACTAGAGAATCTGGACAGGGAGGTCAAAGAGCTGCAGAGGGAAAATAGGAACATGGCCTATAAAATAGAGGATCAGGAGAACAGGAACCGCCGGAAGAACTTAAGGATAAGGGGGCTGCCCGAAAAACACAAGGATGAAGCACTGGAAGGAGTGTTAAGAGAACTCTTTAACCCAATACTGGGAAGGGAAGTAGGAGCGGAGCTTAAGATAGATAGAGCTCATAGGATCAATAGATTTCAAACTAGAGGAAAAGAGACCCCCCGAGACGTAATAATAAGATTTCACTACGCGGAGGAAAAAACTATGATCCTAGGAAATATCAGGAAGATGGAAAAAATAGCATTTGAGGAATCAGAGCTCCAGATCTTCTCAGACCTTTCCCAGGAGACATTGGCGAGAAGAATGACCTTAAAACCCTAAACGGAACAATTAAGGAAAATGAATATAACTTACTGGTGGGGGTTTCCAGCATGTTTAAAGGGAAGGAGAGACGGGAGGACAGCAATATTAAGATTCCCCGAAGATTTAAGAGAATTCTGTGAGAGACTGGATATTCAACCCCCTCCCCTGCCAGGGTGGGAAAAGGGGATCCCTAGCGGATCAAAGGGACTGGATGGAAGAAGATGGACGTGACAGGGGGGAAGGAGGGGGGAGGAGTAGGAGGTGGGGAGGTGGAGGATAGTGGATAAAGGGGCAGGAGACAGGAGAGAGATAGAAACTCGGGGGGTGCAGGGAGGGGAGGGCCTGGGTAACTCCTCCAAGAGG
>BLSH010346727.1:238426-254104 GCA_018402905.1 Glandirana rugosa | reverse complement strand
CCAGGCAGCGCTGTGGGCATTACACATCGCCCACAGCGCTGCTGCACGTCTTCTCTCCCCCCTCTCTCCTCTCACACTGCACCGATCGGTGCAGAGAGGAGAGAGAAAAGCCGGCGGAAGCGCCGGCTTGTTGACATGTGATCGCGCCGTCATTGGACGGCGCGATCACGTGGTGAAAGGCCGCTCACAGCGGCCATTCACCGCGATCCGTGATCAGTCGGGTCCCCCGGACCCGACGGTCACGGATCTTCCCGTGTGCGCGCCCCAGGGGGCGCGCGGGAAGCGAGATTCTGCAGGACGTCCATGGACGTCCTGTCAGAATAACCCGACCGCGCTGTGGACGTCTTTTGTCTATAGCGCGGTCGGGAAGTGGTTAAAGAGATGAGGTGGCAACCCTAGTCCTCAGTCCTTACACAACTGTGTCCTGCTCCACTCAACACCTCACAGACACCTGCTGACTGCTCCTTGCCCTTTTAAGTCTTGTCTTGTCTTGCCGGTGGGTTAACTCTTTCAGGGCCAAAACACCCATAGTCAGGGTAGGAGGTCCAACATCCTCTCTAAGCCTCTAATTCTGGGTCCCACTCCAGGACTTTATTAATTAATTCTTTTTCTGGATCACCCTGGATTCCCTCACCCTACATGGGGGAGAATCCCTTCGTATTCCCAACAGCTTATTTTTGTCCCCGGAAAAACAAGAAAAAAGGAAGGCGCGCACACCTAGTGCATTACCAAAGACAATTTAATAAATATTAAAAAAGTTCACAAGTGGATACTCACAAATTAGCAATTAGTATCCACTTGTGAACTTTTTTAATATTTATTAAATTGTCTTTGGTAATGCACTAGGTGTGCCCACCTTCCTTTCTTGTTTTTTCAGAAATTGTCAGATCACCCCAATCGAGGAGGGCAGCATCCACCTGGTCTTTATTCGTTATCTCGTATATCCTAGCTGCCTGTTACCATGAAGGCCTTTTAGCGACATGAAGTGACTGTTTTTTCTCGTATGTTCTATTATTTTTATCCCCCTTAACCACTTACCCACCGGAGCCCTTTTTTAAATTTGTTGGTTACAAGTTAAAAACTGTTTTTTTTTTTTGCTAGAAAAATTGCTTAGAACCCCCATACATTATATATATTTTTTTCAAACACCCTAGAGAATAAATTGGCGATCATTGCAATACTTTTTGTCACACGGTATTTGCGCAGCGGTCTATGAAGCGCGATTTTTTTGGAAAAATTGTACTTTTTGAGATAAAAAAATAAGACAACAGTAAAGTTAGCCCAATTTTTTTGTATATTGTGAAAGAGGATGTTACGCCGAGTAAATAGATACCATACATGTTACGGTTGAAAATAGCGCACACTCGCGGAATGGGGACAAACTCCGGTACTGAAAAATCTCCATAGGCGACGCTTTAAAATTTTTTAACAGCTACCAGGTTGGAGGTGCAGAGGAGGTCTTTTGCTAGAATTTTTGCTCACACTCTGGCGATCACTTTTATTGCTATCACGAGGAATGTAAACATCCCTTGTGATAGTACTATATGGTGACAGGTACTCTTTATGGAGGTCTGGGGGGACTAAAAGACCCCCCATCCCTCCTTTACACTTCACAGTATTCAGATCGCCAAAAACAGTGATTCTGAATACTGTCACCGGCGCCGTTGGCCGCCGAGTAAACCGGAAGTGACGTTGTGACGTCGCTTCCGGAATTTGACGAAGGAGACCCAATCGGAGCCGATTCCGGCTTCTATCAGGTCTGCTTCTAGCTAGCGGACGTGTCAGATGAGAGCTCCGGTCTCCCGGTGGAACGGGAGGCCGGAGAAGAGCAGTGGAAGATGGCGGGAGGGGGGATGTCCACTCCTGCCCCCGGGGATAACGACCGAGCGGCTCCTGAGCCAGATCGGCCGCTATCACCAGATAGCTGACCGTCCGCTCTAAAAAACAGTAATGGGATATAGTCGATACCATCCACTTAAAGTGGACGCCGTTAATTTACAGCGATTTGCGGGAAGTGGTTAAAGAGACCACAACCCAAATAATAGGGATCCACCTGCCTGGTGGACCCACCCCTGCCACCACCACCTGCCTGGGACCCACCCCTGGAGTCCTATACAGTTTATGTTGGGAAAGAGGGGGGGTGGAATGGGAGGTCTATTTTCCTAATGGTGGTTAATCTCTTTATATTTTTTGTGTGACATTAATATTAGTGTACCAACCAATAATCAATTCCACAGTTGCGCAACCACTGCTACTATGCAGTGGAAAATCATATATCTGCAAGTGAAATAATCAAAATGTGAACAAAATATAAAACATTAAAAAATTTCAAAACAAAAAAAAGTCCATACAATAGTCAAAATAACGGTGTATAAATCAAAAATAAATCTTCACAGCAATTTAATTCAGGAAAGTTTGTGATTAACAGTCAACTCTCTATGTGAGTAGAGCCAGGAATAATACACCTTGTATCCACCACCAGTGAGATTAAATAGATCTGTCTCCCCTATGGAAATTCACTCACCAGATTGAATTGCCTTTCACTCTCATGAAAAGGCAAAAAATCTTTTAGGTCAATATCCACCTGGTAGTATTACTCTACAAACAGCAGGCCTCATCTCATCGCATGTATGTGGTAGAAAACAGAAGCCCCCAATAGTGCATTAATTCCATAAAAAAAATACAATCCAAGTAAAGCACTCACATTTAAAATCATCTCTTGCATTGCATTGCATGTACATTGCTTCCTGATGATGCTAATCTAGCGAAACATATGTTGGAGTGAAGGACCAGCTGTATCTGGGTCCAACGCAGGTGACACTGATCCGATTTGTAACACCAGGGAGAGGCTTGGGATGCATGCCAGCTCCATTGAAGTGTTCACTCGCGCTATAGACACCTTTGTACCGGGACTGGTACAACACAATGTGAGTGTAATTCTATATAGCTACTCTTTTAGCTTCAACATACTACAGCATATATTTTTTTTTCTTGTGTTCTTGGTGGAGATGTACCCGCCTACCTCTAGCTAACCAGGAGAAAGGAACAAGGGAAAGACCTGGTCGAGAAACCACCAGGCAATACACTTAAGTCAGAGACAAAATGCATGCTATGGGTCAGACCCTTTAGTGAGTTATCACCCCTTATCCATTATACAGGTTTATAGGATATGCGGAAGAAACCACGCATTATGGACACTTGTTAACAATGATATGTTTATAGTTTATTTTTTGGTGGGTATATAATTTGGTGTTGTTGACACAAAGGATTACTGTTCACTTGAACACAATGCACAGCAACTATTACCACTGCTATGTGTAAATGTTTTCATTTCAAGAGTATATAGCGCCATTGCCTTTACAAATTTTTTTATAACCAGAAGTGACGAAAAGCTTCGGAACGTGGAAAATGTGGAGCTCGGTTCATGTGTTGCTCATGTGAGAGTGTGGAAGGTGACTACACTGACAGTTGAAGCCAGCGTGGAGGTGGTGAGACAGGAATGAGTTGTTGCCTATCTGATACCTACCCATTTACATGCGATGTACAAGATGATTTTAAATGTGAGTTTACGTGGATTTTAACCAGTACAGAACCGCGCTATAGCCGAAAGACGGCTACAGCGCGGCTCTGAAAATCCGGGAGGACGTCCATGGACGTCCTGCCTCGTGCACGCTCCCTGCGCGCACTCGCAGCCTGCGGCGGCGTGCTCTCGCTGCCGCCGCACGCTGCGTGGGCGTGCCCGCCGGTCGGGCGGACTCAATGTCCGCCCGAGACCCGCTGATCACTTGTAGCAGCCTCAGAACGGGGAACCGCCAATGTAAACACGGCGGTTCTTCGTTCTGTGCATGGGACATGACAGATCTACTGATCCCTGTCACTGGGATCAGTTAGATCTGTTCTGTCCCGACCAGCCCCGTCCCCCCCACAGTTAGAACACACCCAGGGAACACTGTTAACCCCTTCACTGCCCCCTGCAGGTTAACCCCTTCACTGCCAATGACATTTATACAGTAATCAGTGGACATTTAAATTTCTGATCGCTGTATAAATGTCATTGGTCCCAAAAATGTGTCAAAAACGTCCGACATGTCCGCTGCAATATCGCAGTCCCGATAAAAATCGCAGATCACCGCCATTACTAGCAAAAAATAAATAAATAGTAAAAAGGCCATACATCTATTCCCATAGTTTGTAGACGCAATTGCTTTTGCGCAAACCAATCAAAATACGCAGATTGCGATTTTTTTTACCAAAAATATGTAGAAGAATATATATCGGCCAAAACTAATGAATAATTTCCTTTTTTATTTTTTTTTTGGATATTTATTATAGCAAAAAAGTAAAAAATATTGTTCTTTTTTCAAAATCATCGCTCTTTGTTTGTTTATAGCGCAAAAAATAAAAACCGCAGAGGTGATCAAATACCACCAAAAGAAAGCTCTATTTGTGGGAAAAAAATTATAAAAATAGTGTTTGGGTACAACGCCGCACGACCGCGCAATTCTCATTCAAAATGCGACAGCGCTGAAAGCCTAAAATTGGTCTGGGCAGGAGGGGGGGTTTAAGTGCCCAGTAAGGAAGTGGTTAATAAATGTTTTATGGGATTAAGGCACTATTGCAGGCTTCTTGTTTTCACATACATGTGATGAGATGAGACATGCTGATTGTCGAGTGATGCTACCAGGTGGATATTGATCTTAACCACTAGAGATCCGCGCTATAGACGAAAGACGTCTACAGCGTGGATCTGAATATCCGGGTGGACGTCCATGGACGTCCGCCCCTTCACACGCCCCCTGCGCGCACTCAATGTCCGCTCCTGACCCGCGATCGCCTGCAAAGCTGTAGAATGGGGAACCGCCAATGTAAACACGGCGGTTCCCCGTTCTGTGAGAGGGGGACAAGACAGATCTACTGATCCCTGTCACTGGGATCAGTGAGATCTGTTATGTCCCTACCAGCCCCGCCCCCGACAGTTAGAACACGCCCAGGGAACATTGTTAACCCCTTCACTGCCCCCTGCAGGTTAACCCCTTCACTGCCAATGACATTTATACAGTAATCAGTGGACATTTACATTTCTGATCGCTGTATAAATGTCATTGGTTCCAAAAATGTGTCAAAAATGTCCGACATGTCCCCCCCAATATCAAAGTCCCGATAAAAATCGCAGATCGCCGCCATTACCAGTAAAAAAATAATAATAATAAAAACGCCATAAATCAATTCCCATATTTTGTAGACGCGATAACTTTTGCGCAAACCAATCAATAAACGCAGATTGTGATTTTTTTTTACCAAAAATATGTAGAAGAATATAAATCGGCCAAAACTGATGAATCATTTTTTTTTTATTTTTGGTTATTTATTAGAGCAAAAAGTAAAAAATATTGTTCTTTTTTCAAAATTGTCGCTCTTGGTTTTGTTTATAGTGCAAAAAATAAAAACCGCAGAGGGGATCAAATACCACCAAAAGAAAGCTCTATTTATGGGGAAAAAAGGACATCAATTTTATTTGGGTACAACGTCGCACTACCGCGCAATTGTCATTCAAAATGCGACAGCACTGAAACCTGAAAATTGGTCTGGGCAGGAGGGGGGTTTAAGTGCCCAGTAAGGAAGTGGTTAAAGCTTATTTGCCTTTTCATGAGAGTGAAAGGCAATTCCATCTGGTGAGTGTATTTCCATAGCGGAGACAGCTCTATTTAATCACACTGGTGGTGGATACAAGGTGTATTATTCCTGGATATAAAAGAGATCCAGATGGCTGCACTCCAATTCAATCCTTTATTGCAACATGGTCCAAACAGTGCAGGAAAACAGTGCCAACTGACGCGTTTCACGCCCCAATGGGCGCTTACTAATGGTCTAGTATGGGTGCTTACTCATAGTATAGTCTCATAGTGTATTATTTCTGGCTCTACTCACATAGAGAGTTGACTGTTGACCACTTGCCAACCAGTCGCGGTCATTTGACGGTGGCAGATCGGCGGCAGATGGGCTCTATTGAGCAAATCGCTGTAGCTGTACGGCTGCACTTTAAGAGTCTGCAGGGGGAGCCGATGCGCGTGACTGGCGGACGTGATGTCTGCCGGCCACCCGTGATAGCTCCTCACGGAGCCAGCACGGGGGATCTATTGATGTAAACAAAGAAATCTCCGTTCTGACAGGGAAGTGGAGAAAGATCTGCTGTTCCCAGTGATCGGGAGCAGCATTCTCTCTCCACCCCCAGTCACTACACTCCCCCCACAGTTACAAACACCTACCTAAGAGACACTTAACCCCTTGACCTCCCCCTAGTGTTAACCCCTTCATTGCCAATGACATTTATACAGTAATCAGTGGCTATTTTTAGCTTTGATCGCTGTATAAATGTCAATGGTCTCAAAAAAGTGTCAAAAGTGTCTGATCTGTCCGCCGCAATATCACAGTCCCGCTAAAAATTGCAGATCACCTCCATTATTAGTAAAAAAGAAAAAATAATAAAAATGCCATAAATCTATTCCCATAGTTTCTAAACACGTTAACTTTTGCCCAACCCAATCAATATACGCCTATTGCGTTTTTTTTTTACCAAAAATATGTAGAAGAATATATATCGACCTAAGCTGAGGAATAAATTTGTTTTTGTTATATTTTTTTTTTGGATATGTATTATAGCAAAAAGTAAAAAAAAAATTTTTTTTAAAATTGTCACTCTTTGTTTGTTTATAGCACAAAAAATAAAACCGCAGAGGGGGTCAAATACCACCAAAAGAAAGCTCTATTTGTGGGGAAAAAAGGACGTCAATTTTGTTTGGGTACAATGTCACACGACCGCGCAATTGTCAGTTAAAGTGACGCAGTGTCGAATCCCAAAAAGTGCTCTGGTCAGGAAGGGGGTAAATACTTCCGGGGCTGAAGTGGTTAATCACAAACTTTCCTGAATTTAATCACTTTAAAGATTTATTTTTGATTTATACACCGTTATTTTGACAATTGTATGGACTTTTTTGTATGATTTTGATTCTTTTTTAATAGTTTATATTTTTTCACGTTTTGATTATATCACTTGCAGATATTTGATTTTCCACTGCATAGTAGCAGTGGTTGCGCTACTGTGGAATTGATTATTGGTTGGTATAGTAATATTAATGTCACACAAAAAATCTTTGGGATTTATTATTTAAGTAGCAGCACTGAAATATATAACGCAATTGGCGATTTTTGGAATTCTAAGTGCAGTGAAATACACAAAATAATCTCTATATGTTTGTACTGTTTGCTGTCTATCATAAGCCTGGTGAAGGATCCCTGTTCAGCCCTGCATTGTGTGTGCTGATGACATATCCTACCACTACACAGCGAGGAACACTGACCAAGCAAATTTGCAACAAATTTAGATGCAAATCATGATGCCTGTCAATTAATAAAGTGCAAAAGTTTTTCTGTGTATTTGTGGTTCTTGCACCTGTAATCCTGGACAGCAAACTGCAACGGATTTACAAAGTTCTGCAACAAAATTGCCATTGAATTACCACTGATTTAGCATTGGAGGTGAGAAATATTTCAACTTAAAACAGATGCACAATTAAGAAGCGGTACAGGGCAGGATTTATTTTGTTGCAGTACTAAAAGCAGCCGGGGGGGGGGGGGGTTATGAATGAAGTTCCCTTATTATATTAAATATGTGGGTAATTTGCCTCACAGCTTCAGTCTAGCACTGCCTAGCTGTGGACAGGATTTGTAAATGTACCATCCCCCCCCCCCGCCCAGCATTTACGCATGTGTGCTGTGGTGAGCAATAGAGTAAGTGCGTTTAGATTTACCGTTTATGTGCTTATGGGCACCAATTAGCTACAACCTTCATGTTCTTGCAGCAAAACCAGGGTATTGGAGTGTAAGCTGGAGTAGTTAGCCTTCCCACCTGTGGGTGACCTAGTGCCATTATTGCATGGGAAGAAAAGACTAATATGGGAATTGGTCCCCTAGAGATACAGTCAAATGCCTTAAAGGAGTTGTAAAGTCTCAAGGTCTTTCACCTTAATGCATTCTATACAGTAAGGTGAGAAATCTTCTGTGCTGCAGCAGCCCCCCAGAGCCCCCCTAATACCTAAGCCTGATCATTCCAGTGTCAAGGATGAGCCCAGTAGCCCAGTCCTCATTGGATAGATTAATAGCAGCAGGAGCTATGGGCTCCCGCCGCTGTCAAACAAATCCAGTGACACGGGAGCCAGGGGCCAGGGCCGAGTCAATGGACGCAGCAGCAGGACTCGGTAGTGAGCCCGCACAGGTGCCTCCATAGAAATTGGCTCTCCATGGGGGCACTCACTGAAAAGGAGGAGCCAGGAGTGCCACCGGGGGACCCCAGAAAAGGAGGATCGGGGCCACTTTGTGCAAAACCCTTCCACAGAGCAGGTAAGTATGACATGTTTGTTATTTTAAAAAAATAACAAACCTTTACAAGCACTTTAAGAGAGGACGCTAGTCTGATTGGACACCAAACTCTCGAGAGACTTTGGCGGCCCTCTTGGGTGAAAGAACCTTTTAAATAAGGAACCCCATGTCATTTTGGAACATTTCTGTTCCGTGTGTGGTATGGAGAGGAACCCACTTGAGAGGGACAGTTCCCAGAAAAGGGTCAGGTGCCAGATGAGGAGGAATATCTTAGGGAAGACTCCTTCTTCATTTCAAACTTTCCAGTAAGCGGGCGGAGGTGTTGAGCCAGTGCAGACTGCAGATACATTTTCTCCCTATTCAAAGAAAGGACATCAATTTAGATAACAGAACTCTGAGGTTGTATATTATCTGGGTTGCTTATATTTGTACTGAATAGCAGTTTATCTGTTGCTGCAACCAACCTGTGCAAGATTTATATAAAATAAATCAGAATCCTATAAACTGTGTCCAGGTATTTCCTCTCATTAGAAGGTACCTAATTCGAGCAATAGGTTAAAGCTTTGCACTTGATTCAAGTCAGGATGGTCTTGTAGTTTACATACCTCCCAACTTTTTGAGATAGGAATGAGGGACACCTATTAGCAAACATATGCAGGCATAGGACACACCCCCTGCCATGCCCCCTTAAAGGAGAATTATACAAAAAAAAATAGTAAAACCCACAAGTGCTTTTTTTTAACACTACTATTCCTTTATACTGGCTTTTGACATTTACAAATGCAACAATTAGAACAATAGAAATTGGATGAAGGTTTAGCACTGTGAAACACTTTCTGGAAGATAAATAGTGCATTTTATATACAGCTATATAGATCAGACCAAAATGAGAGACAAATGAGGAGGAAAGAGTGACAGTGGGACATTGTTCCAAATCAGGGACAGTCCCTCGAAATCAGGGACAGTCCCTCGAAATCAGGGACAGTCCCTCAAAATCAGGGACAGTTGGGAGCTAGGAGTTTATTGGTGTTTGATGGGGCAGGCCATGCCAGTAGAGACAATGCAATTGGGAGAGGGGGTGGTTCTGTGCCTACTGAAATTTACATCAATGTCAATTGAACAAATGGTGAAGGGAGTTGGGGGGGCTCTTACCAGGCTAAGGGCCCATTCTGCCTTAATCCAGCTACAGTGAGCAACAAAAATTATTAAAGATGACAATGTCTCAGCTGCTTGCATCATCCACATTTAAAGGAACCATTTGGGTCAGTTTATTTTTCAAATATTAAAAAGCAGCCAGCAGGCATTAAGAACACGCAATGACATCCATGTACAAAAGAATGAAGAAGATTTTGAGAGCACCAGACTCCTATCATCACTAATCTTCTGCCCCCCCTCATGGATCCCAGCTGTGCCTTCTAATGGACCTGCACACAATACTATTTAAATGAAAGGAAATTTATTATCATCATCTTTTGTCTTACGGCTGCTCTCATGAAGATATATATGAATATTTAAAACATGGAGAAACGTTGATTGGTTTCTGATAGAAGAGGGAATGAAAGGAAGCCTAGGATTCTATTGTGTATCGAAATTCACAAGTAATTAAAAAAACATCAAAGCTTTATAAAACACAAAACAAGAGACAATGAACGGGAGTAGCAGGAGCCACTGTTACTTTCAGGACAAAATGTTCAGGTCTCTCCCAACTGCCAGGGGAGAAATACACCTCATTTTCTACAATGCATTTGCAAGCGTGAAGTTTCAAGTAATGATGACACAAATCTTCAGGATAAAAAACAGAAATGCTGAGAGATGTCAGCAGCCTTCACAAATGGAGAAATTACCTGAATCCATCACATTTCATAGTACAAGTTTCGTTTGAAAAGTAAATGTCTCTCCTCCATGACAGGGATATAAATAAATGTGTATATATTTACTGTATGTGGGGCTGTTTTTTGTAAATAAAATTATTAAATGCCGTGAAAACCAATGAGAAATAGGTATATTGGGCCAATAAGGCGGGGATTTCTTTGTAATTCCAGTTTATTTATTAGCCCTTCATAAGTTGTAGACAGTATTCTAAACCCCAACACCATGGGTAATTGTGGTAAAAAGGTCAAGGCTATCTGGCTCCATCCCTTTAATGTCATGGTTAATCAGTACAGTGGCAGCCCGTCCATTAGGGGCACCGGATGCATGGATTCCAATGGGGGGGGGGTTTGAAGCACGTGATTAGAGCCAGAGGCTCTAATAGGCTTCAAAAAAAGGTGGGCTTTGGCACAGGGCACTGTGCTCTGAGCCCACCCAGTTTTGGGATAATGGCCAATGAATATTTGCTATTGTCACACTGAATCTCCTCCCCGCCAATTAGGAAGCGGGTCCTGAGATTCATTTCCCGATTGGTCATAACAACAAGCAATCCTATTGGACCACGACGAGGAGGAGGGAAGAGACATGGAGGCCACCGGAGGAGGCGCAGCTGCCCAGGGGGAAGAGCTGCCGGCGAGTAAGTGCGGGGCTTATCGCCCGACCGATGGTTGTGTGTGGACCCGACCGACCAACCGACGACCGACCCACGGAGGGTGTGGGTAACAGGGGGGAGGGGGGATGGTGGCTGAGGTATATATGACTGAAGAATTGTGTGACACCTGTTTTACATTCTTGTGTCAACAGATATTTTCTCAGGCATACACCTGGTATTGGTGTAGGGTAGGAGCACATGAGTGCCTGGTGTAGTTTGGTTTCACTTTAGGTTGCTGTGAGAGCAGGCTCAGAGAGTGGGCAGTGTAATCTCATATATAGCAGCTACAGGCCATCACAGTAACAGCAAGGTTTGATCTTAGGAAGTTCCAGCCCTACTCACGCCAGTGTGGGGCATCTTGGAAAATTGGATTCTGTTATAAATTGTCTAGTGGGAATCCATCCAGGGATCGTCATGGAAAGTGCTTGAATGATCAAGCCATTACATGGATGTAGTCTGTGAGGCTCTCTTGGAACTTCCCTTCCCTTTCAGCTCTCCTTTCTTTATGGTTTTCCCTTTTGTTTGCAATCTTATTGAATGGGCCTTTACCATTACGATGACTATATGTATGATAAATATGTAAATGATGAACATGTAAATGAACATGTAGTGAGAGAGGAGCAGACAAGCCAACAATGACAAGCGTGGAAATTAGTTGCTATTTATATGTTAGAGTGCCTCTGTAAGGGCTAAATGTTACCTGGAGAGTTGATTTTTTTTTTGTATCAAGTGCTTGCATGTTCCTACCCTTAGTGCAGGAAAGAGACTAGTCAACCAGGCAAAACAGATAGTAATTACATACTGATCACTATATGTTTTGCAAAATAGCCCAAATCACAGCCAAAAAAAAAAAAAACAAGACTCCTGACTAATGAACACTTACTACAACGTATATTGTTCCTACATTTAGGAGGATCAATTGGGACTGGGGCTTTGTAAGACTCCCCACTCTTAAAGTGGTTGTATACTCTCCTACCATTTTCAGCTAAGGAAGCTGACATCTTAGCCTCTGCTTAATTTGCATATGCCATGATGCTGCACATGTGATCCATTATGACACCACCCATTGGATGGTTTGCTAGTTTGGTTGAGAGCACAATCAAGGAGACAGCTAACAATTCCGGCATGCTGGGAATATTAACTCTTTTTTGACACTATCAAATATATGGGTAGACAACTGCTTTAAATTGTTACAAAAATGCAGCCTTCCCGCTTAGGAAAAGCTGTGTAATCGCTTGTATTCTATGAATTAATAGTGAAAGTCAGGCGCAGACCTAATAATATAATGAAATGTTCACAAATACAGTCCAAAATAGAGTCCTTATAGCAACAATGGTTCATACAGAGAGATCCCACAACCAGTGCACAACAGAATTCTTCTAATCTCTTCTTTGTGAC
This sequence comes from Glandirana rugosa, assembly GCA_018402905.1. Lineage (NCBI taxonomy): Eukaryota > Metazoa > Chordata > Amphibia > Anura > Ranidae > Glandirana > Glandirana rugosa. The sequence continues at coordinate 241,809 of BLSH010346727.1, read as the reverse complement.
AATATTCACCAATGTGCGGTTTTGGAATAGGTGGCAACTCACCAAATATTTTGACCCCCTTTTTACGGGAAGGTCAAAAAACGCCTCTGGAACCACTGTTCCTTTAAAGGGATGGATCAACTCTCTTCACTCTCTTGGTTACCCTCTGAGTCTAAATGAGGAAACATGACTCCACCAGGGAAAAGGATAAAAACTCCATTGTGTAGTATTTATTTCAAAATTGGAATAAAATCAACTAAAATCACACTCACATTTGCGAACATTTCATTATATTATTAGGTTTGCGTCTGACTTTCACTATTAATTCACTGTCACCTTAGGGTTAAAAGGGGCAGCGACCTTGTTGTTGTTTTACACTATATTTTGTTTATGGTATACTTTTTATAGGGCGCCAATTCCCTCACTTTTATAATAATACGCTTGTATTCTATACCTTAGTAGAGTAGAAGTATCAGCTGAAGTAAAAAATCAACTGTAAATCAGGATAAGTAGCTATTCATAGGTGTAAGAAGTATTATTATAATAATTCAAGAGTGAAATTCAGATTTTGTACTAGCACCCTGGATAACTGATAACAGCTGATAACTGCTGCAGAACTTCTTCATTTGTTGCTGCTGTATTAACCTTCTGCAGTGTGGACAGGATGAAACTGAATATTCGTGAATGCAGAAGTGCAGTAGCCATCTTTAACCACTTGCCGACTGCCCACCACAGCGTGACGGCAGCAAGGTGGCTTGTTATCGCGAACCGCCGTCACAGGACGGCGGGCATGATAACTAGCATTGTGAGCGCGCGCCGCCGGAGGTGCGCTCGCGCGCTCACTGTGTTTGGGGGGAGACAGGGAGCGGGTAGGGCAGACTCGATCGCCGCTGGCTACCCGCGATGGCTCCCCCGCACTGAAAGAACGGAGGTCCGTGTATGTAAAGATGATCACAGCCTTCCTGTATATGGAAGCTGTGATCATCCCCTTTCCCCAGCCAGGGCTGCCCCCACACAGTTAGAACTCACTCAGGGAACACAGTTAACCCTTAGAGCGCCCCCTGAGGTGTGATTCGGACGCCTGGTGAATTCTGACTGTACTAGAGAACCCTCCTCCTACCTCTGGTAAGGAAGGAGAAGAGGGATTGTCTCAGCAAGATTGAAATAGAGACATCACAGAAACTCCTATCCCTGTCTGAGGGCTTGAACTGAATAAGAGCATGTGTCCGGAGACCCAGAAGAGGGCCCCTGGGTCTGGTTAGAGACAAACATTGCACAAATTAAAATGTCTACTGGAAATGGTTGTGCATTCTTCAGGGGCCCCAACTTTACTGTAAAACATATTTTTTTCATCATTCACTAGCCAGTGGGATAAAACTGTGACTGTAATAAAAAGTTACGACTGTCTTCATATACTGTTGCTAGGTAAAAGCAGTTCAGTTCTGTTCATTACAGTTAGAATAGTCAGCATACTGCAGGTGTTTAACCATATCTCTCAGAGTAACGTTAGTGTCTTATTGATTGTCTGTATAAGTACACTTGCTAATCCTCTTTTCTTTTAGGCTATACTTGGCCTAATAAATTATTTTAAATACCTCAAAGTCGGTAAGTGCTGGGTGAGCGAGGTATGTCATCTTCAGGTGTGCAGAGAAATTACAAAGCAATTGCGTTTGGCCTGCAATTCCAGAATTAGCTTTTTGGGAAATTTGATCATAATTAGCCTCTCATTAATGTTATTTTATTGGAGTTGCCCATTTGTGCTATATGTGCAGTATATACTGGAATTATCAATGTAAGGGCTTTTGTTTGTGTCAGAACTTGCCTTTTCCCCCATACAGGTCAATGGGACAGATTAATGCAGCTACACATAAGGTCAAATGCACCTGTAATTTAATGCTGAATGATCTCAGAAACATCTCAAACTGATCTGAAATGCAAGTGAAATGCACCCGGAAACAAGTTGCATTTGTCCTTTGAAACCCTAACAATGTATCTAAAGCCAAAGCACTTGTTTTCCTTTTGGATAAAGTGGGGAAGGATAATACCACTCTCAAGTTTTTATCATTGTATGTGTCCCTGCTGGGTAAATTTACCTATTCTACCTGTCCTTGTCACCATTGTCACAGGTATTAAAAGGGAAGGAGGATCCAACATTTTAGGTGCTTATTTCATGGTGAAATAGTTCAAGAGGGGAGAGGAGTGGAATATTAAAAGCAAAAAACACCTTTAAAATGTATCTAGGTATTTACTGTTAAAAAACACACAAATACAAAATCTTTGCAGAAAATTAATGAAAACAGCATTGGTTTCATAGAAACACAACCATCAGCCACCTAAAAAAAGTGACAGATGTGGGTGGAAACAAGTATAAAAGTTGACCTTTATTCCATGTGAAATACATCAGCAGGAGCTTTCCTCGATGGCAGAGAAAATCCATTACTTATTTCTTTTATATCCACTTTTATTCTACATTCATTGTTTTAAATAAAGAGAAAGGACATATTTTATATTCTCTACCTCCACATACATACATAACATTTCAGGTGAACTTTTCAATAAATACCTGAGGATTTCCATTTTAAACATATATATATATATAAATGAAGGAGGCAATTAGTTGAAGACCATCAGAGATGTTTAATAGAAAGGTCACCACCGCAGTTGGAGACAGCCAACTGTACCATTTATTATTTCCGAAATCCATCAATTAATTAAAAGGTTAATACAGTATATGCTGTAATGCATATGTTGAAGTGTCACATATTGACCACATACAGTATATAAGATTATGACATTATGTGAGGCAGATTGATATATATTTCTATATGCAAATCCAAAACAGCATGTGTAAAGTTACAACCTATAACACATTTTTTAGGGAGAGCTTTATTTTATTAGATTTTTTAACAGTGAATAGAAATGTGTAGACTTTAACCACTTCAGCCCCGGAAGGTTTTGCAGCTTTAGGACCAGAGCACTTTTTGCGATTCGGCACTGCGTCGCTTTAACTGACAATTGCGCGGCCGTGCGACGCTGTACACTTCACCAATTTCAGATGTGTAAAGATAAGTGACAATTTTTTAGATTATTTTATTTCGAGAGGGATTTTTTACACAATATCCAACATTGAAATGTGTACGACAAAACCTAAACGTATATCTTTATATATAGTTAGACGGAGTGTATTACAGTATTAGAATATATGACATACACCAGTTATACACTGTGAAGTTGTATACGTAATGTCGTATATGACATAATTGGAAAATTAATTAACTACCTAAAGCCTTTATTATTTACCATGTCAACCGACAGAGGTTGACGCCACCACTGGAAAGATAATTTGTAGAGACTACCAGAAGTTGATTAACGGAGGAAGTAAATATATATATATATATATATAT
>BLSH010346727.1:183493-209005 GCA_018402905.1 Glandirana rugosa | reverse complement strand
ACCCTCTTCTCCCACTCTTCACACACTGATAGCAACACCGCAGGAGAAATGCTAGCACAGGCTTCCAGTATCCGTAGTTTCAGGTGCTGCACATCTCGTATCTTCACAGCATACGTTTTTTTATGGTTTTTATGGTCAGTAAAAACCAATACCAGGTGAGCTGCTCCTTCCAGGAGGTACCGCCATTCCTCCAAAGCCGACTTGATGGCCAGCAATTCCCTATCACCGACATCATAGTTCCAGCAAGATGGTGCACCACCACATTATGGGTGTCAGGTCCGAGAATTCCTAGATGAACAGTTTCCTGGAAAGTGGATTGGTCGTCGTGGGCCAGTTGAATGGCCCCCAAGGACTCCCGATCTGACCCCGTTAGACTTTTATCTTTGGGGTCATCTGAAGGCAATTGTCTATGCTGTGAAGATACAAGATGTGCAGCACCTGAAACTACGGATACTGGAAGCCTGTGCTAGCATTTCTCCTGCGGTGTTGCTATCAGTGTGTGAAGAATGGGAGAAGAGGGTTGCATTGACAATCCAACACAATGGGCAGCACATTGAACACATTTTATAAGTGGTCAGAAACTTGTAAATAACTCATGAAAGAATAAAGTAACGTTAAAACCAAGCACACCATTGTTTTTCTTGTGAAATTCCCAATAACTTTTATGTGTCACATGACCCTCTTCCTATTGAAAAAAAAAATTTGGATTCAAATTGGCCGACTACAAAATGACCGCCATGGTCACCACCCATCTTGAAAAGTTTCCCCCCTCACATATACTAATGTGCCACAAACAGGAAGTTAATATCACCAACCATTCCCATTTTATTAAGGTGTATCCATATAAATGGCCCACCCTGTACTACTGGGTAGAAAGAGTTCATGTTTCCTTTAAGTGTTTAAAAATACCTTTGGACAGTCTACTGACTATTTAGATAGAGTTCAGCTGGATAAACAACCCTTAGAGACGTCACAATAGGTTTCGTTAGAGAATGTGTAATTTCTTCTTGAGAGCAATCCAGTCAAGATGGGGCGTCAATTTTTATTGATCAAAGGAGGTAAATGTAAAGGAGCACCCAAGAATGCAATAGTTAAGAAATAAACCACTTTAATAAGGGTACAGGTGATATAACAAAGCCAACGCATTTTGGGGGACCAAGGACTCCCCCTTCTTCAGGACTGCTGTTTGAATAAAGATCATATCAGGGTCTGTCTGGGACCTGAATGTCATGAAGGTCCAACCGTCAAGTGAGGCTCGAGAGGCAGCATTCCGCACTTGATGGTCGGACCTTCATGATGTTCAGGTTCCAGACAGACCCTAACAGGATCTTTATACAAACAGCAGCCCTGAAGAACAGGGAGTCCTTGGTCCCCCAAAATGCGTTGGCTTTTTTCTATAACCTGTACCCTTATTAAAGCGGTTTATTTCTTAACTATTGCATTCTTGGGCGTTCCTTTACATTTACCTCCTTTGATCACTACGGGAAAATCCTGCATAATGTGCCAAAACCATGTGCATTGCATGTGGTTACGGGGCTGCTGTCACTCAGAGGGGCAGTTGGGAAGCAGGAAAAACACATCTAAACCACCTGCTTTTATCTCCCCCCTCCCTCCCCCAAATGCAAGTGTAAAGAAGATCTTAGGGTTTTTTCACATGGGTGGATCCAGGGTGGTAAAAGAAAGCAGTTAATCCACTGAGCTGAACAAGGAGCTGTAGCTGTTCTGTGTGCATGCTATGGATGCAATGCTTTGTTTGTGGCCACGGCAAAAGTAGGAAAAGGAATGGGGCCATACTACAACAGTCTGCTGTGGGTCAGTGATTTAGGACAGGCAGCGAGTAGGTGAAATATCGTCTTCTCACTGGATCCTCCTTTACAATAATGTAAATAACATAATATCCATATAATATCAATATAATATCCATCCCCACCTAAAAGAATGAGTAAAGGGTCCATAGTACACTTTGTTACTCATTCACGAAAAAATGGATAGCATAAACACACACACATCATAGAAAAAGTATTTCATTAAAATAATATGTCCCATGATGTAAATCCTACATCAATCATATAGTCCAGCGATGTAGATACATTGAATTGCACCCTGGCGCATGCCAACCTGGAAAACAAATACTAATGACCTGCGCACATTCTATCGTATGGTTAATAAATGCTTACCTGTATTCAAACTTACAATGGCAGGACCTGTACTTAAATGTTCTTCAAGATATGGCAACCGTGGCTTGATATTGCTGATTCCATTTGGAAGGATGTTCCTTTGTCTCACAATAAGGGGGATTAATCTAACTGTTTCTGCATACCTGAATGTATAGGCCTTTCATTTTTTTTGTTACCCGTGTGGTTGTTAACCCGTGTGGCCAGTCCAATATGAGGGGTTTGGGAGGAGGTGTTTGAAGTATGACTATCAATGGTATGTGTGTGTCTGGGGTGAATGGATATGTATGGTTTAATTTTCTCCTGTTGAATGTAACCAATCCTAAGCTCTGGGTCCACTTGTATTTATAGCTATATTTATATTTATGTTTATATTCATATTTATATTGTTTTTTATATAAATATATATATATATATATATCTATATATATATATATATATATAGATATATATATATATATATGTATGGGTGTTTGTAGGTGGAAGTGTGGGTGGTACTAGCTTCTAACTGGGCCTTGTTGCCGCTCCCCCTTTCAAGGGGGTGGGTCGTTCACTCATGACCCGGCCCACCTACAGGCACTTGTGTGTATTTATATGAGGGACATGCCTCATGGTTGGTAGGCTCTGATGAAGAGGGTTCACCCTAGAAACGCGTTAGCCTGGCCACGCGGACATTGTCCGGTCCCTCTTCTGGGGTGGTGATCGATTTACCTCGTGGAGGCGCATTTACCACTTGATGTCTTTTTATTGCTCCGTTTGTGAGTATATGCATTTTATCCTATCACTTTTAATAAACATTTTAATGGTATTGCACTAGGTTGGTGCGCCCCTCTCTTGTGTTTCCTCTTTAGTACCTTTGGATGCCCATGATCCTGAGGAGGGCAGCAAGACCTTTAAGTGTTAAGGGATCAATACGTCCATAGAGACTTCCCATTAAATTCTATGTCCTCTACTACATGACATGACACTTGGTGGATGAATCCAAGCACAGGAGATTTTTGTTTTTTTCCGTAAAAATATGGAAAACATCACAGAATTAGGGAGACAATTCATTATGGGAGCCTGGAGGAGGAGAAGTTATCACACAAAGGAATGCATGCCCATTTTAGATATTTAAGACACAAATAATAATCATTTGAGTCCTTCTTTATCTGTTTAAACTATGGGACTGATTTACTAAAATTCATCCACTTCAATAATCCAATGAAATAAAATGAAGTTAAAAAAAATGAAAAATACAATAGACATATACATTTACATACTGTACTGTTATTGTTACAAATACATACAGTTATGAATATATACTGTTCAATCTGTTATGGACCTCTGACAAAGATGCTTTTGCACAGTAGGTAAAATAATTGAACACTGCAAAGAACTCACCATAAACATATCACTCCTGTCAGAAAGTAATTGTGGTAACAGATGCACGCATACACTCTTGCTGTCAACATCTTCTCAGCACATCACGAGTTTTGATATTTTCAGCAAGAGAGTTGCATACTGGTAACAGAAGTCACAAATTTCTTCTATGTTTTTTCTTTTTTTTTTAGCTCCACAGGGATTCTATCTTTTGGTCTATTTATTTTATTTGTATCTTTTCTTGTTTCCTATCTGTGTCTACAGGCATAGTCCTTTATCTCGTAATAGTGACCCTTGCATTGTTCTCTCTGCTCCAACTCATCCACTGTAGTGGAGAAAGGTCTGTAATTGGAACTGTCTACTTAAAAGCTTATATTGCAATGACTTTAGCCCCCACTGTATAGCCAGACACTCCCCTTCTTTTCCACTATTTAATATCTCTCTGCAGGAGTTACAGTAGCTCCTTGCTGAGGTTCTTCCCCATTATTTCCTGGGACAAGACTACTCTAAATCCAATATCAGAGGCATCGGTGCAAGAAATGCTCAACTGAAGTTTGGGATGGTCATTACTATTCCATTACATAATCTGCCTTCAGTTTCGGGAAAGCTCTCTTTGCCTCTATATTCCATTTCACAATGGTCACCTTAGGCATGGCATACACGGTTTAAATCTCGGCTGGTTCAGCAGGAAGCGGCCAAGATTCGAACAGTTAATGGGCAGGCTGAATATACCCAGTTGATTGATCGATCAACTTGGATAAAACCAGCCTGCTGGATTCTCTTGCAATTATCACTAGTGGCTGTTTATCAGCATGCTTCTTGTCAGTGGTGGCTGGTGGGTTTTTTTTCGGGGGGGAGGCAAACAACCACCGTCCCCGAATGGCAGGCAGCACTTAACCACCACCACACCCCCCCCCCCGCGCCCGCCCGACATCCAGTCCGGCACTTACCCCATCTAGGTCTGCTCCTCAGCTCTGTCCTCTCCTCTTCCCTGCATCTCCCCTTCTTAGCCACTAGGCGTCCAATAGGATCGCCTGTCCTTTCAGCCAATCGGGTCACAAGTCCTAGACCCGCTTCCTGATTGGCCAGGAGGATGATCAGAGTTAGAATAGCGAATATTCATTCGCTATTGTAACACACCTGGTTGGGCTGTGAGCGCACTTTCATGTGCCCGGCGTCCTACAAGGGGCCAGACGCATGGATAGGGGGGGCGGCAGCATGGACAGGGGAGGCGGCACCCGTGGTCCCTCAAAGGTTGGGCTGCCAATGCTCCTTGTTATTCCATGAGAAACATATCACAGTTTATTGGCTTCTTGTGCTGTTTCCTTTTCCTCTCAGTCTGTGTTCTGCTGTAGAGAGGATGATAAGAGGCTAATATATTTTAAGAAAATATTTATTAATGTCTTAATTAATATGGAGATGCAAGATGTGTCTTTTAGATCTGCATGGGAATCGGGTTTAAATGATATTATTTCGGCAATAATTTTGGAGTGCCCTCCTAGTTGTGCTAGAGAGAGTATATATAGTTTTTAGTATCTTTGCTTAACAGGGAGACAGCCAGGCAAATTTAAGTGCTGTCTGCTTAACTGAGAGCTGTGATTGTTTAGTGAGGTCTGCTCAGTGTGCTCTGGTGCTGCTCATGCTGTCTTGATGTTTCACACTGATCCAATAGCAATAGGTATATTGGATAGTGGGTGGAGACCTGTCAGATGAGAGCATGGATGTCTGTACAGCCCTGGCCAATTATGAGGGGATGTGCCCTAAGGCATGCTGGGTACCTGCATTTATATCTGAAGAGCACATGGGCTTGTAGTCCAGTCTACCTCTACAAAGAGAGGTCCAGGTGGGGAGGGAGCTGCTGCCTCTCCCCAGCACAAGCTGCCATGAGGCCTCAGGTGAGTGACCTGAGGGCCTGAAACACTAAAGCTTCAACCTATTGTTCTCTTGCAAGCTGGCTGAGGGAGGATGTCCATGGATCCAGTCTGGTATCATGGAGGAAGGTGACTTGGGGCCAGGGCCTTGTAAGTACAGACCCCCTAAAGGGATCCTAGAGACTGTTGTTGCTAAAATCCCCCTCTTGGTGCTATACGTCAGCATGCTGGGTGTACGCTAAAGGGAACACTGGCTAGTCCACTAAATTACTTCTGTTACACAGGGGCTTGCTTACGGTAATTCTGTCTAGTTTGCTGCATAGTGCTACTGAAAGGCTGCTACACAGTTCTGTTAAGAAGTTGTCCTCACTTGTGAATAGTTCATTTGGAACATGCTACTAAATCCCTTCTCCTATCCAAGTTCTCCAAATAAAGCACAAAAACACATCCCCTAGACAGGTTATTGGAAACAACGAGCCGAAGAGTGTGTGCACCTGGCTGTGTGAAAATACTGTGTAACTGACTGTGGATTATTCAGAGGGGGACCGAGGCACAAATATTCAAGTGGCTCCTGCAGGGGTAGCGCTACATTTTCATGGCATGTCATGCTTATGAAAAACTGTAATGTTGCAGATGTACACACACTAAGCACCTGCAAAGAGCAAAGTAGCTGAGAGTTGCATGCGGTCCTCAAGTCATTGGTAGGGTCCTTTAAACTGAATTATGCGCTTAAAGCTTCTTGTATACAGCAATACACTTTCATGAAGAAGTATCAGAACATATTTTCACATCATGGTAACAGGAAGCAGGAACTGAACTCTTAGAAAAGAAACACTTAGTCTCATGCAATAGAGATTCCAATAGAGTTACATTACACTATAATACTACAGCACCACCTGCTGCATAGATACAATTGTGCTCATAAGTTTACATACCCTGGCAGAATTTATAATTTCTTGGCCATTTTTCAGAGAATATGAATGAGAACACAAAAACTTTTCTTTCACTCATGGTTAGTGTTTGGCTGAAGTCATTTATTATCAATCAACTGTGTTTACTTTTTTTAAATGATAATGACAACAGAAACTACCCAAATGACCTTCATCAAAAGTTAACATACCCTGGTGATTTTGGACTGATAATATGCACACAAGTTGACACAAAGGGGTTTGAATGGTTATTAAAGGTAACCATCCTCACCTGTGATCTGTTTGATTGTAGTTAGTGTGTGTGTGTGTGTGTGTGTGTGTGTGAACGTCAATGAGTTTCTGGACTCCTGACAGACCCTTGCATCTTTCATCCAGTATTCAGCTGACGATTCTGAGTCATAGGGAAAGTAAAAGAACTGTCAAAGGATCTGAGGGAAAAGGTTGTTGAACTGTATAAAACAGGAAAGAGATATAAAAAGATATCCAAGGAATTGAAGATGCCAATCAGCAGTGTTCAAACTCAAATCAAGAAGTGGAAAATGAGGGGTTCTGTTGAAACCAAACCACAGTCAGGTAGACCAACTAAAATTTCAGCCACAACTGCCAGGGAAATTGTTTGGGATGCAAAGAAAAATCCACAAATAACTTCAGGACTCTCTGAAAACATGTTGTGTGGCTGTTTAAAGATGCCAATAAGGAGGCACTTGAAGAAAGATAGGCTGCATGGTCAAGTGGCCAGAAGAAAGCCATTACTACGCAAATGCCACAAAGTATCCCAATTACAATACGCCAAACAGCACAGAGACAAGCCTCAAACTTTCTGGCATAATGTCATTTGGAGTGATGAGACAAAATTGAGCTTTTTGGCCACAACCATAAACCCTGCATTTGGAGAGGAGTCAACAAGGCCTGTGAAACACAGAGGTGGTGATGTTTTGGGAATGTGTGAGCTACAAAGGCACAGGAAATTTGATCAAAATTGATGGCAAGATGAATGTAGTATGTTATCAAAAAATACCGGAGGAACATTTCCATTCATCAGCCAGGAAGCTGTGCATGGGACGTACTTGGACATTCCAACATGACAATGATTCAAAACCCAAGGCAAAGTCGACCTGTCATTGGCTACAGCAGAATAAAGTGGACATCTCAGTCTCCTGATCTCAATATCATTGAGCCACTCTGGGGAGATCTCAAACATGCAGCTCATGCAAGACAACCCAAGAATTTCCAGGAACTGGAGGCTTTTTGCCAAGAGGAATGAGCAGCTTTACCATCAGAGAAGATAAAGAGCCTCATCCACAAATACCACAGAAGACTTCAAGCTGTCATTGATGTTAAAGAGGGTAATACAGGGTTTTAAGAACTGGGGTATGTAAAGTTTTGATCAGGGTCATTTGGGTAGTTTCTGTTGCCATTATGATTAAAAAAAAAAAGGCAACACAGTTGATTAATAATAAATGGCTTCAGCCAAACACTAACCATGAGTGAAAGAATTGCTTTTGTGTTCTCATTCATATTCTCTGAAAAATGGCCAAGAAATCATAAATTCTACCAGGGTATGTATACTTATGAGCACAACTGTAGGTATAATGCATACAGTATATAGTCAGTTTATATGCAGTCATGCTGTTGTTCTTTCAACATAAATTACAAAGTATAAAAGCCATCTTTTACCTTGTCTTTATATTGTAACTGTACTGTTTTGTTGTACTCTGCATTGGCCGGCTTTTCCTTCACAACAGATCAGCTATGAACCTTTACCATGTACAGTAAATACTTCACTATACTGAATCACAAAAAAAAACAAAAAAAATCAGGATGACAAGACACTATATCACAGCTGCTGACTAATGTCACCCACACCATATTTTTAATGTACAGACATAAGGTGTTAGCACATTGTCAGGTCTTATTGATGAATGTTGTTGTTGTAACATTTGATGTATGGTCTCCCAAAAGTGTAATAATACAGACAGGACTGAACATGGCCTCCTCTGATTTATAAGTATTTGTAGCACACATTAAGCCAAGCAAAATTGAAGATGATGTTATACAGAAATATATCAAAAATGTTGTCTTGTTTATATAGCTCCCCAATGATATGCCTATGTTGATGTGTAGATTATTTACATTGACATCAAAGCAGCGTTTCTCTAATGGTTTCCCATGTAGAAAGTCATTTTGCTTTGATTATTTCCTAGTCCATTACTGATAAATGTGGAAATTGGCAGAATGTTTTTACAAGATACAATCATATTTTTCTTAAAAATAAAAATCATTACATTTTTTTCTAGGAATTAAAATGTATAGTTTAATATGTTTTGGATGGATAGTGCTATTAGTCCCTTTTAGAGATAAAAGTGATGGTATTTTAAAAACTTCTGTAATTAGATCTCAATATTTAGTATTCCCTCTACAGTAGATGTTAGTGATCCCTTGTGGCTTTTGCCGCTCAAAGTAGAGGAGCAGGAAAGCAATGCCCTGTGTTATAAATGCAGTAGGCATTATGGCTGGAGACGGTTCCTTTGGTTCAGTACATTGACATAAAAAGGGTTAAGCAATGGCTAAGAAGGGGTGGGTTGGTGAGGTGGTATATTTTTTTGGTGGCAGGTTATTGATGGGGAAAAGTAAAAGGGAAGAGACTCCTGCATCACCATGTAGCAGCTCATCTCTCACATCCGGCAGGAAGCTGTGCAGCGTGGTGAAGACTGGCTGTGGGGTCTGGTCGCAGGACTCCTCCCCCCCTCGGCTTCTGAGACCCGACCACGCCGGGTCTGATAATCTGCTCCACAACTCAGCCCCTTCCCACCTCGGGCTGTGCAGCATTTGGCCTCCAATGGTCCAGCTGCAGGAGAAGAGCAGCAATGTCTCAGCACTCTGCCTCTGCCCAGAAAGATTCTTCTTCTGGTCAGCATGTGTCGCATAGGGTTGCCATATCATCCCTTTAATCCAGGACACACATTAATTACACAGGTTCTGTGGCTGATTAAAGTGGTAATTAAACTCACTTGGTGCCTCATCTGCATTAAATCAGCCTCAGAACCTGTGTAATTCATATGTGTCCTGGATTAAAGGGATGATGTGGCAACCCTAGTGTTGCGAGAGCCAAGTTTCAGGGGATGGAGCTCCCGCCCTGTCAGCACTCGGTTCAGTGCTCATGGCTGCTGGCTCTGATCAGCCCAGGCTGCAAGAGAGCCGCACCACATCCTCCTATGGTGTCCCCAGAATGTCAGCAAATGAGTATGGCCGACATCTTCTCCACTCCTCCCCTCTCCTCCACACTGCCTCAGCCATCTACTGTGCTCTTCTTTGGCTCCCCTTTGTGGCTGGCTCCTGATCAGCAGCCACCAGCTAATACAGTTTTAAACATGCAAGACAGCTCTAATGGAATATCCTGACTACACCAAGTCTTTTCATACTTCGTCAGGCATTGAAAGGGTGGAGGAGGATGCGAACGAGTGCAGATCGCTAAAGACTGGTTCCCTGGGAAATTTGCGTAACATGATGTGGGTGCTACCTAGGTTATGCCATCCCCCCTACGAAGTTGTTCTTTTTGCTTTGGCTTTTTCCCTGGCATTTTTTGGTGCCTTTCGCATAAATGAACTAGTTAGCCCCAACAAGAGGACGGCAGGAGTGGATTATGTACAACAGAAGAGGGGTGATAGTATTGACATCACACTATGTTCTTCAAAGACTCATAGGCTTCATCTGGGTTTGTCTATTCCTTTATTCGTACTGCCCGTTTGTGGGACATGTTTTAGTGGTTTGACCTAATGTTCGGGGACCCCTTCTTTTGCATGAGGATGGAGTGTTCCTCTGACGTTTCCAGTTCACGCGTATCCTTTGACGCTGTTTATCTGAATTAGGTCTCTCGGCATCTGACTACGGAACACACTCCTTCCGCATTGGGGCTGCCACGGAGGCTGCCAGGTTGGGCATGTCTAGGGAGGCGGTTCAGAGTATCAGCCGGTGGAAGTCTTCTTGCTATCGCACATATGTGAGGCCTCACAGAATGGAAATGTGATCAGTTCGGAGGGTGAATTGGTACTATCGGGATGTGTTGAGAGTTTTTTGACTGCTGCCTTCCAGGTTCCATTTGTTGAATTATTATGTTGTATTTATTTTATTTCTTTTAGGTCAGAGGCAACTCGTGGTCTGGATCACAGGCCATTCCTTTGTTTTCTGGGCGGCTCGTAGAGCGTTAACTTCAGAAAAGTACTCTGCAATTGGGTTTCCCGGCATCCCAAGTCAAATTGTAGTGGCTGGGGGTCCGGGGTATGCTTTAGGCTGAGGTTCTGCCCTTACTTCAAAACCGTGTGATACTGGAGGGACCTTCTGACGTTTTGCTGCTGCATATTGGGGGTAACGACCTTGGGGTCGTTCCCTTCCGAGCACTTATTTTGGCGATGTGTCGCGACTTGACAGCCTTTTTGGATGAACATCCACTTGTTCTTCTGGTCTGGTGGGAGATCCTCCCCCCATTTTTTCTGGCGTCAGGCCAGGGGTTTCAGAGCCCTTGACAAGGCACTTGTTAAAGTGAATAGGTCTATTTCCAAGCTTACTGCATTAAGGAATGGCCTGGTTGCTTGTCATGTGGATTTGGAGGGTAGGCATTGTTATTTTCGTGCGGATGGGGTCCACCTAAATGATGTCGGCCATGTTCAATCTATTACTACAGGACCGGATTGAATTGGGTCTATCTTTGTGGTGGTCAGGGAGTTGATAAGGGAATCGTCGATCTCCTGGCGGTGGCAGTTATCCCTTTTGGGGGCTGAGGTGGCAGGTGGCTGATGGAGTTCGTTGAATGGGGAGCAGGAAGCCCTTAGTAAGCCCCTGAGCCTAACCTGGGCAGCTGACAGCTGAATCTGCTCCTAATAAGTAAGGAATGTTGAGATACGCCACTCAGCACTGCTAAAGGGATCTGGTGTTGCTATATATATTTACTGGTTTGACGGTTAATTTACAGTTGCCAAGCTGTGGCCGATACCTAAGTAATAAAAGTATCAACCCAATTGAAAGAATTTTGTTGTGTGTGATTATTTAGATTAATCTTAAGGAGAAGTGAACAGTGGACCAGTCAAGCAATTCCCTATGTTATAAACACAGTAGGCATCATGACTAGAGACGGTTCCTTTGGGACAGTACATTGGCGTAAAAAGGGTTAAGCAATGGCTAAGGGGTGGGTTGGTGAGGTGGTATACATTTGGTGGCAGATTATTGGTGGGGAAAAGTAAAAGGGAGGAGATTTCTGCATCACGTCAAATCACGTGAATTACAGGTCCCTCAGTCTGTACAATTCTCACGAGGGAACAAGTCCCTGCTCTACCTCCCTTTTTTGCTGTACTTTGTTGTTAAGATAAAAAAAAAAGAGACCAAAAAAAAACAAAGAACTAAATGAAATAAATAATGATGACAAGAAAAAAAAAAACAATAAATAAATAAATAAAAAATCAACTTGGGCTTTGTGTTGTGTCTGTTGTGTTATTTTTGGATACTGTTCTAATTAAATCCTGGCTGCAATATTTACTATTGGTTTATGTAATTTAAGTTTGCTGCGGACCAATTTTATTGTCACAGCTGGCGGTTATCCCTTTTGCCGGCTGAGGTGGCGGGTGGCTGATGGAGTCGGTTGAATGGGGAGCAGGAAGCCCTTAGTAAGCCCCTGAGCCTAACCTGGACGGCTGGGGGCTGAATTGGCTCCTAATAAGCAAGGAAAGTTGAGATACGCCACTCAGCACCGCTAAAGGGATCTGATGTTGGCTATATATGTTTACTGGTTTGATGGTTCATTTACAGTTGTCAAGCTGTAGACGATAACTAAGTAATAAAAGTATCAACCCAGTCGAAAGAACTTTGTTGTCTGTGATTATTTAGATTAATCTTAAGGAGAAGTGAACAGTGGACCAGTCAGGTATCTTCAACTTCATAGCACATGATTAATTTAACTAAAGGAGAAGTACAGCTTGTTTGGCTGTACTCCTCCCCTTTTCATCAGACAGCTGAAGTCCATTTTCTGCTGATGTCACAGAGCCGCTCCAGGCTTGGGCAAGATTGCAACAATGGAGTCGGGAACCACCCACATCCCTAGACCGGCACTCAGCTCAGCCTCTTAGCAATCTGCTGATAGCCTGAGCCGGCCGCTCCCGTCCCTCTACAGCTCAGCGTTCCAGTGAGTGGGGGGGGGGGGGTCAGAGCAGAGAGTAGTGACTGATAGTTACCAGCTCTCTGCTCATGGAGCCCTGAGAACCAAGCGATCGGCAGTGTTAGATCGTTTGGTTCTCAGTGTTAGAGCCCGCGGGGGACAGATACAGCATCGTACCAATGCTGCATCCGCTTAGGTAAGTATGATTCTGAAGAGAAAAAAAATATCGTACATCTCTTTTAATTTATTTCATGCTTTTACAGTGTCCTTTTGTCCCACAGTGACCTAGTTAAACTTTTCCTTCAAATGAAATAGAATGTTATTCTTTGGACATTGTAATGGATTAAAATCTGAGGATACAAATTGTTTAAGGAGACTCCTATTGTGTATGTAGTGCCACCCCTGTAGGAGCCACTGATTAGGATGGGTTCTCTGTTCTTGTCTCAATCTTTTCTTAAAAACCTCAGCACCCTGGACACATGCGTGGAGCTATGGAAGATGGCTTTGTGATCTCCCTGCTCCGTGCCACCTGAACACACAACACGACATAGCGGGCTCTCTACCTCCGCAATTGCTTCCGTTCCTACAGCCAGGATTCCCCCATTGCCTGAGCTTTCTTTGGGTATGCATAAAAGCTACAATTCCAAGCTGAAGCAGCAGTCACAGCAGAAGCTTTCCCCCACTGTGAAGATGGTCAAGATGGCGCCGGAGCCTCCAGCACCTGACGAGCCCTTGTGGCTCTCATCCTCTGGCGAACTAGCTTATCAGGATGACAGTCTGCAGCAATTCCCCTCTGGATTGGTAAGCCCTCAGGTCCCCTCTACAAACGCTATGCTCCAGAAATTCCGCTCCATTGTCAGAGAGGAGATTACAGCAGTTTCCCACAAACTCTCCTCAAACCTGGCCAAATGCTTAAAGGAGCTTGAGCAACCCACCAACCAACAGGAGAATCACAAGGACCTCGCTACCACAGTGCTGGAGAGGCATGAACAAGAGGTGGACAATATCCAGGCTGCATTAGACCAGCTCCGGGATACACTGGAAGATGCTGAGAACCGCGCCTGGAGAGACAACCTCCATCTTCGTGGCCTACCAGGGGTGATCACTGACCTCCAGGGTACGGATGCTGCCTTTTTTCAGGAACTGGCTCCTGAAATCCCATTAGAACGTCTGCAACTGGACCGTATCCACCATGCATTAACTGCTAAACAGCCTGATGGTCCCGCATGCAATGATATTATGAAGTTCCATTGCTTTCACACAAAGGAAAGACTGCTGCAGGCTGCCCGTGATCAACAGGAACTCTCCTTTAAGGCAACCCACTCCAGCTGTTTGCCGACCTGTCACCAACCACTATTACCAAATGGCAGAATTAAAAAATGTATTTGCAAACCCTACAATCTCATGGTATAAAATACAGATGGGGATTTCTATTCAAGATATTCCTCTCCCATCAACAACGTCAGTTCCACGTGGCTACCTCGGCAGAGCTCCGTTGTCACTTTCAAGACTTCAACTTCGACCTTCCACCATTGCAGGGCTCCACATCCTCACCGATCCAGCAGCCTTGCTCTTCACAACCACAGACATCCCGTGCTTCTCCATCTCACATGTCATTCCAATCATCACAACGCGGCTCCCAGGCTCTACATTCCCTGCAGGCTCAACCTACACCTATTGAAACTTTCCTACCTGTGGGCTTTGTGATGACCCCCACTGAATTGACTAGTAACCCAGTCTGATACCAAGCCATCTTCCTCCCCCTTTTTTTTTGTTTGTTTGCTTGTTATCACTTATATTAAACTTCCTAGCGCCGCCTGCTCGGTCCCTCTCTTCCCTACTTCCAGGTGTTAATGCATAGGGCTGCTGCTGTTGCAACGCTCCAACCTGTTATGTTCAAATAGATTTTCTACTATATACATATAAACTTTTTTACCCCTTTGTATTGTTTTCCGGGTACCTGGAAGGGTCTGACCGGTAGTGGGCGCTCTTGGGACTATTACTTGGTTCGAGTTCAGTTACTAGAAACTAGTAAGTGTAGTTTGACCATATTTGCATATTAGTTTATCATGTTACATTACTAACATTGCCGTATAGTTCAGGTGGATACTTGTGCTCCACCAACTGGCTCTTGGTTATGGCATTCATCCTTCCCAATAGCCAGCCCTTTTGTGGGCTTAATTGCTCACAGTTAGTTGCATTTGTGCTATCCATCTGTGTTATGAATCAAAATGTTCTTCTCTCTACAGCTCTATTCTTTCCTCTCTTTAACTTCCCTTCTTTCTTTTTCCTGCTCTCAGAGGATAATGTTAGCATAGCGGCCCTCTACATTCCCTGCAGGCTCAACCTACACCTATTGAAACTTTCCTACCTGTGGGCTTTGTGATGACCCCCACTGAATTGACTAGTAACCCAGTCTGATACCAAGCCATCTTCCTCCCCCTTTTTTTTTGTTTGTTTGCTTGTTATCACTTATATTAAACTTCCTAGCGCCGCCTGCTCGGTCCCTCTCTTCCCTACTTCCAGGTGTTAATGCATAGGGCTGCTGCTGTTGCAACGCTCCAACCTGTTATGTTCAAATAGATTTTCTACTGTATACATATAAACTTTTTTACCCCTTTGTATTGGGTACCTGGAAGGGTCTGACCGGTAGTCGGCGCTCTTGGGACTATTACTTGGTTCGAGTTCAGTTACTAGAAACTAGTAAGTATAGTTTGACCATATTTGCATATTAGTTTATCATATTACATTACTAACATTGCCGTATAGTTCAGGTGGATACTTGTGCTCCACCAACTGGCTCTTGGTTATGGCATTCATCCTTCCCAATAGCCAGCCCTTTTGTGGGCTTAATTGCTCACAGTTAGTTGCATTTGTGCTATCCATCTGTGTTATGAATCAAAATGTTCTTCTCTCTACAGCTCTATTCTTTCCTCTCTTTAACTTCCCTTCTTTCTTTTTCCTGCTCTCAGAGGATAATGTTAGCATAGCGGCCCTTTTCATTCATGATGCCGCTTAAAGTGGTTGTCAACTTGTGACAACCACTTTAACCTGCTATAGTAAAGGCTTACCTGTAGGTGCCCTGCATATCTCCCAAACCTGCACAGTTTAGGAGATATGCGGTTTCCTAGATGTGGAGGCGTGATTTCGGCACATGCGCAGTGAAGAAACGGCCTCTGTACCATTTCTTCACTGTGATCGTGCCGTGACTGGCGGCTCCTGTGGCTCCAGTCACAGAGCTGGAGTCTCAGCCCCAGAAGGAAGAGGGACAGAAGATGGACGCTGGCAGCACTGGGGACAGCGATGGACGTCGTAGGCTTTGTTTGCAGGTAAGTGGCACATAATGGGCTACTATTATGCACCTAATGATACCAAGCTATGCAGTGGAATAACTTGCTTACAGGATGTCTCCAACTTACAAGCAGACCTCAATGCACTGTCTAATTGGGCGACTATGCGGCAAATGAGGTTTAATATTGATAAATGTAAAGCTATGCATTTGGGGGCTAAGAATATGCATGCATCATACATACTATGGGGAGTACAACCGGGGGAATCCATAGTGGAGAAGGATATGGGGGTTTTGGTAGATCATAAGCTTAATAATGGCATGCAATGCCAAGCTGCAGTTTCCAAAGCAAGCAAAATCCTTTCTTGTATTAAGAGAAGTATGGACTCCAGAGATAGAGACATCATTTTGCCCCTGTACAAATCATTAGTAAGACCTCATCTGGAATATGCAGTTCAGTTTTGGGCACCAGTTCTCAAAAAGGATATTGGGAAACTGGAGAAAGTGCAGAGAAGGGCAACCAAACTAATAAGAGGCATGGAGGAGCTCAACTATGAGGAGAGATTAGAGGAACTGAATTTATTCTCTCTTGGGAAGAGGAGATTAAGGGGGGACATGATCAACATGTACAAATACATAAGTGGTCCATATAATGAACTTGGTGTTAAGTCATTTACTTTAAGGTCACCACAAAGGACAAGGGGCACTCTTTATGTCTAGAGGAAAAAAGATTTCATCTCCAAATACGAAAAGGTTTCTTCACAGTTAGATCTTTGAAAATGTGGAATAGACTCCCTCCAGAGGTGGTTTTGGCCAGTATGGTAGATTGCTTTAAAAAAGGCCTGGATTCTTTCCTTAATGCAAATAAGATAATTGGGTACTAACATTTTTAGGTAAAGTTGTTCCAGGGTGAATCCGATTGCCTCTCGGGGGACCAGGAAGGAGTTTTTTCCTCCGCTATAGCAAATTGGATCATGCTTTGCTGGGGTTTTTTGCCTTCCTCTGGATCAACTGTGAGTCAAGGACTGTATATGGGATTGTATGATTATATATCATTTTTCTTTTTTTTTTTTTTTGGTTGAACTGGATGGTCTTTTTTCAACTAACTATGTAACCCAGGTCTTTTTCTTGCCCATGTTTGCTCACTCTTGGCAACCCACCAGGTTGGTATTCTATTACTGGCTGGAGACTCCAATTTGGTCCTGAACCCTAGGCTGGATAAATATCCAGCCAACGCTTCCGCCCCATCTACTGCCACAAGGAGATTTCAGCAATCACTTGGTGATCACGATTTGGTTGATCTCAGGAGGGAACAACATCCCCTAGCAAAAAATGTACACATTATTCTCACCCACACCAGTCTCAATACAGAATTGACCATGCTTTTATGCAACACAAATACCTCCCCCCGTGTGCTTAGTGGACACCTTAACAGTGCCTTGGTCAGATCACGATCAAGTGCTAGTCAATTGCTGCTCTTTACTCAGCAGACCGCAACACTTCCCATGGGTGATGAGTGATTCTTTATAGACGATTAAGGAGATATAAACTGTCCTATTACAAAAATCAAAGGACTGCTTCGAGCTCAACACAGGGTCAGTTTAATCTCCCTTTACCCTATGGGAGGCTTATAAGTCGGTCTTACAAGGCCATATCACACAAATAGCAGCAAGACGTAAGAAAGAACGCCTACAAAAACAAAAACAACTGGAAGCTAGCCTGGAACTAAAATTTAAACAGAATCCTACCACCCCCCCCCCCCCCCCAATCGCAAGGGACCAAATTTGGACTGGATCTTTGCCTGACAGATTCGGTGGCGAGGCGGCTTCGAATCTTTGCCCTGAAACACTCCCCCATCATAAACATAAACTTAAAGTGCAGCGCTAGAAAGGATGGGGTAGTGTCAAATATAAATAGATATTGAGGTCACTCTAATGCAGGTCAATGTAAATAGTGCCTATCTCAATAGGCCTACGGTGGCCTGGTAAGTCCTAGTATAAAAGTGACCTAGTGCATAGCAGCAATGGTACATGTAAATAATAAGTGCTTAGTGCTATATGCATTAAAAACTGTGAAAACAATACAAGGATAATCATAAATCATAAAGTCATTGTGACCATAAAGTGATAATTAGAATCTGATAAGCCCATATGCAGTGATCATGTTCAAAAAGTCCACAATAAATTATAAAGTGACTGGTGCCAATAGTTTCCGTGAATCCCCAAAGAATTTATAGATTGGTGCCCTTACCAGAGGCTGGTAATAAACCAATGGAAGAACGTCTAATGGTGGAAGACAGCAGGCTGGACCAGGTATCCTGTAATTGATTCCTAGGTTGTCCTTACTCCTGTTCGCTCCTTTCTACACAGGACGTACTGGGGTAAACCCATTGGATATTCTGGATTTCTCATAGGGATTGTTCATCAAGTTTATAAAACGAGTAAAATGCCATAGTGTAAAACCATTTACAATTTATTTAAAAAATGGTTAAAAATACTTACATCAAATGGAAGAATAAATGAGCTCATCGTATCAAAAGTGAATCGCAGTGACCTGAGGGGGATGGACCTGACAGATTCGGTGGACCCAGCAAAGATGGTACGCCAAGTCTAATAAGCTCGATACCATGCTGGCGAAGCGGCTTCGAACCTTTGCCCTGAAACACTCCCCCATCACCCTGAGAACTAGATACAATGTTCTCACCAGCAACCCTCTTCAGGTACTAGAGGAGTTTAGACACTGCCTAGCCTCCTTGTACGCTGCACATGCAAATGACCAGGATATAACTCCCTTCTTAGAAGGCCTACCCCTGCAAAAACTTTCCCCGGCCCATAGAAAACGTATGGATCGTGCCATCTCTGAATCGGAAATCTTACAGTGCATCAAAGACTTAAAATTAGGCAAAAGACCTGGCCCTGATGGCTACTTTGCACTCTTTTATAAAAAGCTTGCAAAAGTTATCACTCCACATATAGCAACCTTGTACAATGCAGTTTGAGAGGGAGATACTGTTTCTTCTTCCCTCCTGACTGCGAATATTGTTATGCTCCCTAAACCAGATAAGGACTTATACACTTTTTAAATCGAAAAACAAAGTTTATTGAATATGTTGCAGGGCAATGACAGACATTAAACACGGTGCAACACGCACCCAAAAATATGTGAACAGAATGATGCACTGACATACTCGCTACACAGCAAGTTCATCAACTTCTAATCAGGTTGTAGGGAGATGCAACCTTCCTGTTGCCCACATGTGGAGGAGTCGTTCAGCCACCTGTCCCAAATTTTTGGGTATTTATTCGGACACCCTCTGTGAATATACATAACCTTTTTATAGGGTAAACTTATGTTAACAGCCCCTATCCACTGCTGCAGTGTCGGGAGTGCCTCCCTAAGCCAGACCCTAGCAATCAGCAACCGGGCCATGAACAATGTTTCTTGTAAGAAAATATGAAGATATTTGTCCGTGTCGGATGTGGGGAGGAGCCCTAATAGGCACTGCCTGGGGCAGAGCCTGAGAGGAGAACCCATCTGGTCATGAAGAAATTTGACCACTTGGCTCCAGTAGTTCTGAATGCGAGAGCATGACCACAGCAGGTGATAAAATGTGGCTCTTGGGTCAGCACACCTAGGGCAGGTAAGGTCTTTATCGGGTTGCTATCTGGAGAGTCTGTGTGGTGTAAGGTAGGACCTGTGCAATATGTACAAATGAGTCAACCGGTCAGAGAGCCTGGGGGAGACAAGTTTGTAGCCCCCAAGAATCTCCTCCCAGTCTTCGTCATCAATCTCTCCAACATCTGTCTCCCACCTCACCTTCAGATGCTGCGAGCAGCATAATACAGTTATACAGGTTAGAAATACGTTTTTTGGAGTCTTGCCCGTTGACTATGTCCAGCAACGGTAGGAAATCAGGGCTGGGGAATGTGCCCCAAACTGGGTGCGGAGAGAGTGCCGGAGCTGGAGATAGCAAAAGAACATATGATTGGGCAGACCATATTCGATTGCTAATTCCTGAAATGATTTCATACCCGTACCACCCAAGACCTGAGGTAGATATAAGACACCTCTGCTAATCCATTGTATACATGCGGGTACCGACTGGGTTTCCGGCAAGGCCGGGTTATCCCATAATGGCATATGTGCATGATATGGTGAGGCATGAATATATTTGATTGCCCGTTGCCATATACGACGGTGAAGGTGCAGCATCAGGCCCATATCACCCTGAGGGGGCAGTCGGCGAGGTTTGCAAAAGATTGCCTGAAAGGGATGGGAGGTAGGGGATGGAAGGTCTAAACAGACTAGAGTGAGGTATCGGACACGATCTACATCTTTAAGGAAGAAAAAATGGGAGAGTTGGGCCGCTGTGTAATATTTAGCAAAGTCTGGGATGGCTGTCCCACCATGTGTGTTGGGAGTTTTCAATGTCCGCCAGGACAGTTTGTGACGGGAGTTCCCCCAAACAAAAGAATTAAGAATGGACTCCAATGCATGAAATGTGCAGGGCGGAACAGGGCAGGGAGCATGCCAGAATATGTATAGCAGTTTGGGGAGTAATATCATCTTAATTAAATTTATGCGCCCCGTAATTCCCAGGGGGAGACGAGACCACACCTGCTCCTTAGCTTTGAGAAGAGAGAATAGGGGTTCTAAGTTCAGCCTATTATATTCTTTCAGGGAACGGGATATTTGGATGCCCAAGTAGCGGATTTGATCTGTCCTAACTAGAGGGAGTGACACCTGTTCACTTGTGGGGGGACCCAGATCCAAGGGAAGAATATGGGATTTACCCCAGTTAATTTGCAGTCCCGAGAATTGGCCAAAGATGCAGATGAGTTGCAGGGCTGCTGATAGTGATGGACCAGCATCCTCAAGATACAGGAGCATACAGGATGATTTTCTCCACCAGGTGTCCCCTACGCAAACCTCTTATCTCAGGGTGAGCACTGATGGCGATGATGAGGGGCTCCACGGCCAATGCATATTGCAGGGGAGATATAGGGCAGCCCTGCCGGGTGCCCCGTGTGAGGGGAAATGAGTCAGAGATTCTACCATTTACTTGTATACGGGCTGTGGGGGCTTTATAAAGAATTTGTAACCATTTTATAAAGTTTGTTCCGAAACCAAATCTACACATACATTCCCATAGATAAATAATAAAACAGTTGCGCTCATAAACAGTGAAATAAAACCATATGTATGAAAAACACAAAATAAAAATAAGAAAACAGGTCCGTGAATAAGTCCCAGTGGGTAACCCACAGTGAGCTAGTGAAACAATTATCCAATGAAGGGTTAAGTGTTCAACCAAGAGTCTCATTAATTCACGTGATCCACAGAAATAGAAAGTAGAGTAAGAAGCAAGTCCTCCTTATCCAGTGTGAAATCAATCCATAAATGTTCATCAAATAGAATTCACCCAGAAACGTGTAAACCAGCACCGATGATAGGCACACGTGTATAATCACACAGAATTACTCTTACCAGAACGAGAGGACCTGTTATCGCTAACAGATCGAATGCGTTAGCAGAAATAACCCTCTGCGGGGTGTAATCTGATGATGTTCCTCTCCCTCCAGTAGGCAGTACTTATAGCGGCTCCTCACCAACCTCCGTAATATCACATATCGTTCATGGTCCAAGCATCATAGAAAGGAAGAAACCTCATAGCGTAACTCCATCAAATACATTTATTATAGACATAAAAATGGGTACTCACATACGAAGCTAAAACAATCGCGTTTGGTTAAAATTGCCGGCAAATGGCTGTAGACATTAAGCGTCCCCGTCCTGGGTCCGCAGTAGGCGTGGTGACGTCAGATGTGGCTCCGCCCTACATGTTTCGTCAAACGTGACGTCGTCCAGGGGTTCGTATGTGAGTACCCATTTTTATGTCTATAATAAATGTATTTGATGGAGTTACGCTATGAGGTTTCTTCCTTTCTATGATGCTTGGACCATGAACGATATGTGATATTACGGAGGTTGGTGAGGAGCCGCTATAAGTACTGCCTACTGGAGGGAGAGGAACATCATCAGATTACACCCCGCAGAGGGTTATTTCTGCTAACGCATTCGATCTGTTAGCGATAACAGGTCCTCTCGTTCTGGTAAGAGTACCTCTGTGTGATTATACACGTGTGCCTATCATCGGTGCTGGTTTACACGTTTCTGGGTGAATTCTATTTGATGAACATTTATGGATTGATTTCACACTGGATAAGGAGGACTTGCTTCTTACTCTACTTTCTACGTGAATTAATGAGACTCTTGGTTGAACACTTAACCCTTCATTGGATAATTGTTTCACTAGCTCACTGTGGGTTACCCACTGGGACTTATTCACGGACCTGTTTTCTTATTTTTATTTTGTGTTTTTCATACATATGGTTTTATTTCACTGTTTATGAGCGCAACTGTTTTATTATTTATTTTAGTTGGTGACATTATCGCACTAGTTGTTGCTGCTGTTATCTCCTATCCTAGCGCAATACTTTCCCACTACAGTTTATTCCCATAGATACCCCCACTCCACCGAGTCAAACGCCTTTGCCGCGTCAAGACTAACGATCACCCTGGATCCCAAATTATCGTGAGAGGCTTGAAGGTTCATGGCCAATCTACGAAGATTAAATGCTGTATTTTTGTTAGGCATAAAGCCGATTTGATCAGGGTGGATCAGGGCAAGGATGACTTTGTTAAGACGTAATACCAGGATTTTTGCAAGAATTTTAATCAGATCAGGATCAGTGAGCATGTCTCCGTCAGCTGTCTTAAGACTGACCACCACTGGAGGCGTATGGTCTAGATGTGCCATATATGTCAGCAACTTGCCGGCCCTTTCCCCGTACTCAAAGATTCTTTGTCTGCTGAAGAAGATGTGCTGTTTGGCCTTCTCAAAGTGCAGCTGGTTAAGGAGCCTCGTTTGCTGCCTCAATTGAGCTGCAGTCATTGGAGAAGGGTCACACAGGAACACCTGTTCAGCTGATCGCAGATGGTCTTCCGCCTGTTGCACTACCAGTCTAGAGGAAGCCTTGTGTCTAGCTATGCGGGCAGAAAGTATCATACGTACATGGAGTTTGAATGCCTCCCAGACCTCCCCAGCCCCCGCCGTCCCCCCATTACTGTGGAAGAAGAATTTCCACTCTCTCTGCAGTCCCTCCGCATCTGGACAGCCAGAAAGGGTTGAGGCGCCAGGTTGGAAGCGACCCTGATGCCCTTAGGCTGAGGGTGATCCAGCAGGGGGAATGGTCAGATAATAGGCGGGTATCTATGCCGGCCCCTAGCAGGTTGGGCAGCAGTGGTGTAGAAAGCAGTATATAGTCTATCCGGGACATGGCCATATTTGCGGGGGGTAAAACATGTATACTGTCTAGCATCTGGATGGCAATGCCGCCAGGTGTCTGTCATGGCAAATTCCTGAAGAAATCTACCAAATCTGGTGGTTTGGGATGGGTGCAGAGCAGGGACTGGAGGCCCAAGTCTATCAAGGGTCAGGTCCGCCACAGTGTTAAAGTCCCCGAGCCAAATAGCTGGGGTGGTGGGGAACTAAGCCATGAAGGCCACGCCCTCCCGCAGAACCGTTAACTGAAAAGGGGGAGGGAGGTAGAAGGCTAAAATAAGTACCTCAACACCACTTACCATTGCACGTAGAAATAAATATTGACCCTGTGGATCCGACCGCAGATCAAGAAGCTGAAAATGCACCGTCTTGGCTACCAGGATGGCAATGCCACGCAAGCGACTTGTGTGGGGGGCTTGGTACAGCCAGCCCACCCAAGGCCTCTTAAGCGCCATCTGGAGGTGCCCAGAAACGTGGGTCTCCACCAGCACTGAAATTCCCACCTTGAGATATATGAGATGGGCCAGGACAGCCAAACGTTTTGGTTTGGCACAGAGGCCCCTGACGTTCCAAAGCACTAATTTAAGAGGAGCCATGTCATTGTTAAGCAGCAGGGGGTTACGGTCAGATCCACAGAGAACATACGTAACAGGTGACGGCGCACACACCACCGCCTGACTTGTAGTACAATGTAATGTAATGTCCAAAAGAAAACAACATGTCAAATCAAGAGAGGATCTCCATTCTTCCAAAAAACAGCCTACCGAGTCTTCTATTCAACATACTTCTATGTTTCCTTCTGCTATCGTTGGTAAAGGTAACTCACGTGGTGTCTGTTCTACTTCTTCTACAGGTAATGGTCCCCCCAACCTCACTAATTCTACTACTATTATCACTTCTCTTCTTCTGCACCCACAATCACCCCTAGTTCCACACAATCTGTCAATATGTCAAATGACACTACTTTTTTAGTACCAGGGGTCAATCAGGCCCCGATCATGAGTTAAATAGATTCACCACCAAATCATCCACCAACTTTAGTATTATTAATCTATCTGATCACACTTTATCCACAGAGGAGGAGACTTTGTTGTCCAAGGGTCTCAGTTTCTGCCCAGATGCAGATGCTGACCCCTTTGAGATAATAAAGGATCTTAACCTTTTTGGAAGAAAGCTATTATACAAAAGTATGTATTCCAAATCTATAGCTGATACATCTTCTAAGCCCTTGGACACACGATCCGAAAAGGCATTGGATGATTGACTTTCGCTATTGGAAGAGCAGGACTCCTTAGAATTACTGGATCTAGAGGAAATACTACAGGAACACATTACATCTCAAAAAAAGATTCACCTTAACGTTCAGGTCCCGAAAAATAAATCTGATAAGCTTTCCTCTCCATCACCTCAATGGAGAGTAAGAGAATCAAAACACATACACCTAAACGCAATCTCTCAAACGCAGAAAATTCTACTTTGGAAAATCTTAAAAAAATTTCATAATCTTACAATAAAGTCATCCGACAAAGGAAGCAATATCGGGATTATGAACAATGACCAATACAAAAAAATGTGTCTAGATATCCTTGGCAATAGAGATTGGCACGTGCCCGTCCCAGGATCCAGGGTCGAGAAATTTAATGCTCGATTCTATGTCATGGTTGTCGTATGTGGGAGATCTTATTGACAAGGACACATGGGATTTAATTCGAGTAAAACACCCTAAGACACCTACATTTTATAGTCTTCCGAAGGTTCACAAGAACACTGCTACCCCTCCGGGTAGACCCATAATTTCAGGCAACTGAGAATCTCATCAAGTTCATAGACGCCCACTTAACCAGTTCCCTACCGACGTATAGTAAAATGACGTCGGCAGGGACTGGCCGTCGATCCGGGAGGACGTCATATGACGTCCTCTGCTTCTCGCCGCTACTGCGGGCCCCCAGGGGCGGATCGCTCGTATGCCGGGGGGTTGTGTCCCCCCCAGATCGGGGTAAAGAGCCAATAAAATTGGCTCTTTACCCCGTGACCGGCTGTGTTCAATCACAGCCGGTCACAAACGAGCCTCACGTGGGGACCCCCGGGCGTCATCGCCGCTCTTCGTCTCCTGCAGTATACTGCAGGAGGGCCTAGCTGCCGGTCAGGGACGGCTGCAGTAAAATGATATGCAGCCATCCCTTGACCAATTCACCCGCAGATACTTGAACTACTCTAAGAGTCAACGGACTTTAATACCCAGATGGGCCTCCCCATCGTCACAAGAACACTTGGAAGCCTTCTGATATTTTACATCCACAGAATCCCACAAAATGAGCTTAATTTAGGGTACACAGGAACAGTTATTCTAGAGGGTGTATGCTGTTGGTACTGTATCTTAGCTCGTAATTTAAAGAG